>JBBBDQ010000486.1:105000-372500 GCA_037127315.1 Ascarosepion bandense | reverse complement strand
TATATATATATATATATACATATATATATATTTATAGGACATTATAGTCTAAAGAAAAAAATCACTGAATAATAAATTTCGCAAAAAATATTTTCATTATTAACTATAATAATTTTAAAAAATTCAATTTTTTAAAAGTTTTACAAAGACTGGTTGCGGTTAGGTTATTAAGTTATTAATGAAGTCTATATTTTCTAATCGAAAATTGAAAGGTTTAATGTAAACCATCGAGCCAATAGATTTTTTTTAATATTTAAAAATGTTCTTTGCTTAAAGAGGAAGTTTTCTTTTAAGTATGGTATTTTCTATATTATATTAAAAGGACACGTGTTTCACGGTTTCATCCCATGACAGGAAAAAAGTTGGACAATTATGTCAATTCTGCTCAACCATTCTTAGCTATCATCTGTCATCTGACATCTGTAATCAATCAGTTCGCACCTGATTCATTTTGCACCTTGGTGATTAAGAAATAACTTTATTCTAAATGTCATGCTTTAAACAAGTAATACTTGTGTAAATCAGATTAATTTAATTTTAAATTTACCAAGTTTCCATAAATAACGTGTCATGGATGTATATTTAATTTTGCCAAATTTTTAAAACCTAGAATTAACTTTTGTTTACAAATGTATCGATCACTTAAAAATAGCCGAAAAATTGAAAATCTTTTAAAAATTGAAAGATTTTATATTCCTATCAATATAATTTCTGTTTTAAATACACCAGATATTTTGCTTATTGGAAATAGAAAACTTAATCATTTAACTTTCAATTACAGCAAAAAATAAAAGTTTTAAAAAAAATTATTTTAAAAAATTCAATTTAAATTTAAGGTTTCGAAAATGAGTAAAGTTACTTATTCTACAGTAACATCATCAGCAACTGGAAGACTGAATATAAACTGTTGTCATTATTATTATCATCAAAATCTGTTCTTGAAGACTTTAATGTCCAACGACCTTTTAAATCCAATCAGTTTTTGCTTTGCCTTTTTATTCTTCTACCTACATCTTTATGTCTCGTGTCCCTTCAGGGCAAAGTCGATTATGCTTATCTCTGATCTCTTGGCCTTCGTAACTCTTATTAAATGTTGTCTTCTCGTTGCGTTGTGGTGCTTTGAATATCGGCTCCGAACGAGAAATCGGGGAGCCGAGTTCGAATTCCAGTTGAATTCATTGCATTCACTTACGCGCAAATACCCTTGGGAAAGTATTAATCCGTCTATTCCTTCCAGTTATGGGTTAAATAACAGAACAAATTGGGTTCTATAGCCTTGGCTGGCAACCAGTCTACCGCAGAAAGCAATGGCAACCTACTGCGGGATAATCTTCTGCCCAGTTAGTCATGTCTCGAAAAAGACATGATCGCCCAAGCGTGTTTCACGTATGGCACTTAACTGACTGACTTCTCGTAATATTTCCCAAACCCTGATTCGCTGTCCATTTTCTCAAGCTCACTGTTATAAGTTGTTTTCGTCTGTTTCCTTTGTCGTCTATCTGCTCTGTAAGTGTCCAATTTTCCAAGCCGTCTTTCTTTGCTGTATGCTCTAAAAATAGTAACTGTCTCTTCCTGATGTTAAGTATAAGTTTGTTTTTCATTTTCTCTAGTTGCTCACATATTCGGTTCATGTCGTTCTCAGAAATGTTCATTCATCTTACCTTAGTTAGTGTTTCGCGGTGATTAAACCGACTTTTCAGGGGACTTGATAAGTTGATGCAACTCAGTGTAAAGACGAGATAAGAGAGGAGTAAATCTTAGTTTTGACTCTTAATGTTCTAGTTTTTGATATTCAGCCTTTTAATTACAAAAATAATTGCCTTAAAAAGTTATCTTTCAGAAATATCCAGACCAACCTTCTTTTTTGTGTCGCAACTCAATCTTTGTTAATGTTATTTTATATCATAAAAATTATATAAAAATAAAATTTATTCAACAGAAAGATTTAGGCGATATATTTAAAAAAACAAATTTAATAACAGTGAATAATAATAATGATTGTATGGGATTACACCATCTACACAGACAGGAAAATTAAAACAAATAGGTCGGATCACACCATCTACACAGACAGGAAAATTAAAACAAATAGGTCGGATCACACCATCTACACAGACAGGAAAATTGAAACAAATAGGTCGGATCACACCATCTACACAGACAGGAAAATTGAAACAAATAGGTCGGATCACACCATCTACACAGACAGGAAAATTGAAACAAATAGGTCGGATCACACCATCTACACAGACAGGAAAATTGAAACAAATAGGTCGGATCACACCATCTACACAGACAGGAAAATTGAAACAAATAGGTCGGATCACACCATCTACACAGACAGGAAAATTGAAACAAATAGGTCGGATCACACCATCTACAGACAGGAAAATTGAAACAAATAGTTCGGATCACGCCATCTACACAGACAGGAAAATTGAAACAAATAGGTCGGATCACACCATCTACACAGACAGGAAAATTGAAACAAATAGGTCGGATCACACCATCTACACAGACAGGAAAATTGAAACAAATAGTTCGGATCACACCATCTACACAGACAGGAAAAGTGAAACAAATAGGTCGGATCACACCATCTACACAGACAGGAAAATTGAAACAAATAGGTCGGATCACACCATCTACACAGACAGGAAAATTGAAACAAAATAGGTCGGATCACACCATCTACACAGACAGGAAAATTGAAACAAATAGGTCGGATCACACCATCTACACAGACAAGGAAGAAATTGAAACAAATAGGTCGGATCACACCATCTACACAGACAGGAAAATTGAAACAAATAGGTCGGATCACACCATCTACACAGACAGGAAAATTGAAACAAATAGGTCGGATCACACCATCTACACAGACAGGAAAATTGAAACAAATAGTTCGGATCACACCATCTACACAGACAGGAAATTGAAACAAATAGGTCGGATCACACCATCTACACAGACAGGAAAATTGAAACAAATAGGTCGGATCACACCATCTACACGAATGAGGAAAATTGAAACAAATAGGTCGGATCACACCATCTACACAGACAGGAAAATTGAAACAAATAGGTCGGATCACACCATCTACACAGACAGGAAAATTGAAACAAATAGGTCGGATCACACCATCTACACAGACAGGAAAATTGAAACAAATAGGTCGGATCACACCATCTACACAGACAGGAAAATTGAAACAAATAGGTCGGATCACACCATCTACACAGACAGAAGAGTGAAACAAATAGGTCGGATCACACCATCTACACAGACAGGAAAATTGAAACAAATAGTTCGGATCACACCATCTACACAGACAGGAAAATTGAAACAAATAGGTCGGATCACACCATCTACACAGACAGGAAAATTGAAACAAATAGGTCGGATCACACCATCTACACAGACAGGAAAATTGAAACAAATAGTTCGGATCACACCATCTACACAGACAGGAAAATTGAAACAAATAGGTCGGATCACACCATCTACACAGACAGGAAAATTGAAACAAATAGGTCGGATCACACCATCTACACAGACAGGGAAGAAATTGAAACAAATAGGTCGGATCACACCATCTACACAGACAGGAAAATTGAAACAAATAAGGTCGGATCACACCATCTACACAGGCAGGAAAATTGAAACAAATAGGTCGGATCACACCATCTACACAGACAGGAAAATTGAAACAAATAGGTCGGATCACACCATCTACACAGACATGAAAATTGAAACAAATAGGTCGGATCACATCATCTACACAGACATGAAAATTGAAACAAATAGGTCGGATCACACCATCTACACAGACAGGAAGAATTGAAACAAATAGGTCGGATCACACCATCTACACAGACAGGAAAATTGAAACAAATAGGTCGGATCACACCATCTACACAGACAGGAAAATTGAAACAAATAGTTCGGATCACACCATCTACACAGACAGGAAAATTGAAACAAATAGGTCGGATCACACCATCTACACAGACAGGAAAATTGAAACAAATAGGTCGGATCACACCATCTACACAGACAGGAAAATTGAAGCAAATAGGTCGGATCACACCATCTACACAGACAGGAAAATTGAAACAAATAGGTCGGATCACACCATCTACACAGACAGGAAAATTGGAAACCAAATAGGTCGGATCACACCATCTACACAGACAGGAAGAAGTGAAACCAAATAGGTCGGATCACACCATCTACACAGACAGGAAAATTGAAACAAATAGGTCGGATCACACCATCTACACAGACAGGAAAATTGAAACAAATAGTTCGGATCACACCATCTACACAGACAGGAAAGAATTGAAACAAATAGGTCGGATCACACCATCTACACAGACAGGAAAATTGAAACAAATAGGTCGGATCACACCATCTACACAGACAGGAAAATTGAAACATATAGGTCGGATCACACCATCTACACAGACAGGAAAATTGAAACAAATAGGTCGGATATTATTGTAAAAAAACAAAACAAAAAGAAATAATTGCCTACTAATTGATATGGCTTGTTCATCGGATTGTAACATAGCAACCAAGGAAGTTGAAAAACTATCAAAATATAAAGATCTGGAAATTGAAATAGAAAAAATGTGGATATTTAAGACATAAATAGTACCAATAAAAGTAGGTCAGCTTGGAATGATAAAAAATAGAACAAAACACCACATTGAAAGAATCCCTGAAAACCTGAGTTTAAGAGATATACGACAAATTGTCTTGCTAAGCACATCCCACACACCAAGGAGAACTTTGTCTATGTAACTCTAGGGATGTTATGGAAGATAGAAACGAAATGAAATGTAGCTGTAACACACCACGACCTGCCTTATGTCTTTCTGCAGACTTGGTAGATAATGGAATAATAGCAGAAATAGAATTTTGATGAAAATGATATAATAAAATAATAAATACAGGCCAATAACCTGTCTGCCCACCACAAATAAACTGATCTAGTCTTTCCTGAGGAACAGCATTTTCTCTTTTCTCGATAGAAGCAACATTTTTCTTCTTGAACAAAATGGATATCGAAGAGGTTCATATGGTTGCAAAGGTCAACTACTAATAAAAGATTGATCTGGGAAATTGCAGGAAAAAGGTAGAACCCTTAGCAGAACTTGGATAGATTGCCGGAAAGCCTTTGATAGTATGCCACACTCTTGGGTCCTTAAGGCTTTGGAAATGTACAAATTCTCATCGGTGATAATAAATTTCTTAAATATAGCATGGATCTGTAGAAAGCCACATTATACCTAAATCCCACCAAAGGTGCTAAATGTTCTAATTGTTTGAATATTCAACGTAGAACTTTTTCAAGTAGACTCCCTGTCGCCCCTTTTGTTCTTAATCCCCCTTTTGCATGAACTAAAAGGTAATAATCTTGGATACAAATTTTTAAAAAAGTTTTAATCACCTATTCTACGTGGATAGTATCAAACTCTTTGTCAAAAACAACAATGAGTTGAAAGGTGCTCTCACTGCTCTAAATGTCTCAGTGAGGACATCAATATGGATTGGATAAATGTAGAAAGGTAGCATTCAAGAAAGGGCGAATTACAAAAATACACTCAATAGATCTAGCTTATTCACAAAGATTAGGAAACTAGAACAAGGAAAAGCCTAAAAGTATCTAGGAGACAGCAAAATAGATGGAATACAGCATACCTAAATGAAGGAGAAAGTAAGTAAAGAATGCTAGATGTGTGCGTCTGGTGTTAAATAAAGAGTTGAATTCACAAAACAGAATATTATAAATAAACATTTTGGATGTCAAAACGTGAATGGATAACAAAACGAGAAAATATCTGACTGGACACCGCACAAGCATCTTAATGTTAATATTGATCGTTTGTATTTGTCCAGATCTGAAGAAGACTGAGGATTAGTTCAACTAGAAAGTAGATATAGAATTGTTTCATTATTCATATAAGGACGTGATTTATTATTTTTAACGTAGTAGTGCAACAATTCAGAACTACAGTTAATTTCTCTGAACTCGTTTTGTTTTTTCAACAAGATGGGGCACCTCGTCATTATGGTTTGTCAGTAAGGGTCTACTTTGACCAAAACTTCCCATGACATTGGATCGGACGAATTCCTAGTATTCATGGCCACTGTGTTTATCTGATGGATTTCCTTGGAGGGAGCGTAGTAAAGAGATAAGTCTTATGAAAATAAAACACAGTAGACGAATTAAGAGTTGATCTTGAACGCTTCTATTGACTTTGATTCGGATGGGAATTTGTGTGTCACTCTATTCAGGAGAAGTTCTCGGAATGTTGCAAATTTGAAGGAGAACATTTCGTGAACTTACGAGATTAAACCGAGAAATGTAATTGCAATAAATAAATGTAAATCTAATAAAATGCAAAAAAATATTTGTAGATTGTCTACCTACTTTTAGCCTATCCGGTGTACTCATTTATAAGACGACTTCATGTATAATATAACACTTGATTATTTTGCATGAATTTTATCTGTATATAATGCAACTGATCACCCAAAATTCTTCTTCTATGTGCCTTGTCCTTTCAGGACGTAGGCGATCATGACCTTCCACGTTTCACTATCTCTGGTGGCTCTTAGCACGCTTTCCCCTGTAATATCTCGCATCCCCCGTTCTGTCATCCACCTGCTCAGGCTCTTAAAATATGTTATCCACTGCTGTCTCTTTTTCCCTCTATTTGGCCATTAGTATCAGGTTTTCTAAGCCCGCCTTCCTCATTGCATATCCCAGGAACTTCAGTTGTCTCTTCCTGATGCTCAACATTAATTTCCTTTTCGTTGCCATTCTTTCCAAACCCTCATCATTGCTCACATACTCGGTCCACAATATCCGCATCATCCTTCTGTAGAACCACATTTCAGCAGCTTCAAGTTTTTCCTTCATCTTTGTTGATATTGTCCAACATTCACTGCCATATTGAAGAACTGATATCACATACCAATCTAGTACTCTCTTCTTTATTTTTAGTGAAAGTTTCCTGTGTCTTAATACTTTACTCAGCTTCTAGAACGCGTCTTTCGCCATGCCAATTCGCCTTCGGATCTCTGTGTCGCACTTTCCGTCTTCTGTTAGAACACTTCCCAGGTATTTAAATTTTTGTACCTGCTTGATTTTAGTATTCCCCACCTGTGTTTAGCATTTTGGATTGCTCTTTTTGCTGATGATCATGCATTCGGTTTTCTTGCAGTTTATTTACAGTCCTTTTTTGTCACTCTTTTTAGCTACCTTCTGTAGGAGGTCTTGTAGTTTCCTTTCCGTATCTGCAATCAGCACTGTATCATCTGCGTATCTTATGTTGTTCAAATTGTGACCTCTGATGACAAATCCTGGCATAACATCAAAGGTCTTCAAAACAGTCTCGCTGTACAAGTTAAAGTTCCTTGCGTATAGTGCAATCCTTATTTTTGCATGAAATCTGATAGTAAAATCTCTTACAATACTCGTGTATATACGGAAAGTTCTAGCTGTTTATTTAGTGATTTGTGTTGGTCTGGGAAATTGAGTAGATCTATTTTCTACTCTATACAGTGTTCGAATTCCAGTTGAATTCATTGCATTCACTTACGCGCAAATACCCTTGGGAAAGTATTAATCCGTCTCTTCCTTTCAGTTATGGGTTAAATAACAAGACAGATTGGGTTCTATAGCCTTGGCTGGCAACCAGTCTACCGGAGAAAGCAATGGCAACCTATTGCGAGATAGTCTTCTGCCCAGTCAGTCATGTCTCTTTCGAGACATGATAGCCCAAGCGTGTTTCACGTATGGCACTTAACTGACTGACAGTGTTTACAGATTTTGCACTGTGTAGGATGATATAGGTTTTTATTTTCATTTTCTATGATACTTTTCCCACAATTGTTTGCAAAATGTTGTGCTGTTCGCATATTTAGTATTTGCAAAGGATATTTTGTTTGCATTGTTTTTAGGGTCCTTTAGTTATTTTCATGCATATTTTCTTCGTCTTTTGCTGATTTACATGAGCTCTATCCCTGATATTGACAGAAAATAAAGAATTTAATTAAAGTAATTTTGTTTGATTTATTCAACAAATGCTTTAACAAGAAAAATACTTGTTAAAAAATAAATTTAATATTTAGTATAATAGCCTTTTGCTTTGATCACAGCCTTCATTCTGTCAGGCATTGGCATCACAAGCTACTTCAATTTATCTAATGATATCTCCTGCCAAGCAGCTTGTATTTGTTCCCAAAGTGTGTCTTGCAAAGAAACATTAGATTTATCAATTTTTTTATCCCATAGATGTTTAATAGAAAATAGGAAAAGCTTAAATATAACTACTTTTTAATACATTTCTTTTACACCTAGTTTTAATTAATCAATATTTATTAGCAATTTACTTGGTTTTTCACCCTGTATTAGAATTTCAGTGAGGGTTTTAGGAAAATCATCCCTGTCCTAATGCTTTTGCACACTACCGGTAGTGTGCAAAAGTGTTAGGACAGGGTGTGATTTTAAATTTTATTTTGATACCTCATAAAAGATAAAATAGTTCTTGTCCTAATACAGTACTGTATATATATATATATATATATATATATATATATGTGTGTGTGTGTGTGTGTGTGTGTGTGTGTGTGTGTGTGTGCGGAGGTAACAATTTTACACCCGAAATTGCTGTGAAAAATTAAAGTCAACTTATCTCGTTACTATTTTCACTCTCATAGTACTTCCTTTCTGAAGCTATGCACTATATAAGATGTGCCATTACTGTAAATATTCTTGGAACTTCTTTTTAGGAATAAATTTCACTAATGTAGCCCTGTGTTGGTGGATGTCAACGTATCTTTGCCATGTCAAAGTATTTTTTCAATTTTGGAAATAGCCAAAAATTAAATGCAGATAGATAAGTTTGGTGAATAAAGTGGACGATCCTACTTTTGTAACAGAGTTCTTAACCAGTCATTTTCTCATTTTCAAATCCTATGACAGAATTTGCTGCAGTGTTTTTCAATTCATATCCAGTTCTCCTGCCATCATTTGCTAATCGTTCGTGTGGGGCCTTTGCCTACACAGAGTATTCCACCTTGTACACATTGTGATACACCTCAGGCATCATAAAAGGCACTGAATCAATCCCTTTAAGCCTAGACTTCCTTTGCGAGAGCAGTCAGTGGTGAGGTGCCATATCTGGGGTTTACAGTGTACCAGTAGGTGACCTTTTCAACAGTACTCTTTATTCTGGTGACCATCTCATGACATATCCGTGTCACCGCTCCGTTATTCCAGTCCCTGTGTAGACATTCGCGCATCAGGAAGAGCAAATGCACATCCCATCGAAGGGCAAAGGCCTAGAACTATCGACGGCAGAACGCAGTGTCATTGTCTGTGAGTATCTCACATGGTGAGGGATTTCTATGCCTAGATGGTGCCAAGTACTGTTCACTCGTTTCCCAAACAAGAATGATTTACTAAATGAAAGAACAGAAATTATGACCAAGTGTAACCATACCAACAAATGCCTATTGGGATCATGCAATCATTGATGAAAATGTTCTATCTTCTCCATATTTTGAATATTGCGAGTTCGCAAAAATCCCTGTTACATGACAAAAAACTAAATATTTAAGTAACACACACACACACACACACACACACATATATATATATCTTCATATCGAAATGGCTATTCAACATCTTTGAATTAATCCTTTTTTAATATATATATTTGCTCTGTAATATTTTATTACATGGAGCTCTCTTCCTGTATCATTTTTTAATATTAAAATAAATTTTTAATATTAATTAGGATCGGGTTTTTTGGAATTTACCTTCCTGCTTTTTTCCCTTGGATTGAAGTATCTGAATTAAAAATATATATATATATATATATATATATATATGCAACGAGAACGAGTAATTGGCGAGCCAAGTTCGAATTCCAGTTGAATTCCTTGCGTTCACTTACGCGCAATTATCCTTCAGAAAAGGTATCAATCCGTTTCTTCCCTCCAGGTATGGGTTAAATAACAGAACAAATTGTGTTCTATAGCCTTGGCTGGCAACCAGTATATCACAGAAAGTAATGGCAACCAACAGCGGGATAATCTTCTGCCCAATCAGTTATGACTCTTTCGAGACATGATCGCTCAAGCGTGCATCACGTAAAGCATTTAACTGATTGATTGACTATTTACTAATCATCCTTTAATAAAATTACTCCTTAAGATGTTAGTTTTATTGTCGCTTCAATGCGCCCCACTTGCTGATATCTTCACACTGCCTCTAAAAGTTGTCGAGATTTAAGAAAGCAGACTAAGAGTAAAAACAGACTTTCGAGCAAATATTACAGGTTGCTGACATCACACTTTTTCATAATATAAAAAGAGGGTGTTTGAGTACTCTATTTAAAAGATTTTTTTAAATAAAATGTTTTGCTATTTTTTAAAACTATTCTCATACTAGCAGCAAAGCTCGACGTTGCTCGGTTTTAATGAAAGCTTTAAAACTAATCCATGGTTCTGGAGCTCAAACTCTTTGGACGTTGGCACGAAAGACTAAAAGCAATAGTTGTTTCTAGTTAAAGCGAAACTATAGACTGAAAGAAAAATGAATGGATGTAAGTCAAATTTTGATTTCCTGGTATCGATATCAAATAAGTTTTTTCGTCGTAAACTGAATTTTGAAGTCTAAATAAGTCCTCTGAGTAAATGGTATCATGGCTGAGACTAAGAATTACAATTATACTTACTTAGAGCCAAACCCGAAGCAAAAACTAAAATAAAAGGGCTGAAAAATACAGACATACAAGCAGATAAACAGACACACACACAAACATCTTGCCTTTTATATATATATATATATATATATATTATCGATTTTCTGCACTATTGTAAGAACTACAACCTTGAAACTTCTGAATATCGTTTCTTATGTCTTTGTCTATGAGTGTATCAAATTTGATTAAAATCGGACCACTCCTTCTATAACCCGGTTTTTTTCGATTTTCGATATTTATCGGGGGTACCTCGACACAAAACCTAGCTAAGAACACTCGCAGACGCTTATAGTACAACTGTGTAAATTTTCAAGAAAATCGGTTCAGCCGTTTCAGAGTCTTTAAGTAACGGACACACACACACACACACACACAGAGACACACACACACAGACAAAGTTCCATTTATAAATAAGTTTAGATAGATATATTCAGGACCCGCCATGCCACTTACATTGGAGCAAACCACCTTCATTTCCTCCGCATTCCATCGGCACATTCCACTCGAACAACTCCTTCACAAGAACCACTGCTCTGTGGAACCGACATGTTTCCCCGATCACTATAATCATAACTTGTTCAAATTTGGGCACCTTGACGTGATGTAATGGTTAGAAAGCTTGTTTCGCTAGAAACATTACAAGTGAGTTCGATCCTCACTGGGTACTCCATACTTTCGGTCTTGTGCCACATCTAAGCAGCGCTTAGAAAATCAACACTCTTAGGGCACCTCGCGGTGGCGTAATGGTTAGCAAGCTTGTATTGCTAGAATCATTACAATTGAGTAATGAGTTCGATCCTCACTGTGTATCCTATACTTTCGGTTTTGTGCCAAATCTAAGCAGCGCTTAGAAAATCACCATGCCTTGTTCAAATTTAGGGTAAAGCGATATCTTCCACCCAAATTGCCTTTTACCTTAACCCTCTACCAGGAGTAGCTCTCGCAAAATTGTACTGTAAGAAATGTAAATTTTAAGTATGCTTTTTTAAAAATAAATTTTATAATTTTTATTTTTAATTTTCAAGCACTTTTCAAAATATAAATTCTTATATTTTATTGATAAAAAATAAAGACGTTTTGTATAATTTTTTTATATCATTGTTTTCTTTTAACTCATTTTTTTCTACATATATCATTTTTATAATTGGGAAGAGCACACTTCCTTCAAGATCGAAATGAAAAAAAATGGTTTAGCATGTAAATAATTGAATGAATTTCATGCTAAATGCATCTTTTGGCTGTAATATTTTTCTGCTTCTGAGTTATCTCTCTTGACTTGGCAATGCCAATTAACAGTGTCTTTATTATTGCAATAGCGGACAGTTTCAAGATGATTACGAATCCTGGAGGTGAAAAAAAAAACTCCCTGAAAAAGTAGAATAAAGTTATATTAACTGGGAAAAATTACTATTAGCAAAAGAAAATATAAAAATAATATAAAAGTAGAGATAAGATTAAACAGAAAAAAACTGCCCGTCTAAATAAAGAAAGGCAATAAAAGATGAAAAGAATCAATAGAATTAAAATTGGAGTTATAGTAATTTTAATTATATAGTTATTTTGATTATAATATTATTTAATTATATAGTTACTTTATTTAAAAGGATTATCACTGATAAAAGAGACGAAATTAGGTTGTATTCATTCAGAAAACATGATGAAAAAAGTGATAAAAATCGAAACAAAAAGATGTAACTAAATAAAATCAGGTTAATATAACCAGACGTATACAGGGTGTCCATAAAGTTCGTGTACATTTTAAAAATTTACAACTTTATTTGTATTTGTGATAGAAATAATCTGTAAAACATGTTACAAAGTTTAATGTATCTAGTTTTAAGTATAGTTATTGAATAATTCTTTACCACAAAATTTGCAACAATTATTAGATAAGTACATAATATATGAACTGCAAAATCGTATTACCCTTTGTATTGCTAATGATGAAGGACATGTGGAAACTTAAATAAAATTTCAATAAAACATTAAAAAATATAGATTTACTTCTTTCTAATCCTTTTTACAAATTATTTCTATTGCAAATACAAATAAAGTTATAATTTTTTAAAGTACACACGAACTCTATGGACGCCCTGTATTAAAACAATTTAAATATAAGTTTAAAGTTCAGCATGCCCTCCCTTTTGTGCGCATATGTAGTCACATTAGTGTAAAATCTTTTTAGTCCGATGACGTTCTAAAGAAGGAAACGCGTCACACAAAAACTGTGTAACGTTAACTGATCTTTTTTTTAGTGAAACTCGAAAGTTTTTGTATGAAAACAGTTGATTCTACTTTTTTCTCATATTTTCGGTCAATACGAACATTGGCTTGTTAATTTAAACGCCTTCAAAACTAAACTTGTCTTCATTAATCATCTGAACAACTCTTTTCTGCATTTCATTAGTATGGCTGATGCTAACCACCAAAAATTGACTTGTTACTTCTCGGGTTAACGTTCTCGGCTGACATGAAGTGGAAAGACTGTACTGAATCCATTTCTAGGTTTGCTGCTAAAAATGTTGGTTCACTTTGTCATGAGAATTTTTCTATCTAGAATCTGTCCTACATATCTATAAGTCTACCATTCGTCCATGCTTAGAATATTGCTGCCACTTATGGTCCGGTGCCTCTGTAATTTATCTAGAACCCCTTGATCAAATCCAAAGAAAAATCAGCAATAAGATTGGTCCTGTTCTGGTATCTTTAATGAATTTTCATCTGCCTTAAGTTGCCCCACCCCACGTGTATTTTATATAAATAATTTCACAGTAATTGTTCGGATGAGCTCTTCTATATTGTACCTAGACTTTTAAATTTCAGCACCATATGTGCGTTGCGGTGCATTGGATATCGGCTTGGAACGGGATATCGGATTGCCGAGTTCAAATTCCAGTTGAAATCGTTTACGCGTAAATACCCCTGGGAAAGGTATTAATCCATCTCTTCCCTCAAGCTATAGGTTAAATAACAGGACAAATTGGGTTCTATATTGCAATCAGTCTACTACAGTAAGTAATGGCAACCTCAGATGATACAGAGCTGATTGCAGACACGGAAAGGAAACTACAAGACCTCCTACAGAAGGTAGCGGTGGAGAGTGTCAAAAAAGGACTACAAATAAACTTTAAGAAAACTGAATGCATGGTCATCAGCAAAAGGTGCAACCCAAAATGCCAAATACAGGTGGAGGATACCAGAATCAAGCAAGTACAAAAATTTAAATACCTAGGAAGTGTTCAAACAGGAGATGGAAAGTGCGACACAAAGATCCGAAGGCGAATTGGCATGGTAAAGGACGCGTTCCAGAAGCTGAGTAAAGTACTAACACAGGAAAATTTCAGTTGAAACAAAGAAAAGAGTGCTGGATTGCTATGTGATGTCAGTTCTTCAATACGGCAGTGAATGCTGGACAATATCATCGAAAATGAGGACAAAACTGGAAGCAGCGGAAATGTGGTTCTACAGAAGGATGCTGTGGATATCGTGGACTGAGCATGCAAGCAACGATGAGTTGTTGGAAAGAATGGCAACAAAGAGGAAATTAATACTGAGCATCAGGAAGAGACAACTGAGGTTCCTGGGACACGCAATGAGGAAGGAGAGTTTGGAGAACCTGATACTGACTGGCCAGATGGAAAGAGGAATGCAGCGGATAACATATTTGCAGGGCCTGATCAGGTGGATGACGGAACGGGGGTTGCCAGGAGGAACAGGAACAAACATACTAAGAGCCACAAGGGATAGGGAGACGTGGAGAACCATGATCGCCTACGTCCTGAAGGGACAGGGCACATAGAAGAAGAAGAAGACTGGGGAAAAATTTTCTGCCTTGTCAGTCATGTCTCTTTTCCAATCGTGCGTCGTGTGTGGAACTTAACTGAAACTGACTCACTGACAGATTATATACTCAGAATTTGTGCTAAGTTTGTTCCCGGGCTGCTCATTGACGCACAGAAGGAAAGGCGTGTTGGTGACAGCCCGGAGATAGTTGACTGTCATCAACACTGTCCCTCACCCACCTTACAGCCTACTAGAGCGAAGAGAATCTATCTTTATTCTCTCTTGCAAAAATTGGAAATCAGTCTAGAAGAAAGAGTCGGAAATCAAAACAAGTCACTTGAACACTGCGAAAATGTTGAAGGATTAAATCCAGTTCAAGCGAGAACGTGGAAGAAACTCACTATGCTTCTGTCAATGCGTCACGGTTCGCAGACAGCAAACAATATCTGCACGATTCAAAACTTATTTCCTCTGAAGGAATTTCCTCCATTAAGGGATCTGTCCTAAAAACATATGTTTACAAGAAAAGTTTGTATTAAGAGTTCACCAAAGATCTGATTTTGTTGGACTCTCTGTTTTCAGGGCGAGAGGAACCAAGACAAGGCTGTGCCGAACAGCAGTGTATAGTTTGGGGCGAAAAAAGACAATAGCCAGAGTTTGCGTAAACGGGGTATACGAGGAAACTTTTACCCGGGCATATGCGCCAGGAATGTCCCTCGGTAAAAAAAACACCCTTGTATTGCGTCTTTTCTTTGTGGGAAGGCTCGGGTAAATACCGAGGTCAGTAAAGCTTACATTTAAGCCAATCCGAATTGTCTGTAACAATTCTACTACAAACATCTCCGTTTTTTTGCTAAAAGAAAAATCATCTGATGAAAAAAAAAGCCTCAAACTTAATAAAACAAAATTTTATCGTAACAAATATTATGTTTTTTTGTTGTTGTTTTTTAATCATCTCACCCCAAGCAAGGCATTCCACTGCCACTATTGCGCATGGGGTTACATAGGAGTAGGTAAAGAGAAGGAGTGGTTAGACATAGGGAATGTTAAGGGGAAGGTGACAGATGAGTAAGGATAGCGAGGATGAGGGTTGGGCAGATGGGAAGAGTGTTTGATAGAATGGGTGCAGGTTAGTGTGTTAGGAGGTGTCTATTGACCTTACATTTAAACTCCTGGAGATTGTAGCCGTCGGGGAAGCAATCGTGTGGAAGAGAATTCCACAGTCGGGAAGTGCGAGGAAAGAAACTGTTGGAGTAGAAGTTACGGCTGCATTTTATCGGTTTCACTGTAAAAGGGTGGGATCTAGTTGCTAATCTAGGATCGCGTTCAAATTCGTATTTAGGGGGCACCAGTGATCTAAGTTCATCGGAGCAGAAGCCGTGAAAGTATTTATAGAAGAGACACAGGGAAGCCACGTTGCGCCGGTGGGAGAGAGACTGCAGGCGGTCTGCCAAGTCGGTATCTATCACATTGCAGACCCTCCTCTGAACCTTGTCGAGAAGCCCGAGGAGAACAGCAGGGGCACCCGACTAGATATGGCAGCAGTATTCAATGCATGGGCGGATGGTAGATTTATAAATGTGCAGGATAGATTTAGACGGAAAAAACTTCCGGGCCCTACACAGAGAACCGATTTTCATAGCAGCGGATTTAGCAATGGATTCGATATAGTCATTCCATTTGAGGTCCGCTGAAAGTGTGAGACCAAGGAGGCGTAGTGTTTTACTCTCTGGGAGTATGTTAATATTAAGAGGAAAAACCAAAGTATTTGTTTATTATTTTAATACATTTTTAATCCTTTCTACCACGTTCGAAATTTTGGTTTAAAATCTTGTTTTTATACGTCAACGGTGCACCAAAAATTACTATTTTAGCGATTTTATTTCCGATAAAATAAAATAGTGATTTGAAAATTCTTGCAAAATTCAATTGAGCGTTTTAGTGAAACTTTCAGGACTTATTCCCAAATGAATGAATATATTTTGAATTTATTATTTGTACAAAATTTTATTTTTATATCTGCCCCCCCCCCCTGCAGACACTTACTTAATTTAATGGAATTTCGAGAAATTAAAAATGCTGATCCCAAAGTTGTATTTATTAGTTAAAATTGGAACTCTTTGGAGAATGGGAACCATCCATTTTCTTTTTCAAACATTACTCATTTCCCGACAATATTCTCTTAACCCTCTAGGGCCATTCGTATCATGTTTGATACAGTATGAAAACAAGCCTTGAAAGAAATATTTTCCTGAAAAAATTTTTAAGACAAATATTTGATAAATTTCAAATGAAAGCAGTACTGACTGCTCAGTCAATGTACACCAAATGTTTCCTTATAGGGAAATACCAAATGTTTCCTTATAGGGAAATACTGTATCAAATATGATACGAATGGCCCTAGAGGGTTAATTGTAAAATAAACAATGCAATAAAACTCATTATTTAATAAGATAGACTTTCAATTGCTTTTAAAAATAGTATATATTTAAAAACTTATAATCTTAATAAAAAAAATTCTTTCGACGAATAATGAATTTTTACAAAGATTGTTTTCAATTTCCTTATAATAATTTATAAAATTTCAAATCTTTTAAAAATTCTGCAAAACTTTCATTGCGCTATGTTATTAAGTTATTAAGTAAAATCAATATTTACTAATCTAAAATTGAAAAACTTAATACAAATCATCACGCATTAAGATTTTAAAAATAATTTTTAATCTTTTTATGCTTAGAAACTTGGTCATTTTGGAAGTATGAGTGATCTGGCACAACATTATCAGAACATATGAGCGGTGATTATAGTAAATTTAAAAGCAAAATTCCTAAAATTAGATTACAGAGAATATTTTTTTAAGATTACTGAGTACTTGAAAAATTATATAAATGTCATTTTCTTAAATTATGTTTTAACAGATAAAGTCTTCGTAGAAAAACAATAAACCTGTCAACCTCCTTATCAACAGTCAAGTAAGTGCCATACGTGATACACGCTTGGGCGATCATGTCTCAAAAGAGACGACTGACTGGATAGAAGATTCTCCCGCAGTAGGTTGCCATTACTTTCTGCGGTAGATAGAAGTATTTTTCAAATAAACTTTCAGTAAAGCGTGGTTTATCTTTGGAAATCTTTTTAATAAAGACAATTATACTGCGATGAAAAACTATGAAAAATAACGCTAACCTTCTATTTTCACAAAAAAGAAAATCGATACAAATCAATATAATTTCTGTTTTAAATATAACACAATATTTTGTTTACTTGGAATAGCAAATTTATTCATTTAGCTTTCAATTAAAGTTAAAATGAAAGCTCTAAAAAAACTTTTACATTTTTAAAAATTTATTTTAAAACTTAGGTATGACGAATTACTAGGGGTACCTATATATAACGATTAAAAGAATAGACTCGAAATACCGCTTACAATAAACTTACGTAGTAATGTACAAAAGGTGTTTTATATTGTTACAGGTTCTTACATAGACAGAAATGTTACTGCAGTAGCTATAAAAGAATAGTAATAAAGAAAACAAAAAACTGGATTAGTGGCTCACATTTACACCAACCATGTTTTTACTATAGTATAACCCGGATATAAGAGACCCTGATATAAGATTTTCTCTGATCCCAAATTACTGCCTGTGATAATGTATATAAAATAGACCAACCCCGTGTATAAAAGAAACCCGGATATAAGAGAAACACATCCGGTCCGGACAACTCTCTTATATCAGGGTTACACTGTAGTAAAATAATTGTTTCATCGACTTGAGAAATTAAAATTATTTATTTTTTGCCATATAACTGTAAGCAACACTTGTTACGTGTTATCTGTGACAAAAGAAAAAAAATGATTGACCACACATGCAAATATTTAATTTACGAATAACACAAAATGATATATATACAAAATTTACCATTTTTTGCACTCAAAACGGAGACGTAGCGTTAACTACTAGCAGGCGAAGTGTTACGAACGAGAAGGAAGGGTCATTATCTTTACCCAGTTAAGATAGCGAAGAAGTTTAACAGCTATACTTTTAGGAAAACCTCAAATGTGTATATAAAGAATAATTATTAGTTTGATCAATGAAAGAGTCAAAAATATCTATTTACCTATATTCCATGAGGTTCCCTTTCAGTTTTTAGGTGATCGGCAACTTTTCTTAAAGATTCTTTTGGCTGAACGCACAGCTCCACGAATCAGGACGGAGATGATAATGTCAGCAAATCTTGTTAACAATTGACTACTCTCATCCCAAAACCTATTTTTATAGTGGCTAACACCTAATTTGCATATTCTAGAATCCTTTAGAATTCCCTAGATTTTACTCGAATTTTCTCGGACATTCCAGCATCTTCCAAACGTTCTATTTTTAATTTTCTTATTTTTCATGAATTAAAACCTTTTTTGTAATAACAGGTATGCATCCTCGTAACACTGTCACTGTGAGAAAAAATTTTGCATGGCTTCTTTATCGTTGTTTTGTTTTTAACAGATGTTATTTATGAAGCCTGATTAAATTTTTAAGGTAAATAATCTCAATGACAAATATGAAAGCGCTTTGAAGATATTAAGAAACAGTAAACATCTGATCGCTCGTTTTAATGTCTTTAATTTATATTGTGTATGTATTTCTTTTTGTTCTTCTTGAGAGTGACGGCAGAAATAAAAATATTTATGAAATTGCTTCCTTGCATTAAATTTAATTTTCAGAAAGGAATAACTTAATTGAATATCTCGCAAATAGGATATTAAGAACTCTACCGATTATAATGAAAACCGTTGTGTATATATATATATATATATATATATATATATATATATATATATATCATCGGCATGCAAGCCTGTTTCGCTGCAACAATGCTCATCAGTGCAGCTAGATTAAATGCCTGCCTCATGCCAGGACCGAAACCGGACTGTTTTATGATCAGCCGGAGATTCATACACCAAGACATCGTATTTAAAATCGTGTAATATATATATATATCTGTGTGTGTGTGTGGGGGGGGGGGGGGTGAAATAAAGAAAACAAGAAGAAAACTATATTTTTATCACCTTATCGCGTTTCGTTCTATGATGGATCTTCTCCTGCTATGGGTCTTGTCCTTTCCAGACGTAGGCGATCATAGCCTTCCACGTCTCTCTTTCCCTGGTGGCTCTTAGCACGCTTCCCACTGTTACACCATGCAACCCCCGTTTTGCCAACCACCCGCTCAGGCCAGTCAAGTACGTTACACGCTGTTTTCTCCTGTCTCACCTTCCCGCTATCTGACCTGTTAGTATTAGGTTTTCCAAGCCCTCCTTCTCCATTGCATGTCCCAAGAACTTTAGCTGTCTCTTCCTGATGCTCAGTATTAATTTCCTTTTCGTTTCCATCCTTTCCAAAACCTCATCATCGTTCACTGCCATATTGAAGAATTGACATCACATAGCCGTCCAGTAATGTCTTCTTTGGTTCTAGTGAAATTTTCCTGTCTCTTAATACTCTACTCAGATTCTGAAATGCGTCCTTCGCCATGCCAATTCGCCTGCGGATCTCTGTGTCGCAATTTCTGTCTTCTGTTAGAACACTTGCCAGGTATTTAAACTTTTGTACCTGCTTGATATGAGTACCCACCACCCGTATTTGGCATTTTGGAATGCTCTTTTTGCTGATAACCATGCACTCGGTTTTCTTGCAGTTTATTTGTAGTCCTTTCTTATCACTCTATTCAGCTACCTTCTGTATGAAGTCTTGTAGTTTCCTTTCCGTGTCTGTAGTTAGCACTGTATAATCTGCGTATCTTATGTTGTTCAAGCTGTGGCCTCTGATAACAAATTCTGGCATAACATCTAGGGTCCTCAGAATAGTCTCGCTGTAAAAGTTGAATAGATCCGGTGAAAAGACACATCCTTGTCTTACACCCCATTCTATATAGATTTTTTTTAATCGTATCACCCCGAGCAAGGCGGTAACGCCACTGATGTGCAGGGGGGCTACGTAATAGTGAAAAGATTGGAAAAGAGAAAGCTGGAAACCACATCCTAACCAGGGAAGAACAAGGGATGAGCCTCTTAACCTGTTCAATAGACATGGGTGGCGTGTGAACCGGACGATAGATAGATCTATATACTCCAATTGATTTTATCAAGGCAAAAAGATTAAATTGATTTTATTTTAAATAACGTATCTATGAACAAAAACTTGTTGTTAATTACAAAATGCTCACCAATTATCCATAAGATTTTTTAGTTACCAAGAATGTTTTACGCGAAGCAAAAATTAAATAAATTTAATTTTTTTTAAAATAAAATTCATTTTTTCTTTTTGCCTTAATAAAGTCAATCACAGGACAAAATATGTAGGCGATAAAAATATAGTTTTCTTCTTGTCATTTTTATTTAACAATCAGTCAGTTAAGTGCCATACGTGAAACACACTTGGGCGATCATGTCTCGAAAGAGACATGACTGACTGGGCAGAAGATTATCCCGCAGTAGGTTGCCATTGCTTTCTGCTGTAGACTGGTTGCTATTATTTAAATTATGGCTGGAGATAGAAGAGATCGAATTATATTACATCATTATATTAAGTATAATTCGTGGGGGATCAGTTTATTACGTATTAACAATAGAAAACAGATCCCCTACTTTATGCCCAGTAAAATTTTAATTATTTTTAACTGTTAAATTCAGTCAGTCAGTTAAGTGCCATACGTGAAACACGCTTGGGCGATCATGTCTCGAAAGAGACATGACTGACTGGGCAGAAGATTATCCCGCAGTAGGTTGCCATTGCTTTCTGCGGTAGACTGGTTGTCAGCCAAGGCTATAGAACCCAATCTGTTCTGTTATTTAACCCATAACTGGAAGGAAGAGACGGATTAATACCTTTCCCAAGGGTATTTGCGCGTAAGTGAATGCAATGAATTCAACTGGAATTCGAACTCGGCTCCCCGATTTCTTGTTCCGAGCCGATATCCACTGCAACACAACGCACATCCGCTATTTAACAATACTGTTCTAAATTTCGGTCTATGACTGAGTTTCTGTATAACTGTTAGTAACAATCAACTTGTTTGTTATTCATTTGATTTAAATTTTAGCCATAAGATTATCAGGTCTACAAATTTTAATCACATGATTATCAGGTTTAAAACTTTTAATCCTATGAATATCAGGTCTATAAATTTTAACCATAAGATTATCAGGACTACAAATTTTAATTATATGATTATGGAGTCGACAAATCTTGAACATATGATTGTCGGATCTACAAATTTTAATCATGTGAATATCAGTTTCTCAAAATTTAATTATAGGAATTATAGTATCTATGAATTTTAATCATATGTTTTTCGGTTCCACAAATTTAAATCAGAGGAATTATAGGGTCTACAAATTTTATTCATACGATTATTTATTCTACAAATTTTAATCACTGGATTATCGGATTTACAAATTTTAATCATATGATTATCAGGTTTATGAATTATAAGTGTAGGATAATCTGGTCTACAAATTTTTATTGTAAGATTATCAGAGTTTAATTATAGGATTATCGGTTAATCATATGATTATCGAGTTTACAATTTTAATCATACGTCTATTCGTTCCAAAAATTTAAATCATTCAAATTATCGTGTCTACAAATTTTGATTATGGGTTTATCGGGTCTATAAGTTTTACTTATAGATTATCGTTTAATCATATGAGTAGCTAATCTTAACGTTAGGATTATCGCGTCTACATATTTTAATTATATATTCTTACGTCCTTGCATATGGCAATTAGATTCAGTCCCCCGGATTAGATGAATCGTTGTTTCATTCTCTAAGACCCTTGGTTCCCAACTAGGGTCCATGGATCCCAGGGGTCCATGAAGGAATTTCAAGGGGTCCAAAAGATTCTAATTCGTACAGGGAGATTTCTGTCCCGATTCTTCTCTCTTCGCCAAGAAGTTGAAATGTTTTTTGATGTGCAGAAAAAAATATGACATGTGGGAGATATTAAAATCAGAACACTTTGAGTTTCACCTTGTTTATTTTGTGGACATTTTTGAAATTTTCAACTAGCTGAATTTGAGACTACAAGGAAAGGATTCAAATTTTCTCAGCCACTGTGACACAATACATGCATTTCTGGCCAAATTGGAGCTGTATAAGAAGAGAATGTAGGAAAATTTATGATATTTCCATTTTTGAATGAACTTCTTGTTGATAGTCAGCTTTCAAAAACCTTGTCCAAGGAAATCATGGATCACTTGTCTCAGCTACATGATGAATTTCACTGTTATTTTCCTGACTTAAGTCCCCAGCAAGCAGGATAGGCAAAAAATCCCTTCTTATATCAGGTTGATGATGTATTAGAAGACACACAAGAAGAGTTCATTGAGCTTATCAACGATTCAACAGTCAAGAATATGTTCCAGACAAAATCATTGTCTAGCTTCTTATGTTCAATGATGGAATTATATCCAAAAGTAAGTGATCTTGAAGTTTGAGTTCTTTTGCCTTTCGATTCAACCTACCTGTGTGAAAGTGGGGTTTCTACATTACTCGCAATAAAAACAAAATCAAGGAACAAGCTGTTTGTAGAAGATGACTTGAGGTCTGCACTGGCCGCTACTGAACCAAGGATTCATGAGCTGATTGCTCAGAAACAACTACAAATGTCTCATTGAGAAATATAAAGTAAAATACTTTTTTTAATGAATAAAAAGTTTTGTTCACTTCTGTTTTGGGATTTTTAGGTATTTTTTTTTATACAAGTGTTGTGTTTTTTTTATTCATAGATTCGCTCGCAGGCTAAAAACTAAAGCCAGTTTTGTAAAGATATTTTTTGTGTACAATACCAACAACTATAATATCGTTAACATAACATTTTTACTGGGTGTTTTACTTAAATAAAGTGGGGCTGAATGAAATGTTTTTAGATTTTATATGAGTAAGTTTGAAGCTTAATCAGCATAATAACGCAGGGCATTTTACATGGATATATATATATATATATATATATATTTTTACAGAAAAACTTTTTAAGTTTTGCTGGTTTAACTTATTCTGTTGTAGGGTCCACAAGTGAATAAGTGACTGGAAAAGGGGGAACGAGACAAAAAAGGTTGGGAACCACTGTCTAAAACAGAATATGGTCTGTGCATATGCCATTGACCTGAATGGATAAAATGCAATATAATTATCTACTTGTTAGACATATTTGTTACATTCATAAATTTTGTTTGAAGGTTTTTGCATAGCGTATACTAGCAGTATAGCCCGGCGTTGCTCGGGTGTAATGAAAACTTATATATATATATATATTGTCGATTTTCTGTACTATTGTAAGAACTGCAATCTTGAAACTTCTGAATATCGTTTCTTATGTCTTTGTCTATGAGTGTATCAAATTTGATTAAAATACGACCACTCCTTCTATAACCCGATTTTTTCGATTACCGATTTTCGATATTTATCGGGGGTACCTCGACACAAACCTAGCTAAGAACACTCGCAGATGCTTATAGTATGCATATATTCATATGTGAGAGCGTAGGTAATCATCCACACACACACACACACACACACACACACACACACACACACACACACACACATATATATATATATATATATATATATATATATATGCAAATGAATAGGGAACGAAGAAAAAAATTTTTTCACCGTCCAAAACATTAATTTCAAACAGTGCTCGAAATATAATACAGAGCTGTGAATATTTATTCTAAATTATATTTAAACATGTACAATTGTTTTATATATCCACTTCAAATCATAAATTTGTTTCGACATTGAAACTACAATGTCTCATCAAGTGGTGTCACCACCTGATGAGACATTGTAGTTTCAATGTCGAAACAAATATACGGTTTGTAGTGGATATATAAAAAAATTGTACATGTTCTAAAATATAATTTAGAATATATATATATATATATATATATATATATATATACATACGAATAGAATAAGTAAAAAACAACTAGGAAAAAAGTGACTTTAATCTAACATGTTTCACTTTTAACATGCTTCTTCAGAGATTTATTAAAGACGAATGATTTAAAAACCCAAGAGACGGTATATTGATTGATGCATAGTTTCATTGGTCAGATACATGAGACGTGTGTTAAAGCAATGGATGAATATTAAATGTTGAAGAAAAAACTTGTGTCTGTTTAAGTGTGTGTGCCAACATGTGATAAAACATTTTTCGATTACATATACTTACATTCATAATATATACATTTCATATATATATATAAATATATATATATATATATATATATATATATATATATATATATATTGTTTAATTACTTAGTTTCTGATCATAATAAGATTAGACCAGTGCACATTTGTAATAAAAAGTGTTCAATAAAATTATATTGTTGAACTTTTGAATATTTTTCTATAATAACTCACATATATATATATATATATATATATATATATATATACTAGCAGTACAGCCCGGCGTTGCTCAGGTGTAATGAAAGCTTTAAAATCTATCCATGGTCCTGGAGCTCAGATTCTTTAAACGTTGACAGGAAAGACTAAAACGTTTCCAGTTAAAGCGAAACCGTAGGCTGAAAGAAAAATAAATGGATGTAAGTCAAATTTCGATTTCCTGGTATCGATTTATATATGTATTATCGATTTTCTGCACTATTGTAAGAACTGCAACCTTGAAACTTCTGAATATCTTTTCTTATGTCTTTGTCTATGAGTGTATCAAATTTGATTAAAATCGCACTCCTCCTTCTATAACCTGATTTTTTCGATTATCGATTTTCGATACTTATCGAGGGTACCTCGCCACAAAACCTAACTAAGAACACTCGCACACGCTTATAGTACAATTGTGTAAATTTTCAAGAAAATCGGTTTAGCCGTTTCGGAATCTATAGGTAACGGATACACACACACACAGACACACATACACACACAGACAAAGTTCCATTTATAAATAAGTTTAGATTTGATGTTTTCTCATGGATTTTTTTCCTTTTTTCATTCTTGTTTCTTCATCTGTGTATATACCTGAGATTAATTTTGTAATTATTTACACTGATTAAATCTTTTTCAACTGTTGTCCTTCTCTTTACTGTCACATTCAAGGCGTTTCTGCTATTGTACAGACCGGCTTTCTTCAGGTGATATTTATTAGAAATTTAGAACCAAGCTATCTATAGTCCACATTGGTAGATTGTTCTAATTCTATGTATCGTGTCTTTTGGTATCTCAGTTTTAGTCTATTCACCTTGATAATTCTCCAAGATTGTGTTCTCTCCGTTGGGACCAAGGATTGAACTTTTGGGGTCAAGTTATATTTTGGGTCAATCAATCAACACTTTTATCCAGTAGGCCAGATTGTGTTATTCATATGTTATTGTTTGGGATAAATTAGTTACAAATATTCATATATTTGTATATAATTTCTTGTATAGTATAGTATATAAAGTAGTATAATATATAAAATCTCTTTGAGAATAGTATCTGTTTTTCATTTTTTCTTTTAGATATTCAGCTCCATCCGTCTAGTAAGGTTCTTTGACCAAAGTGCCTTAGAAAGATAACACAGACTCAGATATAAGTTTGTATAGTATATTCTCAGAAAACTTAGTACAAAGGTAAACGTGAATTGGAGAGTACTTTCTCTCACAGGCGTTCTGACTCACTCATTCATTTAGTTTGCTGAACTTGGTGATAAAAGACCTAATACTATTTTGAAGATTCTCACACCACTTATTCCCAATGACTCCCCCAGTTAACGCCCGCTGCACTAAGTTAATTAGCTGACGCTGGAAGTCTCACCTGTCCAGTAAGGACATGTTGAACTTCCTTCTATGCCTATTTTCTAAATCTACCCGGGCACAAACGAGTTTGTGGTCCGAGTAGCCTAACCAATGGAACCTGGGACAATCTAAAAGATCTATGTCGGCTTCACGGACTAACATTCTATCCAGGTTGCTTGCTACCTTGGTAGAAGGCCTACTATTAGCCCACGTCCACATCTTCCCACCCTTGTGATTGACCCGGTATCTATCGACGAGACGTGCCTTCTCTCTAGTTCCCCACCCTCTATCCAGCTTGGGGTCCAGGATGGCATTCCAGTCCAACGCTAAACGAGTCACGTTGAATCCACCAGGAAGAGCTTCATCCACCGAAAAAACGAGACGCGCTCATCCCGGTCGTTGGGCGCATAAACCGCAACCAGTCGAAACGCATTGCTTTTCACTGCAATAGCGGCCACGATCAGCCGGCCCTCGACACCGACATGGACAAGATCCACCCTCGCGTCCAGGGTACGCTTAATCAGCAAAGAAACTCCTCTGGCCAGCCGGTTCCCATATGCTGAATAGACGACAAAGTCGTTAGACAGCACACAAGCATCGGCTTTGCAAACAAAATGAGTCTCTTGGATCGCGGCGACATTCACACCGAAGGACAAGATGTCCCGAAGCAGGCGGGCAGCCTTACTCTGATCTCTAAGGCCCTTCGCATTCAAGCTGGATAACTTAATTGACATCTTTTAAACCTGAAACAAGAAAGCAAAAAATTACTCCTGGTCACATACCGAGCGGAAATCAATGGTAGTAGGGACCCCGACGGATTGTCTCAGGCTTCCTGTTCCAATATCGGATGGACAATGCCGCCGACGTTCGTAGGAAAATTTAGCTTTACGGCCCTATAAAGAAAGATGTGGAGAATGACAGGGGCCCTCCCCGCACAGAAATTTGCTAGTTTCTTTAGTTAGTTGGTACCCGTTTGGGCTATTTTATTTTAGGGTAAGCCTCAACAGCTCCCTGAATAAAATCCCATGCTTTAAAATTAACCCCGGTATTTCTAACCATTGTGAGTACCTCGGGGGCGCCTGGGAAATTTGTAGGGTCTTCGACTGGCTTACTATCAATCGTATTTAGTTTGAACAGCGGCCTTAGGAGGGCCCTCTTCTGGAAAGAAAGATCCCCCTCCAAGGCCGCTCGATTTACAACACAAATGTCTGCTTTTTTAAAAGGATTATCCTTTTTTGTTTTAAGTTTTTCTGTTTTTTGTGGTGGGGTTACCAATGTTGGGGAAGGGTTGATTTGATTTCGGGGCTGGGGTTTCTGGTTTAGAGAAGGGTGTGGAGAAAGGTGTAGAGATAAATCTCACTGAGGAGGCAGATTGGCTTCCCCCTCCCATAGGAACTGCTTGTACAGGTGATGCAGATGCGGAATGTGTTTTGGTGAAAATCCTGACCAGTTCCGCCCTACCTCGTTCAAGTTCATTTGTTTTCCTGTTTTTCTGATGTACTTCCTCCTCCTTCCTCCCTCCCTCCCTCTTTTAAGCGAAGAGGAACGCGGGGGAGGCATTTCGTCCACATTCATTTTTTCTTGTTGTTGCTGTTGCTGCTGTTGCTGCTGGTGCTGCTGCTGCTGTTGTTGCTATTTTGTTGCTTTTGCTGCTGTAGTTTCATCTCAGTCCTTTCCTCCGATTGTGGAGGAGAGGAAGTCACCTTCTTCCTTTTCCTCACCACTTCCGTCCACTCATTATTTACGGCCTTTTTCGCCTCCGGTACTTGTGTTTTTGGCACCGGCGGTGTTGCCGGTGTCACCGGTGTTGCTGGTGTTTGCTTTTCGGTGTCTTGTTTTTTTTTAGGGGCACATTTTTGCCAAATGGCCCGCCATCCCGCAAAACCAACAATGCGGCCTACGCCCCTCTACGGCAACTTTTCCCCAGTCGTGATTCTTCCTCCACATAAGAAGATGTCGGGAACCCGAAAAAAATTAGCCCTGTCCACGATGACATAGGAACTGACGTTCTCGTTAGAGACACCAGCCTTGCTGATTACCCTGTCTACAGCCTTCTGGGCCAGAAGATCCCCCACACGGCCACAACCGATCCCGAGGGGCAACCCGTGGATCACTACGTGGGTGCGTCCTGCGCCCATATAATCGGTCTACAACCGCACTCCCTCTGTCTGCAGACATGTTCCGCCAATTCCTCAGCTTCCTCCTCTGTGCCAAGGAGAACATCCCACATGGCGCGGGACCTCCCGGCCAGCACCCCCAGGCAAATGCCCAAACTCCACAAGGCTCTCACGTCCGACGTCAGCAGGGAAAACGTCCCTGCCGCCATCTCCCCTCCCACACCCGAGACGACGACCAAACCGCCCTCCCCACAATAGTCCTTGCACTCCTCCTGCATTTGCAGGCAACAACCCGAATCCCTGCCCAAGGGAGGACACCTCTCCAAACTGACTGCGAAGGACTCACCGTCGGCATAACTACCGAAGAAGCAGACAGCTCTGGAGACGAAGCCACAACTGGGCCTGCACCACCCTCACAACACAAAAACTTTCCACGCAAAAAGTTCAGAAACAAAACAGACGAGCAACAAAGACAAACAAAACATTGTCAACAAAATGACGCACTCACAGGTAACAAAGACTCCATGCAACAAAACTCCAAGTGCAACTTTGTGAACAAGAAGTCAATAATGCTACTACTCAATATTTAGTTACCTCCCCACTTAAGGCAAAATTTGACACAAGTTCTTTTTAATGTAGGTCTTCCCGGCCTTATAGCTAGGCCAAAAATATTTGTCCATTTTAACCCAGTCGTGATTCTACCCATCAGAGAGCTGACAGTGTCAATAGTAGCAGAGGCAACCACGACTGGGTTAGTGCTCTCTGCTCGGAAGCAGAGAGCGCCCTCTACCCGAAGACAGAGTGCTGACAGTGTCTATAGTAGCAGAGGCAAGTCTACTACTCAGTGACTATATTTAGTTGTCCCTCCTACTAAGGGCAACATGTGACACATGGTCAGTTTATGAGTGGGAATTTCCGGGCTATATGGCCCGGCCAAAAAATACCTGTCTATTTTTGCCCAGTCGTGCTTCTACCCTTCGGCGGAACCACGACTGGGTTATTGCTCTCTGCTCGGAAGCAGAGAGCGCCCTCTATCCGAAGGCAGAGGGCTGACAGTGTCAATAGTAGCAGAGGCAAGTCTACTACTCAGTGACTGTATTTACTAGCCTTCCCACGTAGGCTGGATGTGACACATGGTCATTTTATTGTGGGTATTCCCGGCCATATAGCCGGGCCAAAAATATATGTCTATTTTTCCCCAGTCGTGGTTCTACCCTTCAGCGGAACCACGACTGGGTTATTGCTCTCTGCTCGGAAGCAGAGAGCGCCCTCTACCGAAGGCAGAGTGCTGACAGTGTCAACAGTAGCAGAAGCAAGTCTACTACTCAGTGACTATATTCACTAGCCTTCCCACGCAAGGCTGGATGTGACACATGGTCATTTTATTGTGGGTATTCCCGGCCATATAGCCGGGCCAAAAATATGTCTGTCTATTTTTCCCCAGTCGTGGTTCTACCCTTCGGCGGAATCACGACTGGGTTAGTGCTCTCTGCTCGGAAGCAGAGAGCGCCCTCTACCCGAAGGCAGGAAGCTGACAGTGTCAACAGTAGCAGAGGCAAGTCTACTACTCAGTGACTGTATTTACTAGCCTTCCCACGCAAGGCTGGATGTGACACATGGTCATTTTATTGTGGGTATTCCCGGCCATATACTCCCCACTCAGAGTTGGTAGCCATATTATAAAGGTCTGGACAAGTCCATTTTTAAACAGATCCCCATAATATAAGGTGTTACTATATGACTGCTATATTAATGGCTATAATGGGGAAATTTAACGGAAAATATTCTTTTTTGCCTATTAATGTAATAATAGTGAGGACTTAACAAAATACGCTGTTATTTTTGTCGACATTAATAAATTACTTGATGTACAATTAGAAAAGATAATAGATGTGTTTTTTCTGTTAATTAACTTCAAAATTCAATAAGTAAAATGATTTGTTTTAAAACAAATATTAATATGCCAGCTTTCAAAACTTCTACTGCAATTATTTCCTTTTCTTTCCTTCTTTCATTAACTCCTCCCTTTTTTCTTTAACTTGGCGTGTTTTCTTCATTCATTCTCAGAGCTTTGAAAGATCAATTTCAAAATGCTTCACGGCTTGAATAAAATAATCATAAATAGAACTTTCTCTATTGCATCTTAAAATATTTCAGCTTAACAGATTAAACAAAATATTACAATTACAAATATGAATGCCCGTATTTATTTTAAGAAGTTGCTTTAAATAAAAAGATTTGAAATTGACATTTTCATTTTAATGAAGCGGATATTAAACACATCTATTTTTCGTTTCGTTTTTTCCCCCCTTCTTTCTTCTGTTGTATCTTTCTTTTATTTTTTCACTGAAACCATTTTGTGTCTGACTGAGTGACAGAGAACGGACGATTTTTGTAGCGTCTTTAGCGATAGATCATAAATATACGAGTCTCACAAGGTCTGGTGTGAGCTTGAATTCAGATAAACACAGGATCTACCCTGTCATTATGAAACGACAGTAATACGTTTTTGAAGATATTGAATATTAGAAGCCAGTCCCTTTTCCATTAGAGCTGCGCGAGTAAGATCAGAGAAGAGATCAACTGCCAAATTCTGGTCGTCTGGATTTTGTGGTTCTCCTATAAACCGCCCCTATCAGAATCCATATTGCACATTTGTAAATTGATCACGTCGGTGCATTGAATACTGTTACCATATCTGGTCGGGTGCTGCTGCGATTCATCTCAAGGTTCACGACAGAATCCCCAAAAAGTATTTGTAGTGTAATCGATCCTGACTTGGCATTTGGACTTCAGTCACTTTCACACCAAATTGGTGTGGCTTCTCTCTGTCCTTTTTTTTTTGTTGTTGTTGTTTTGTTTTGTTTTGTTTTTTTGCAAATATTTTAATGGCACTTCTCTGACAAGCTTTTTGTAAAGGTGCAACAACCACATGAATTTAACCCTCTAGGGCCATTCGTATCATATTTGATACAGTATGAAAACAAGCCTTGAAAGAAATATTTTCCTGAAAAATTTTTTTAAGATAAATATTTTATAAATTTCAAATGAAAGCAGTACTGACTGCTCAGTCAATGAATACCAAATGTTTCCTTATAAGGAAATACCAAATGTTTCCTTATAGAGAAATACTGTATCAAATATGATACGAATGGCCCTAGAGGGTTAAGTAATAATTAGTGGGGGATCTGTTTATTACTTCATAACAATATAGAACTGATCCCCCACTTTATGACAAGTAGAAGCCTTAACCCTCTAGGGCCATTCGTATCATATTTGATACAGTATGAAAACAAGCCTTGAAAGAAATATTTTCCTGAAAAATTTTTTAAGAGAAATATTTTATAAATTTCAAATGAAAGCAGTACTGACTGCTCAGTCAATGAATACCAAATGTTTCCTCATAGGGAAATACTGTATCAAATATGATACGAATGGCCCTAGAGGGTTAAGTAGTAATTAGTGGGGGATCTGTTTATTACTTCATAACAATATAGAATTGATCCCCCACTTTATGACAAGTAGAAGCCTTAATCATATTATATTATTAACCCTCTAGGGCCATTCGTATCATATTTGATACAGTATGAAAACAAGTCTTGAAAGAAATATTTTCCTGAAAAATTTTTTAAGAGAAATATTTTATAAATTTCAAATGAAAGCAGTACTGACTGCTCAGTCAATGAATACCAAATGTTTCCTTATAGGGAAATACCAAATGTTTCCTCATAGGGAAATACTGTATCAAATATGATACGAATGGCCCTAGAGGGTTAAGTAGTAATTAGTGGGGGATCTGTTTATTACTTCATAACAATATAGAACTGATCCCCCACTTTATGACAAGTAGAAGCCTTAATCATATTATATTATTAACCCTCTAGGGCCATTCGTATCATATTTGATACAGTATGAAAACAAGTCTTGAAAGAAATATTTTCCTGAAAAATTTTTTAAGAGAAATATTTTATAAATTTCAAATGAAAGCAGTACTGACTGCTCAGTCAATGAATACCAAATGTTTCCTTATAGGGAAATACCAAATGTTTCCTTATAGGGAAATACTGTATCAAATATGATACGAATGGCCCTAGAGGGTTACACGTGCTACTAGATTAGCATCTAGATGTCACCCTTTTACCGTTGAAATAGGTAAATGTAACCCTTTCTTCTACTATAATAGTTTCTTTTCTCGCATTTCTCAACTGTGGAACTCCCTTTCATTTATTTGTTTCCTTGATAGCTGCAATCTCCAAATATTTAAGGGCAACGTCAATTACTATCTTCTGTCTCCTTGAATCCTATCATCTTTTATCCTTTCTTCAACACCTCCTGTACAATGTTTTTCTCTCAATGTTACCCACTGCACACTAGTGGTGGTTCTGCCTTGCTTGGGTGAAAGGCTTAAAAAAAAATTACGAGAGGTCTGGTCTGGTCTGGTCTGGTAAAATTGGTAGACAGATCATTAAAATATTAGAACCTGGGGGAGTGCCTTGTGAGAGGTTTGCAATGATCTCATGGACGTCAGTGGACTGGACATTAACAACGTACTTCATGGACTTACTCGAAAAAAAAGGACTTAATAGTCAAGTAGACAATACCAGAAGTACCATAGCTGGAGAGTTTATGTAGCAGCTACTTATATCTACTTAGATGTGCGTTGTGGCGCCGTGGATATCGGGTCGGAACGAGAAATCGGGGAGCCGAGTTCGAATTCCAGTTGAATTCCTTGCATTCACTTACTCGCAAATACCCATGAGAAAGGTATTAATCCATCTCTTCCTTCCAGTTATGGGTTAAATAACAGGACAGATTGGGTTCTATAGCCTCAGCTGGCAACCAGTCTACCGCAGAAATCAATGGCAACCTACTGCGTGATAATCTTCTGCCCAGTCAGTCATGTCGCTTTCGAGACATGATCGCCCAAGTGTGTTTCACGTATGGCACTTAACTGACTGACTGACTTATATATTACCTTGATAAAAATCTTTATATTTTTTATCTAAGGTGTTTGATCTCGTGATGAATCTATGATCAAGTGCTTCCTTGATTTTATGCGTAAGGCATCAGCAGTGAACATAGAGAACTTCACGCTGTTTGTCGTTCATGGTGTTGTTTCTGTTGAAAAAATAAAAAAATTAAAGATTGCTGATGACATTGAGTGGGTTGATAGGATGATACTGGAACGAGGTGAGTGTTCACTAGCATTCTTGTAACCTAGAAAAACAGCTGATAAATTTGGGGAACATTTCTCCTTCTTGCAGCGGTTAAACAATTTTGCCAAGTGGACAGTTTTGGGCTAATAGTTTTTAAGAATCTTCTTCTTCTATGTGTCTTGTCCTTTCAGGACGTAGGCGATCATGGCCTTCTGTTGGTAAAATTCGCATAATTTATGGATAAAGCGCTGCGATTAGTTTATGTATTGATTATAATAGAGAATCAATCTCCCCAATGTATATTATATAGCAACAACAGGCCATGATGGTCACAAAGTAAGGGATTGAAGGTAATGTTGACAACGTTTCTGGATATAGAGTATCCTCTTGGCATTTGTTGACCATGTCCGTCATAGTATATGGATATAGAGTATCCTCTTGGCATCTGTTGACCATGTCCGTCATAGTATATGGATATAGAGTATCCTCTTGACATCTGTTGACCATGTCCGTCATAGTATATGGATATAGAGTATCTTCATAACAAAAATATGTCTTATCTAACGCAAAGACCTCGGGACCATTTATCATGGTAGTACTGACGGTTCGTTGAAAATATTATTTGACATTTTCTAGAAAACGGCTTAGACTGCTTGTGCAGAGCTTTTTTTAAAGCATAGATAGATAGATAGATAGATAGATAGATAGATAGATAGATAGATAGATAGATAGATAGATAGATTGGAGATTTAGGAGACTTAGATAGATAGATAGATAGATAGATAGATAGATAGATAGATAGATAGATAGATATTATGAATAAGAAATAATGGGTTTAATATATATATGTGTGACTGTGTACGTTACATTTTGTGGTTACATTACAAGTGTCTAATAAATAGAACATTTGTAGTATAATATTATTATAATGTATTCACAAATTCTACCAGTTCTACTAATTTCATTACATTGAATTAAATTATTTAGATCCGAACGTAAAAGATTGCACAGCCGTATGAGTGACATGAATATTAATCCTTTCACAAAAAGTAAGCAAAGCGTGAAATGTAAAAAACAGAAAATTTGCTTATGAAAAAATCGTCTAATCCAGTATGTTAATTGTAATACGGATAAACCATTGACTATATGTTATCAGAACTACTATGCTATGAAATCTTTTTTTAATCTTCAGAGGGAATCGTTTTCTTTTCAATCAGCATGACTGATGCTAACCTCCAGAATGCTGAAGCATTGCGACCTCTGGAACTAACGCATTTATCTGGCATAATGTGGAAAGTGTATAATGAATCAAATTAATTACTAAGTCTACAGCAAAGTATTATGTCGGAAGAAAGTGTCGATACTGACACGTGTGGTTGAACACGGATCTCCAGGCAACAAACGTAACCGTTGAATGAATTGTGCTTCTGGAACCATGTGACCATACATATTTAGTATATAAAGCACTCAGACAGTCTGAGTGTATTCTGTGTTGTGCATCATTCCGGTGTTGTGCGTCATTGAAGAGATTGTTTCTGGGTGAATTACTCAAGAGAATTAATCCGTGTGCATTTTTGTGTATTATTATTCGAAGGATTTGTTTTAGTACGTTGACTCTACGCGAAGATAGCGAAAAATTATAAGTTGCTAATTGTAAGTCACCAAAAGTTTCGTTCAGAATAACGTTTCGAAAACTGACGTTATAAAACAAAGAAAGTTGGTTCACTATGTCGTTCTGGACTTTTCTCTTTTTGGCCAGAAACTCTCTTACATATTTATAAACCCGCCATTCCTATTTTCTTTTAATATTACTGACACATTTGGTCTAGTGCTTCTGCTGTATATTTAGAAAGTCTTGATAATTCCAAAGAAATAACTGCATTGTTATTGGTCCTGACCAGGCAGCTCGGCTTTGGTTCCTTTCCCACCTCCGCAAGGTAGCTTCCCTGTGCTTTTTGCTAACAAGAAATGGAAAAACAGTATTAAATTAATTGATTGGTGTTATGGCGTAACCTCTTTTGTGGAATTTTTTAGGTAGAGATTTCTCTTTGTGGTTCCAATCTCATCTTCATCGTAATGTTATGACCGAACGGCAATAGAATGTAACACGGACTCGGATATAAGGTTGAATAGTATATTCTCGGAAACGTAGTACAAAGGTAAATGTAGACTGGAGAGTGCTTTCTCCCGCAGGCGTCCTGACTCACTCATTCACTCACTCTGTGGTTACTACTCAGTGACTATATTCACTAGCCTTCCCACGCAAGGCTGGATGTGACACATGGTCAGTTTAATGTGGGTATTCCCGGCCATATAGCCGGGCCAAAAATATGTCTGTCTATTTTTACCGAGTCGTGGTTCTACCCTCCGGCGGAACCACGACTGGGTTTGTGCTCTCTGCTCGGAAGCAGAGAGCGCCCTCTACCGAAGGCAGAGTGCTGACAGTGTCAACAGTAGCAGAGGCAAGTCTACTACTCAGTGACTTTTTTCTCAGAGTTGGTAGCCATATTATAAAGGTGTGGACGAGACCATTTTTAGGTAAGTCCCCACAATAAGTGGTCTGCTTCTAATAAAGTTAGTTCACTGTCATAATAGACAATTATTCTCGCCAGAATCTATTTTATTAATCAAGTCTATAATTCATCACATATTGCAGTTATATTTGGTCTGGTGCTCGTACTCCTACAATGTATTTAGAGGCTCTTGATAAAATGCAATAAAAATTTGCAATATTATCGGTCCTGACCTAGCATCGCAGGCTCGCTCATTGCCCCACCGCCATAATGAGGCTTCCCAGTAAGTCTTAAATATTTTAATTGTAATTTTTCTGGTGCGCTTTCCCCTTTAGTACTTCTACTTTACGAATACAGAAGTATGTTGGGAATATAATGGACGGAGCATGTGAGCAATGATGAGGTTTTGGAAATGATGAAAACGAAAAGGAAATTAACACTGAGCATCAGGAAGAGACAGTTAAAGTTCCTGGGACATGCAATGAGGAAGGAGGGCTTGGAGAACCTGATACTAACAGGCCAGATACAGGGAAAAAGAGATAGGGGAAAGCAGCGGATAACATATTTGAAGGACCTGATCAGGTGGATGACGGAAAGAAGATTGCATGGTGTAACAGGAGAAGGCGCGCTAAGAGCCACCAGGGGTAGAGAGACGTGAAAAACTATTATCGCCTACGTCCTGAAAGAACAGGGCACAAAGAAGAAGAAGAAGAAGAAGAAGAAGAAGAAGATTGGCAGTTAAGTTGCATCATTTTACAGTTGTAATTACTAAATGTAACTGTTGTGTCGTGGCTCGTACCATATGACATCCGGACGCCCGGAAGTATAAAAGACAATGTGCGCTTAGCATGGAGGTTGTCATTATCACAAACTTCGGGTAGTAACACCTACTACTTTTTTTTAATCGTTTCACCCCGAGCAAGGCATTCCACTGCCACTATTGCGCAGGGGGTTACATAGGGTCGGGGAAGTGATGAGAAAAGGATGGTTAGATAAGGAAATGTCAGAAGGAGGGTGATAGACGGGTAAGGATACCGAGAATGAGGGTTGGTTAGGTGGTGGGAGTGTTTGAGAGAATAGATGCATGTTAGTGTGTTAGGAGATGTCTATTGAACTTACATCTAAACTCCTGGGGATTGTAGCTGTCGGAGAAGCAAGCATGTGGAAGGGAATTCCATAGGGGGGAAGCGCGAGAAAAGTCTTTTTAATTTGTCTTTTGTAAATTCTTTCAAACAGCGATATTACTAAAAACCTTTCACCATTTACATCAAAACGAAATTTAAAAGCTAAAATCATTTACAATAGCAAAATAGTACCTCTGTTAGTCGCAATAATTAAAAAATTCAAACAAAAATTAAAGACAAAAATTAAAGACAAAAATTAAAGACAAAAATTAAAGACAAAAATTAAAAAGTCAAAAATTAAGAAGACAAAAAGCCGAATTCAACATACCAGGTCGGTAAGACAAACTGAAAAGGTTAAACGAATAATCTTCGCGACAAAGTAAGATTCCATTGAAATCGAAGGAGAGAGAGACAGACTGCGAGAGACTTTAAATATTGTATATACATCTTCGTTGTACCACTCTGTTAATAAAGTAGTTTATCTACATTTCTCTGTGTATCTCTTCATTCGACGATTCAACAGTAACCGTAAGTTTTATGCTTACAGTTTCTCCTCCCGCATTTCTCTCTTATACAACTCTCTCGCAACTTATTAATTTTCTGTCAACTGCGATCTCCAAAGATATAAAGACAACGTCAATCGTTGTCTGGGATTTTTTAAATTTCTGTTATTTTATTGTTCTCTCTTTTTTTTTATTTCCCCACGCAGTAGTCTCTTGCATTTCAGTGGATGCTACTGTAACATTAATTGATGAAAAAGAAAGTGGGATTTATTCTCAAATTCTTCTTTTGCCTATATTAATGATCTGAAGACTTTAATCCATAATAATAATAAAAAACTCATTAACAAAAACTGTTTATTAATAGTCATTGTCCCTATTGTACGGGCTTACGGCCAATCACGTTGAATACACCGGTTCTCGATCGATCACCGAAGTTAAGCAACGTTGAGACTGGTCGAGTACTTATATGGGTGACCGTTTGGGAATACCAGGTGCTGTAAGCGTTTAGTAACAGATGTGCATTGTGGTGCAGTGGATATCGGCTCGGAAAGAGAAATCAGTGAGCCGAGTTCGAATTCCAGTTGAATACCCTGCATTCACTTAAGCACTGGTACCCTTGGGAAAGGAATTAATCCACCCATTCCCTCCAGTTATGGGTCAAATAACAGGGTAGGTCTTGGTGACCCTGCTCCTAAAAACAAATCAAACTTCAAATTGAAGTTACATTATTTTGATTGCAATAAATAAGTAATAGCTTGATGAAAGTTACGTAAACTTTTCTATACACGCTCATTCTTCTTCTTCTTCTTCTTCTTTCTCTTTTTCTTCTTCTTCTATGTGTCGTGTCCCTTCAGGACGTAGGTGACCATGGCTGTCAACATTTTCCTATTCCTTGTCGCTGTTAATACCACTCATGTTATTCTATTAAATCCCCGCTCCACCATCCATCTGCTCAAGCCTATCAAGTATTTCATGCGTTACTTTCCCTTGTCTCTCTTTTTCTCTATCCGTCACGTGTGCATCAAATTCTCCAAGTCCTTCTTCATTACTAGATGCCCCAAAAACTTCAGCTGTTTTTTTCCAGATGTTCAGTATCAGTTTCCTTCTCGTGTCCATCCTCTCCAAAATCTCGTCGTTAGTCACGTGTTCCGTCATATTGTGTCCTCAGCATCCTTCTGTAGAACCACATATCGGTTACTTCAAGTCTTTCCTTAATCTTTGATGAGATTGTCCAGCATTCGCTGCCACACTAAAGGACATATATCGCATAACAATCCAGTACTCTCTTCTTTGTTTCGATCGAAACTGTCCTGTTAATACTCTACTCCTCTTTTGCGATGCATCCTTGGCCATGCCCAAAAGCCTTCGAATCTCCGTATCACACTTTCCGTCCGTCCGTTAGAAGACTTCTCAGGTATTTGAATTTACTCCATCTCTTTGATTTTAGTATCATCTACTTGTAATTGTCATTTTGGGTTCCTATTTTTACTAATTACCATGCTTTTCTTGTAGTTTATATGTAGTCCTTTATTTCCGCTTTCTATAACTACTTCCTGTAGGAGGTCTTGTGGCTTCTTTTACTTTTATAAAATAATAATTTTGGATATTGTTTTTAAAAAAAACGCTTAATTCGCATGCATGAAAAATACCAAATTGTATTAAAGTCACAAGAGTCTCTTCTGACATAACACCGTACCTAAATTTATATAACAAATAGAACTTTGTCTGTGTGTGGGGAGGGGTTGTACTAAAAGCGGCTGCGAGTGTTCTTAGCTAGGTTTTGTGTCGAGGTACCTTCGATAAATATCGAAAATCGATAATCAAAAAAATCGAGTTATAGAAGGAGTGGTCCGATTTTGAACAAATTTGAGACACTCATAGACAAAGACATAAGAAACGATATTCAGAAGTTTCAAGGTTGCAGTTTTTACAATAGTGCAGAAAATTGATAATATATATAAAAGGCAAGATGTTTGTGTATGTGTCTGTTTATCTACCTGTATGTCTGTATTTCTTTCAGCCCTTTTATTTTACTTTTTGCTTCGGGTTTGGCACTAAGTAGGTATAATTGTAGTTATTAGTCTCAGCCATGATACCATTTACTCAGAGGACTTATTTAACCTTCAAAATTCAGTTTACGACGAAAAAAATCTTATTTGATATCGATAACAGGAAATCAAAATTTGACTTACATTCATTCATATTTCTTTCAGTCTACGGTTTCGCTTTAACTGGAAACAACTATTGCTTTTAGTCTTTCGTACCAACGTCCAAAGTGTCTGAGCTCCAGGACCATGGATTAGTTTTAAAGCTTCCATTACACCCGAGCAACGCCGGGCTATACTGCTAGTCAATTATAATACGAAAAGAAACTTAATGCCCATGTTCACATTTTTATAATTCACAAAAGGAAAAAAAAGGAAGCTATTCAGATATTTTTCGTCTTTTTTCTTTCTAACAGAGCAATCGTGAACTTTGAAAGAAAATTAATTTGAAAGAATAGATCAATTTACATCAGTTCAAATACAACCTTAATTAAAGCAGCATCAATCCTCTCGGGATTGTAGCAAGAAAACGCTACCTTCAAATTTCTGGTAAAACTTGTTTGGTTGACGAAAGACACAGTTGGTGCTTTGAGAAACTTTTATAGCGATAACCTCCCCGACAAACCAGCAATTTACAAAAGAATAATGCAGTTCAAAGAAGCTGAGTATGACAAATGGATCGGCCGACAATCAATATCAACTTGTGAGGAAAAAATCGATATTGTTTAGACGCTTAACAGGAGAACTGATAACTAACACTCGAAACATACCATAATGGGGTCAGCCTACACAATTTCATCTGAAAAATTAAAGTTCAGCAAATATAATGGACCGAGCATGTGAGCAATGATGAGGTTTTGGAAATGATGGGAACGAAAAGGAAATTAATACTGAGCATCAGGAAGAGACAGCTGAAGTTCTTGGGACATGTAATGAGGAAGGAGGGCTTGAAGAATCTGATACTAACAGGCCGGATAGAGGGAAAAGGAAACAGGGGAAAGCAACGGATAACATATTTGAAGGACCTAATCAGGTGGATGATGGAACGAGGATTGCATGGTGTAACAGGAGAAGGCGCGCTAAGAGCCACCAGGGGTAGAGAGACGTGAAAAACTATTATCGCCTACGTCCTGAAAGAACAGGGCACAAAGAAGAAGAAGAAGAAGAAGAAGAAGAAGAAGAAGAAGAAGAAGAATATATATTGGCAGTTAAGTTGCATCATTTTACAGTTGTAATTACTAAATGTAACTGTTGTGTCGTGGCTCGTACCATATGACATCCGGACGCCCGGAAGTATAAAAGACAATGTGCGATTAGCATGGAGGTTGTCATTATCACAGACTTCGGGTAGTAACACCTACTACTTTTTTTTTAATCGTTTCACCCCGAGCAAGGCATTCCACTGCCACTATTGCGGAGGGGGTTACATAGGGTCGGGGAAGTGATGAGAAAAGGATGGTTAGATAAGGAAATGTCAGAAGGAGGGTGATAGACGGGTAAGGATACCGAGAATGAGAGTTGGTTAGGTGGTGGAAGTGTTTGAGAGAATAGATGCATGTTAGTGTGTTAGGAGATGTCTATTGAACTTACATTTAAACTCCTGGGGATTGTAGCTGTCGGGGGAAGCAAGCATGTGGAAGGGAATTCCCACAGGGGGGAAGCGCGAGAAAAGTCTTTTTAATTTGTCTTTTGTAAAAGTGCAGAAAATCGATAATATATATATATGTATATATATATATAAAAGGCAAGATGTTTGTGTATGTGTATGTTTATCTGCCTGTATGTCTGTATTTCTTTCAGGCCTTTTATTTTACTTTTTGCTTCGCGTTTGGTTCTAAGTAAGTATAATTGTAGTTCTTAGTTTCAGCCATGATACCATTTACTCAGAGGACTTATTTAGCCTTCAAAATTCAGTTTACGACGAAAAAATCTTATTTGATATCGATAACAAGAAATCAGAATTTGACTTACATTCATTCATATTTCTTTCAGTCTACGGTTTCGCTTTAACTGGAAACAACTATTGCTTTTAGTCTTTAGTACCAACGTCCAAAGAATCTGAGCTCCAGGACCATGGATTAGTTTTAAAGCTTCCATTACACCCGAGCAACGCCGGGCTATACTGCTAGTCAATTATAATACGAAAAGAAACTTAATGCCCATGTTCACATTTTTATCATTCACAAAAGGAAAAAAAAGGAACCTATTCAGATATTTTTCGTCTTTTTTCTTTCTAACAGAGCAATCGTGAACTTTGAAAGAAAATTAATTTGAAAGAATAGATCAATTTACATCAGTTCAAATACAACCTTAATTAAAGCAGCATCAATCCTCTCGGGATTGTAGCAAGAAAACGCTACCTTCAAATCTCTGGTAAAATTTGTTTTTTTTGACGAAAGACACAGTTGGTGCTTTGAGAAACTTTTATAGCGATAACCTCCCCGACAAACCAGCAATATACAAAAGAATAACGCAGTTCAAAGAAGCTGAGTATGACAAACGGATCGGCCGACAATCAATATCAACTTGTAAGGAAAAAATCGATATTGTTTAGACGCTTAACAGGAGAACTGATAACTAACACTGGAAACATACCATAATGGGGTCAGCCTACACAGTTTCATCTGAAAAATTAAAGTTCAGCAAACTTTTTGAACGTTAGATGCTAAAACCGTTTCACCCAGACTACAGAGAAGAAGACCACCTTCAGTTTTTTTATAATCATTTCACCCCAAGCAAGGCTGTATTGACACTGGTGCGCAGGGGATTACATAAGAGGAGAGTGATGAGAAAAATGAACATGGGAGAAGGATTAGAACACTAGTGTGAAGAGAGCTGATCAGAGTAGATCGAACGGGGAAAAGAACATGGGAGAAAAGAGACAGGACTCATACAATACAAAATGTATTGGTTCAGATTCCAGAGGCCTCGTCAAATATTTTCAAATAAAAAAATTAAACAATTCCAGCCCATATCATGAATCGGGATATATATATATATATATATATATATATATATATATATATATATATATTATGAATCAGGATATATTACTCTACCTACTAAATAAACATACTATGTAACGCGTTTCGTCCTCAGGAAGGGTTTAATCGATTGAAACTTCAGAAACCTCGTCAAATATTTTTTCGCCTTAATGACACGAAACAAAGTAGACACCCATGTTACTCATCAGGTCTGCGAATATCTTTTTGTGCTATTGAAATCTGAATGATCTCAGATAACTTGATTCTTTTCACCCATATTCCCCTGGCGTCAAGTTAAACTGCCGCTTTCTTTTGCTTCATTATTTTTTTAATTTTGTCAAGTGTATCGGGCTGATAATTCATCAGCAACCTCTGCCAGTACGTACAGCCTGGTGGAAATTAATTGAAACAAAACGAATAATGTCTTCCTAGGATCTTTCACATTTTCCTGATCACATATGCGTCGTCTCTTGGCATTGTTTTTCTTTTCTGACTGCATTTTCTTTTACGTTTTGGACTGATAGATCCAGTTCGTTTCTTCGCCTTCATAACACGACTGACAGTTGTAAGGCTGACACTAACAATATCCGAAATCTCTTTGCTAGTATGTTACAATGTGTTAATGCTTACTTGAAGTAACATCCATTGCAAAACATTGCTGTGGGGCAACTATTCGACAGTCGAGACAATAGTGTTTGGATGTGATAAAAAGCTGATGCAATCACAGAGGATGCTATATTTTTCAAGGTCAGACAAATTTCATTATCTACCTCAAAAATTGAGTCGTATTGTTGCACACCTCTGCAAATGACTTAATCTGCGGAAAAAATAGAAATCGTGAACTTTTTAATACACTCAATATATTTGTCATCTTTGATAATGGCTGATGTCAGTCGAGGCTCAGAAAGGATAAAAAAACGTATCAATAATGTGATTTTCTTTTTCTTTCAACGATAATGCTATTAAGCTTATCAGACGATATGAAAAAATCTACATAAAATAAATTGACAAAACATGTCTATATTATTTGATGAAACATTCATATATATATATATATATATATATATATATGATGCAAATCCCATATCATCTCACAATTAACTCAAACAAAAAAGTAAAATTGCACACCCGCAAAATCGTATCAAAACGAGTGAAAACATTTTGAAAAAAACGAAACCAAGGCAAATTTCACAAGTCAGTGTGAAAAGTAAGATTGTGGATTCTGATTGGATAGAAAATAGCAAATTGATCTATGAACCCTGTTAAATTGTCTTAACACCCAAAAATGGTATGTCGTTTGATCCAACCACGTGACCAAAATTCACTACTTAACTACGTCCCTTGACCGGTCAAGTCAGTCCGAGATGGAAGCGGTAATCTTAAGGACCTCGTTGCTATGTGACTAAAGAAAATTTAATTTGCCAAGCCGGACATATAGGGCGCGTCACGCATTCGTTTTTCCTCTCCTTCCAATTTTCCTTTCTTCGTTTTCACCCACACACCGTCAAAGAAAACAAGATATTTCAACTGACTCCGATAAGTACAATCTCCTTTATCGCTTGGCTTTCCTTTTCACTCTTGAGCCGACCATAAAAAGGAAAAGAATATAGACCTTATTAGTAACCTTTTCAATCTTTCTACATATACACATTCTGCTATCAACTATGAACTCTGAATTTCTGTGGAAGATTTAACTACTTCTTTGAACAATTAACTACATGCATTTTCTCCTTGAACATTTTATTTTTCTTCTTACAATTTTGTCATTCTGTTAATAGGAATTTTACATTAATGTACAAACAAAACATAATTAATCTTCCAACCATTCTTTCAATCTTCTGATATTTTAAATTGTGGGCACTTTGGTTGTGTTTGGCACAAGGCCAATTTGAGAAACATCACCGAGGCTCCTATATATATATATATATATATATATATATATATATATATATATACCTAAACTTTTAAAAAATACCTACGTACCTCAACATGTAAAAGAATTTAGCTGGACTACGTACCTAAACATGTCTAAAAAAAATTAATTTTAATATTTCAGCGTTGTTTCCTATCGGTCAACAATTATAACCGATGCTAGCGTTTTTCAATCTACCACCTACTCATACCTACACATATATAATTTCACCAACTAAAAAATTTTTAAATCTGATAAAGTCATTCATTATGAAAATGGTTTTAAACTTGATAAAATCAAAGCTTTATCGTCAAACTGTTTATGTCATTATAAAGAGGAAATATCAAAGTATTTTTATTGATTTTTTAAATCCTTTCTAGAACGCTTGATATTTTGGTTAAACACCATTTTTTTCTGCGTCAGCGGGTTGGCCAGTCATTAAAATGCGAAACTTTACCTTGTGTTAAAAATACTTGCAATAATGAAATACTTGTCAAATTTTAATGAAATTTTCAGAAATTATTCACAAATAAATAAAACAATTTTTTTAATATTTTTTTTTAAATCTTGGTAAAAATATATATATTTTTACATCTATTAACCCCTACTTAACTTTAAGAAATTTTAAAAAATGGAAATTCCAGGATCTTCATATTTATATTAATTAAAAGAAACACTCCTTGAAGAATTAAAATCATCAGTTGTTTTTTTTATCAAACAGAATCGCCGTTTACTGAATATCTGCTCTGAATCGTAAAATAAAAACATGTATATTATCTGATTAGAAAAGGTTTTAATTTATTTTATAAGTAAGACATATTAAGAACACTATTTTCTTAAGAAAAAAATTTTTGATGAATAATAAATTTTACAAGAAGTGTTTTAATTTTTGAAAATTCAATTGGAAAAATTTATCAAGTTTCCCATCATTTAAGATTCTCTATTAATTTCAGCATTTTGAATATTATTTAGTATATTTTATATTTACTAATCATAAATGGAAAAGCTTAATACACACCATCAGACACCAATTTTTTTAAAATAATTTTAAATTTTTTTATTAATGTATGAACGTGTCATTTGTTGTCAGTATGGAGGACTATACAGGACATTATCAGAAAATAAGAGCGTTGGCTACAGTAAATGTATAGCCCAAATTTCTAGAATTTAATAACGTTAGATTACGGAAAATATTTTCCTAAAATTTAAAGATTACTGGCTAGTTAAAATTTAAAGATTACTGGTTTGTTAAAATTTAAAGACTACTGGCTAGTTAAAATTTAAAGATTACTGGTTTGTTAAAATTTAAAGACTACTGGCTAGTTAAAATTTAAAGATTACTGGTTTGTTAAAATTTAAAGATTACTGGATAGCTAAAATTTAAAGATTACTGGTTTGTTAAAATTTAAAGACTACTGGCTAGTTAAAATTTTAAGATTACTGGTTTGTTAAAATTTAAAGACTACTGGCTAGTTAAAATTTAAAGATTACTGGTTTGTTAAAATTTAAAGATTACTGGATAGCTAAAATTTAAAGATTACTGGTTTGTTAAAATTTAAAGATTACTGGTTTGTTAAAATTTAAAGATTACTGGTTTGTTAAAATTTAAAGATTACTGGCTAGTTAAAATTTAAAGATTACTGGTTTGTTAAAATTTAAAGATTACTGGATAGCTAAAATTTAAAGATTACTGGTTTGTTAAAATTTAAAGATTACTGGTTTGTTAAAATTTAAAGATTACTGGTTTGTTAAAATTTAAAGATTACTGGCTAGTTAAAATTTAAAGATTACTGGTTTGTTAAAATTTAAAGATTACTGGCTAGTTAAAATTTAAAGATTACTGGTTTGTTAAAATTTAAAGACTACTGGCTAGTTAAAACTTAAAGATTACTGGTTTGTTAAAATTTAAAGATTACTGGTTTGTTAAAATTTAAAGATTACTGGCTAGTTAAAATTTAAAGATTACTGGTTTGTTAAAATTTAAAGATTACTGGCTAGTTAAAATTTAAAGATTACTGGTTTGTTAAAATTTAAAGATTACTGGCTAGTTAAAATTTAAAGATTACTGGTTTGTTAAAATTTAAAGACTACTGGCTAGTTAAAACTTAAAGATTACTGGTTTGTTAAAATTTAAAGATTACTGGTTTGTTAAAATTTAAAGATTACTGGCTAGTTAAAATTTAAAGATTACTGGTTTGTTAAAATTTAAAGATTACTGGTTTGTTAAAATTTAAAGATTACTGGCTAGTTAAAATTTAAAGATTACTGGTTTGTTAAAATTTAAAGACTACTGGCTAGTTAAAACTTAAAGATTACTGGTTTGTTAAAATTTAAAGATTACTGGTTTGTTAAAATTTAAAGATTACTGGCTAGTTAAAATTTAAAGATTACTGGTTTGTTAAAATTTAAAGACTACTGGCTAGTTAAAACTTAAAGATTACTGGTTTGTTAAAATTTAAAGATTACTGGTTTGTTAAAATTTAAAGATTACTGGTTTGTTAAAATTTAAAGATTACTGGTTTGTTAAAATTTAAAGATTACTGGCTAGTTAAAATTTAAAGATTACTGGTTTGTTAAAATTTAAAGATTACTGGTTTGTTAAAATTAAATAGAAAAGACGTCACGTCATGTTCTTTAATTATATTTGTCTAGAAATCATCATTGTGTAGAACAGCTATTGCCGGTTAAAACATAGCTACTGTCTGGTCAAAAAATTTCAAGTATTTGTTTCAAATCAGATTAATTATATTCTAAACAAGCTAGTATTCCTCAAATAAATTTTCAGAAAAATATATTTTATTTTTGGGAGATTTTTTTAATAAAGACAATTACATTACGATGAAAAACTACTAAAAGAGCAATAATCAGCTATTTAATCAAAAATAGAGAAAACAAATTCCAGTCAATTTAAATTAGTTTTTTAAATACAGCAAAATATTATGCTTATTGGAAATACTGAATTTAATCTATTAGATTCAAATTAAAACTAAAATAAATTCTTAAAGAAAAACATTTTATTTTTTAAAAGTTAATTTTAAATTTTAAGCATTGCGTTTTTTATGAACATTCCAATTTTAAAAATTAGAAAAACTATTACTAAATAACAATATTGTTGTGAAAACATTGATTTGCAGAATATAATCTTGCATTCTTCTTCTTGTTTTTCTATGTGCCCTGTCCCTTCAGGACGTAGGCGATCATGGTTCTCCACGTCTCCCTATCCCTTGTGGCTCTTAGTATGTTTGCTCCTGTTACACCTCGCAACCCCCGTTCCGTCATCCACCTGATTAGGCTCTGCAAATATGTTATCCACTGCCTTCCTCTGTTTCTTTTTCCTTCTATCAGTATCAGGTTCTCCAAGCTCTCCTTCCTTATTGCATGTCCCAGGAACTTCAGTTGTCTCTTCCTGATGCTCAATATTAATTTCCTTTTTGTTGCCATTCTTTCCAACACCTCATCGTTGCTTGCATGCTCAGTCCACTATATCCGCAGCATCCTTCTGTAGAACCACATTTCCGCTGTTTCAAGTTTTGTCCTCATTTTCGATGATATTGTCCAGCATTCACTGACGTATTAAAAAACTGACATTACATAGCAATCCAGCACACTTTTCTTTGTTTCTAGTGAAATTTTCCTGTGTTTTAGTACTTTACTCAGCTTCTGGAACGCGTCCTTTGCCATGCCAATTCGCCTTCGGATCTCTGTGTCGCACTTTCCATCTTCTGTTCAAGTGAGGGATGAACGATTCGTTTTCACCGTTGATAACAGCATCCATTTGGTCTTATTATCTTATTGAGGGTGTTCACCTTCAGACTTAAAGGAAGCACTTCTGCGATTTCTCCTTGGAACATCCATATTAAAAGACTCACTACTATCGTGCTTTGAGATCATTACTAAATATTCTTTATAAATTGTTTGTTCATAACAACAGGAACTACAGAAATGAATCGGCGGATAATGAAGAACCTATATTTGTATCTAGCAGCAAAGCCTCTAATCAGGGGATTGGAGGGTTTGAATGGCAAGGAACCACCACTTAATTGCTGTTGTTCCCAGGTAGGCTTTGACCCGGGGGAGTGGGTAGGGTCTTTTTAGGTTTCAGTCATTGTCAAATAGTAACACCCAAAATAAAAAAGAAACACTTTGAAAGTATAAATATATATTTTTATAGTAAAAATCACAGCAACAAATTTAGTAAAATAACAGACGGTAAATAAGTTGTTGGATATCACCTATTTATTATACATTAATACTTCGAGATTAAAATCTCATCTTCAGAATGTTACAGGGATTGTGTTTGAGTCCGCGACTTTCAACAAATGGTCTTTCCTGGCTGCTGCTGCTGTTGTTAACTCTGTGTGTGTGTGTGTGTGTGTGTGTGTGTGTGTGCTAGAGCATGTGTGTGTGTGTGTGTGTGTGCTAGAGCATGTGTGTGTATGTGTGTGTGTGTGTGTGTGCTAGAGCATGCATGTGTGTGTGTGTGTGGTGTGTATATGTGTGATTGATAGTTGGGATTGTTGTGCTCTGATGGTATCAGTCTACTACCATAAAAATCCCAACTATCAATCACACATATACACACCATAAACACACACACACACACACACACACACACACACACACACACACACACACACACACAGAGTTAACAGCAGCAGCAGCCAGGAAAGACCATCTGTTGAAAGTCGCGGACTCAAACACAATCCCTGTAACATTCTGAAGATGAGATTTTAAACTCGAAGTATTAATGTATAATAAATAGGTGATATAAAAACATTGCCAGCGATGAGGATCGAACTCAATACACAGCTGTAATGCTTCTAACGAGACAAGATGGCTGACCATTACAAAATGTCGTGATGCTGTTTTCATGCGAATTAATATAAAAGGAGTATAAAGTGTCTCACGTTACAATTTTTTATGGCCGATTCCATTCAAGACGCGGCTTTTCTATCCTTTTTAGCTATGTGTGTTTTCTTTTTACTATCTTTCTCATTCCAGTTCTGCCATTCATTTACGCAAAAACCGTTATGCTGGTTATGTAAAATAACAGTAACTCTAAGAAGACTACCATTCATCCGTGGATTGAATACTGTTGCCATATCTGGTTGGATGCTCCTGCTAGTCATCTAGGGATTCGCGACAAAAAACCAAAGGAGGATCTGCAATGTAATCGATCCTGATATGTCAGCTCCACTTCAGTCCCTCTCTCGCCGACGTGATGTGGTTTCCATCAGTCAGTCAGTTAAGTACCATACGTGATATACGCTTGGGCGATCATGTATCGAAAGAGACATGACTGACTGGGCAGAAGATTAACCTGCAGTAGGTTGCCATTACTTTCTGCAGTAGACTGGTTGTCAGCCAAGACTATAGAACCTAATCTGTCCTGTTATTTAACCCATAACTGGAGGTAAGAGACGTATTGATATCTTTCCCAATGGTATTTGCGCATAAGTGAATGAGACGAATTCAACTGGAATTTTCCTCTATCTTTTCTATAAATATTCTGCTCCAACGAGCGTCTTTCCCTGGTGCCCCGACCACATGAATTTGCTACTAGATTGACAACTAGGTCCCACTCTTTTACCGTTAAAAATAGTCAGTTGTAACCACCGCTTATATAATATCAGCTGCTTTTCTCACTTTTCCCGCTCATTGAACTCTCTCTTCCATATGCTAAATTCCTTGATGGGTACAATTCGCAAAAGTTTGAGGGCAAGAAAGGAAGCACCTTGAGACATAATGTGAAAAAAGTCAAATAACAAAGGACAAAGGCAACACTAAAAGAAAGAAAGAAAGAAAAAAGGATATAAAGAAAGAAGAATAAAGGAAGGAAGGAAGGAACAAAATTGAAAGGAAGGAAGAAAGAAAAATGAAATTAAGAAAGAACAAAGAAAGAAAAAATGGAAGGATGGAAAGAAAAGAAAGAAAGAAAAAAGAAGAAGAATGGAAAGAAGGAAGAAAGAATGCCAGAAGAAAAAAGAAAGGAAGGAAAGAATATAAAAGAAACTAAGAAAAAAAGAAAGAAAGAATCAAAGAAATAAATAAAGACCGCAAAGAAGAAAGAAAGCAAAAAAAGAAAGAAGAATGCAAGGAAGAAAGGAAGCGAAAAAAGAAAGAAAGAAGGAAAGAAGAATGGAAGAAAGAAGGAAAAAGGAAAGAAAAAAGTATAATGGAAGGAAGGAAGAAAGAAAGCAAAGAAGAAAAAGAAACAAAGAAACAAAGAAAGAATGGAAAGAAGAAAGGAATCGAACAAAAAAAGAAAGAAGGATGGAAAAAGAAAGAAAGAAAAAAGAACGAAAGAAAGAAAGAATAAAGGAAGGAAGGAAGGAAGGAAGGAAGGAAGGAAGGAAGGAAAGAAGAAAAAAGAAAGAAAGGAAGAAAAAATGAAACTAAAATAAGAAAAAAGAAAGAAAGAACTAAATAAAGAATGAATGGAATGAAGGAAGAAAAAGAAAGAAAGAAGAATGGAAAAAGAAAGAACATAACAGGAAGAAAAAAGAAAAAGAAAGAACGTAAAAAACTAAGAAAGAAAGAAGAAGAGAGGCAGCGAAAACAGAAGAATGGAAGAAAAAAAGAAAAAAGAAAGGAAGAAGAATAATGGAAGGAAGGAAGAAAGAAAGCAAAGAAGAAAAAGAAAGACAGGAAGGAATAGAAAGAAAGAAAGAAAGAAAGAAAGAAAGAAAGAAATATATCCCTAACAATCAGATTCTTCTGTACAAGTGACAATTTTGTCAAACTATATTTACAAGCTTATTCCAGGGGTTCCCAAACATCTTTTCTTTTATCTTCTGTACCTTTGATTCACTGTCGCTGGCCACGTCCCAAGCGTCCACCTGCCAGACCTACAAGAAGACACTTTTTTCTTGGTATGAGGCAGCGCGCAAAATTTAAGACCACAACTAATAAATCAAACGACTCGTCTAACACTGGACAAACATATATTTAAGATTCTCTTCGATAGAACGCACGTCAAAACTAAAATTTGAAAGGCGAGTCTCACTGAATCGATGTTTCGATGATAACTTCCGTTGACAATACTTGTTTTTTATAAGAAATCAACAATAAGAAATAAAAGAAATAAAATGAAAAATAATTATTTCTTAGACGTAGTATCATTTATCACAAATCAAACTTGGATCGCAACCAATGCGCTGGTTTTAACTGGACTGTAATTAGTCTCTGTTTGATGAATGTATGTAATAAATGTTTTCGCTAGTTCTGGTGAAATTTTACAAGATTCTCCGAAAGTCACCAAGAACATTATTATTATTATTATTATTATTATTATTATTATTATTATTATTATTATTATTATTATTATCAGCAATAATAATAATAATAATAATAATAATAATATCTTCTTCTTTCTTTAGCTTCTCCTCCTTTCACTTCTTGTTCTTCTGAGTTATTCTCCTTTTGACTTCTTCATTTTGACTTCGTTTTCTTTCTTCTTCTTCTTCTTCTTCTTCTTCTTCTTCTTCTTCTTCCTCTTCTTCTTCTTCTTCTTCTTCCTCCTCTTCCTCTTCTTCTTCTACTTCTTCTTCTTCTTCTTCTTCTTCTTTGACTTCTGTTGAATACTCATTTCTTTCCATTTCCCAACCAGAGACCTAAGATCAGGAATTGCCTCATGACATTTTCCATTGGCTTTTTTTTTAAATAAAAATAAACCAATAAGCCAATCTAAGATCTCACGCATAGATAGATTTCTTCGTAAAGTTAGGAAAGTGACTGAAGTCGAGTTACCAGGTTTCAAACGATAATATTGCAGATTTTTCTATAAATCTCAAGATACATAACAGAAATACACAATTTTGTACAACATTACAGATGAATTCATTGCATTCGCTTACGCGCAAATACCCTTGTGAAAGGTATTAATCCGTCTCTTCCTTCCAGTTATGAGTTAAATATATTTTTTTTAATCATTTCACCTCGATCAAGGCGGAAATGCCACTAATGTGTAGGGGGCTACATAACTGTAAAAAGAGTAATTAGAAAAGAGTGAGGAGTACAAACTAGTTAGAAAGTAGCAATAGAAAGCTGAGAATGCAGGTGCGATGACAGATACATAGGTGGAGAGAAAGGGGAGGGTTATACGGGGGTGGGGAGAGAGCTAGAGTCCAGTGGTTAATAGATGAGTATTGACATTGCATTTAAATTTCTGGAGGTTGTAACCGTCAGGAAGGCAAGAATATGGGAGCGAGTTCCACAGGCGGGAAGTGCAAGAGAAGAAGCTACAGGAGTAGAATTGTCGTCTGCATTTCGCTAACCTGAATGGGACCCAGTTGCCAGTCTGGTTGCACGAGTAAACACCTGTTGAGGAGGCACCAGTGACTTAAGTTCGTCCGAGCACAGGACAGATTGGGTTCTATAGCCTTGACTGGCAACCAGTCTACCGCAGAACGCAATGGCAACCTACTGCAGGATAATCTTCTGCCTAGTCAGTCATGTCTCTTTCGAGACATGATCGCCCAAGCGTGTTTCACGTATGGCACATAAGTGACTGATATAAAGGACATGCATTGTTGTGCAATGGATATTCACTCAGAATGAGCAATTCCAGAGCCGAGCTTCAATTCCAGTTGAATTTGTTGCATCCACTTACATGCAAATACACTTGGGAAATGTAGGAATCCATCTCTTCTCCCTCCTGCTATGGGTTAAATAACAGGACAGATTGGATTCTATAATTTTGGTTGGCAACTCGTCTACCGCAGAAAGCAATGGCAACCTACTGCGGGGATAATCTTCTGCCCAGTCAGTCATGTTTCTTTTGAGACATGATCGCCCAAACGTATTTCACGTATGGCACTTAACTGATTGACTGACTCTTACTGAATAGGTTCGAACAGAATTATAACTGGACTGATTCTGTGTCAAAACTTTCGGTTGATTGTTCCTCGCGGGTAATTAGAAATCTTTTAGATGCAGCAGTTTTTAGAGCAAACGTGACAGAAATGTGAAAATCACAAAACGCCTGGAAGTTGGTTCCGTCTGAGAGTGGTTTTTGAATACCAAATGGCATCTACCACTGCGATGCTATCATCTCTATTAAGATTAGCTGCGCCAATATTTTAAGAGATAAATTATTGCCTTTCATGAAGTTCGGATGTGCGTTGTGGTGCAGTGGATATCGACTCGGAGCAACAAATCGGGGTGCCGACTTCGAATTCCAGTTGAAATCCTTGCATTCACTTACGCACAAATACCCTTGGAAAACGTAATAATCCATCTCTTCCCTCCAGTTATGGGCTAAATAATAGAACAGATTGGGTTCTATAGCCTTGGCTGGCAACCAGTCTACCGTAGAAAACAATGACAACCTACTGCAGGAGAATCTTTTACCTAGTCAGTCATGTCTCTTTCGAGACATGATCACCCAAAGCGTGTATCATGTATGACACTTAACTGACTCATGAAGATCAGTATTTGAAAACACTTGCTTTTACGTAAACTCAGCTATTGTCTCACTTCTACGTGTGTTGGGTCGACTTGTTAGTTGAGCGTATTGTAGTTTGGTACTCGGTGTTCGAAACCTCATTTTCAAGGCAAAGAAAATCACGAGAATTCATTGAGTTACACACTTGTACGCAAGCCTCTGTCCAACACCTGCTGTAGACCAATAGCTTGCATGATATCTGTACAAATTATTACTGAGTGATTATTAAGTCAAACCTTGTAGAATTGGCAAACACCAGAGTTCTACAGTGGACTGAGAAAAGACTGATAACATATAATTAATTAACAATGTATAATATAATATATAATTAATAATATATATATATATATATATATATATATATATACAGAGTGTCTATAAAGTTTGTGTGCACTTAATAACTTTATTTGTATTTGCGATAGAAATAATTATAATAAGGAATAGAAAGAAGTAAATCTATATTTTTTAAGGTTTTATTAAAATTTTATTTACGTTCCCACATGTCTTCCATCATTAGCAATACAAAGGGTAATACGATTTTAATAATATTTTTTACTTATCTAAAAACTGTTGCAAATTTTATGGTAAAGAATTATTCAATAACTATACTAAAAACTAGGTACATTATAACATTTTTTACAGATTATTTATATCACAAATATAAATAAAGTTATAAATTTTTTAAAGTGCACACAGACTTTATGGACACCCTATATATATATATATATATATATATATATATATATATATATATATAGTACTGTGCAAAACTATTAAGACAAGAACTTTTATGAGGCATCAAAATAAAGTTTAAAATCACACCCTGTCCTAACACTTTTGCACACTACCGGTAGTGTGCAAAAGCATTAGGACAGGGATGATTTTCCTAAAAACCTCACTGAAATTCGAATACAGGTTGAAAAACCAAGTAAATTGCTAATAAATATTGATTATTTAAAACTAGGTGTAAAAGAAATGTATTAAAAAGAAGTTATATTTAATTTTTCCTATTTTCTATTAAACAAGTTATTTTGAAACTACTCTACTGAACATCTATGGGATATTTTGGATAAAAAAATTGATAAATCTAATGCTTCTTCGCAAGACACACTTTAGGAACAAATACAAGCTGCTTGGCAGGAGATACCATTAGATACGTTGAAGAAGCTTGTGATGCAATGCCTGACAGAATGAAGGCTGTGATCAAAGCAAAAGGCTATTATAATAAATATTAAATTTATTTTGTAACAAGTATTTTTCTTGTTAAAGCAGTTGTTGAGTAAATCAAATAAAATTACTTTAATTGAATTGTTTTTTTTTTCAATATACCTCATATAAGATCAACTAGTTCTTGTCCCAACACTTTTGCACAGTACTGTATATATATATAATAACTATATCATACTCTGGACTCAGTGAAATATATATATATATATATATATATATATATATATATATATATATACTTCACTTAGTCCAGAGTATGATATAGTTATTGGGATTTCTCTGTATAATGTTTCGTTAGCTCGATAAATAAAGAAGCAACGGGATATGGTAAATGGTAGAATGGTAAGGATATTTGGAAATAAATATTTTTATGTGAAATGAATGTTTTATTTTTATTCATTATGCTACAAGCAAACACACACACACACACACGCACACACACTTATATATATATATATATATATATATATAGATATAGATATTCTTTAATTACTTAATTTTTGGTCATAATAAAATTAGACTAGTGCACATTTGCTAATAAGTGTTCAGTACAATTATATTGTAAAAGTTTTGAATAGTTTCTATTTGCAAACGAGTTATTACGCGATGGTGTCTTTAGGCAATTTGCAATAAGTGATTTTACCGTTTATTGTTTTTTTTAAAAACGCTCAGTGACGATTTTTTTTGACGTCCACGTAACGGGGAATTTTTGAACGCGCAGTTTTTAAAATTACAAGAAATTATGACGTTTTCATCCAAAGTTGTATGGACATAACAGGTATTTTTTAGTATTGTTACACCTTGTCATAATGTCTGTTCTTTCATCCAGTAGTTCATTTTTGTTTTGAGAATAACATAATAGCTAACCTTTATTCCTGGCACAGTCTACATATTTTGCCACCATGGTAAAGCTTGGCTGTTTTCACTATACTCCACGTTATGCTTGGGTCTTTTTCATATTTTGAATTCAATTTCCACACGTGGCTAGATACTTTTGTACAGTTTTTTAAGTTTTCTATTTTGAATGTATATAATACTACTTTTAGCATGACAGGACGGAAGTAATTATATTAGACTGTATTATCAAATTTTATAAAAAAGAACAGCTGGAGAGAATTGTTTTGTTCCAATATGAACAGAGGAAATAAATTCATTATGTTCCGATATAAGCAGAGAAAAAAAATGGAAGCGAATAAATCAAAAGCTAAAATATGAACTAATTCATATTTCATTACGGGTGTGTACATGTTCGATTGTTTTGCACAAAATCCAGACAGCCAGGTCAGACGAGGTCAGTGCATCTGTCGACCATTATTGACAAGCGGAAAAAGCCTGAGTAAGAAAGGTTCAAAACTGATACAGAGAATTTTACTTACCCAGACGTGGTTTTGGATTGTCGAAAACAATTGTCACAAACGCATAGAAAGATTTTGCGTATCCAGGCTTCTTTGACAAGATGAGAATTAACTAAATTGAAATTTCTCTGAGAAAAGAATTAGCGGCATAAAAGTTCCGCCCAAAATCGGTAAAGAGAAAATGAAAAGAAGACGGAAAGAAGTGATGTCATAGAACTGCACTGCTTTATTGGTTAAACCAAGGGAAAAAAAGTAACTCCGCCCAAAAAGTTGGGGGTGAAAATGATTTCATTTGCCGCAAGGGCAAGAAAGTAGATTTGCATAGACACCTCGTGTTCGTCATGCGCTGCACCAGTAAAGCAAGGAAAAGCATAAATACAGAGCCCCGAGGTGGGCACAGAAGAGTTCAGTCGGCTCTCGGCCCAGAGATGTAAAGACGAGTATAAGGCGCCAAGACACTGGGCGCCCATCATAGGGCCGGCCGCCTTCTATAGAGTTCCTGGCTTAAGAGAGATAATTGTCACGCCGTTGGGTGCCAACCGTACAGAAGCCTGCCGCTGACTTAGCTAAAGATGTACAGAGACAGAGATAATTGCCATTTTGATGGGTGTCAACTGTAGAGAAACCTGACGCCGACCGACAGAAAAGAATAAAAGACAGACAAGCAGTGAGTTTGCAGACGAAGTCTCGAAACGGCAAACCAGAGTCAAAGACAGATAAGAAGTGATTTTGCATATAAAGTTAAGACCCAGCTCGGATTGAAAAGCCAGTCCGAAGTAGGGAGCAGAAGAGCTCTTACCGCCGTTGCCAGCTTTACCCACCACACTCAAAGACAATCTTTCGGCAGTTTCCGTAAAGCTTCGGTGTGAAACGAAACAAAGACATTTTGAATCGCAACAAACGTAAAACTCTCATTGGAGAGAAGTGATATCGCCAACCAGAGTTTGAATTAATGATAAGAAGAAAAACATTTCGCAAATTACTACTTAGAGGTGGAATTGGTCGTTCCATTCCGTTCCGTTGTAGCCTCGGGTCAGAGGCGTCACATCTGGTTTCCGTGAAAATACTACTTAGAGAAATTGGTCAAAACTTCCGTTCTGTTGCCAGCTTGATAGGAATAGGGTTTGGGAAAAAGACGATTGGTGATTGCTTTCTCTATTTGCGTTTTTATATATAAAAAATTTTCTACAAGTGGTTCAGGTGTCATTCTAATTATTTTAGGGCCATTTTGTTTGTTTAATTCTGCACGCAGCCAGCTTGGTTTGACTTGGCGGAGAGACATCTAGTAAGAGTCCCACGTGACTTCCTTGAGATCAAAGTTCACAACGTGGGCGGGGAAGAATACCGTTGTAAAAGTCAACTCGGGGATCATCTACTGAGTCGAAGCCATCAACGACCAGCCACGGGAGGCGTCACATGTAGACTTGTGATTGAACCACCTGGTCTTAAGGGTGTCTTTGATTGATCCCAAATATATTTTATTTTGACCATTTAAGTCATGTACTTTTACATTGTAAGTGAATTCTTTTGTATCACAAAGTCCTTGAAGACACACACACACACACACACATATATATATATGTGTGTGTGTGTGTGTGTGTGTGTGTGTGTGTATTAGATCATTTCAAATGTTCGGGTCTGATTATAAAATGAAAAGAAAAAAAATGTTCATACTCACAAAAAATCATTTTCTCGTCAAATACAGTCTCCATTGTTCTTAACAAATGCTTTCTACAATCTTGCTGATGCCATTTTTGTTGAAACTTCCTGTTTTTAGTTGAAAGGTTATGAAGCAGTCTTCAACTAACTGTACAGAGTCAATTTTAGAGGGAGATTTAACTTTTTCTGTCGAGACCGGAGCAAATAAAAATCTACTGAATTCACATTAGTAAAATTTGGTGAGTGCTGCAGAAATTTCTATTTTACCAAATGTAATCTTGCGTTGTCAATTTACCAAGATATTCTTGAATGGCAGCATTGGTCACTTGGTCACAATACTTATTTGCTGTTATTGTTTTGTTGGCTGAAAGAAGTCCAAAATGAATGATCCCTTTGCAATCCCAATAAATGTAAAAAACCTTAATTGGATGCAAACCGACTTTAGCCACGGATTCTGCACATTCAAAACCTTGTCTCCGTTTCCATTTTCGTCGAAAGTTATCATAAATGATGCATTTTACATCGATGGTGACAATTTTGTACAAAAACAGCTGTTTTGCGTTCCTTAACAAAAAAAAAAGCAACGGATAACATATTTGAAGGACCTAATCAGGTGGATGACGGAACGAGGGTTGCATGGTGTAAGAAGAGAAGGCGTGATCAGAGCCACCAGGGATAGGGAAAAGTGGAAGGCCAATGATCGCCTACGTCCTGAAGGAACAAGGCACATAAAAGAAGAAGACAAGCAAACTGCAGCAGAAATACTATCGAGACTGTTCTGTTCCGCCAGAAAAATGCGACATCCGCGTATCCAGTTTGGAAATGAACCCAAGTCACTTTTCCGTCAAAATCTTCGTTTTACTCTCATCACATACGGAAGCCTGATTGATCGTTTAGATTAAAACCACCCTTACGAAATATCCCAAACCACTTTTTGGTGGTCCGAGGAGCTAGAACACGAATTATTGCTTTTTGCTTTTTTATAGTTTCGATGCTTAATCCTTTCCAAAGTTCAGAGAGCATAATATGACAAAAGACCAAATTTTCAGATTATATCTTTAAGGCATTCATTTGTAGACAAAACGTCAACATTCAACAAAGTCTGAGTAGCAACTGAACTATGTAAAGTTTGAATCTATAACACATCAGAACTCGTCAGTTTCAAGATTTTCAGATAATCAGATTTTCTGATAATCAAATTTTCAGATTATAATATTTTTGAATTATAAGATTTTCAGATTTTCAGCAATGATTTTCAGATTGTTATTTCGAATGATTTATGTGATCGTTAAATTTACCAAAGTTCATATTTATCGTAATTTTGTTTTTTATCGAGTCCTTTTGAATGTTGCTACATTAGTTTTAAAGGATTTTTTATGTCTATGCAACTTATTGGTTAATTCCAATGTTCTCACCTTTTCTGGAACCAATTCCAAGTCACAGAAGGTGACGTCATTTAAACAGCCAAACGAGATCTTAGTAACATTCGAAAGTAGTCAAAGAAAAAATACAATACAGGTAAATACAAAGTTTGGCAAATTTACAAATTATGAAATTTGAAAAGTTATAAAAAATTGAGCAGACAGAACTTTTGTTTCAAAGATTTATTGCTACCAAAATGCACCTTAAAAATAGTAGACTTTGATAAACAGTAGCTACTCTGGCGTGTACGCATCGCTCATTCAGTGAAATGAATTAGAGCGCTCTGGCTATTGGGCGCGTATAATGATATGCGCTAAAAAGTCTGCCCACTTCCACCGAACGCCCGTGACCCGGGGGTGGGGTCGCCGACTGACGCCATTTCGGTCGTGTTTCAATCCTGGGTAAGGTAGCAATCGGAGTCTAACCGTACTGGTGAGCTGTGATGCGGCGAAACAGATCTATCTGCGGATGACAATATATATATATATATATATATATATATATATATATATATATATAAAGGAAAACTCAGCACATCATTTAGGGTGGTTATAGATTATCATTCATTTCTATGACCTAAATAAGCTCATTTCATTAGACCACACTGTATTCATTCCATTCGGTACAAATATTTTCCCAGAATAAACATTTCTTTTAAACATTTCTTTTATGATCCATAACCGTAACTTTGGCCTTATATCGGTTGGGGATCGTTAGGCCGGGTGAGTAAAGTTCATTGTTTTTTTTTTTAATCATATCACCGCGAGCAAGGCGGTAACGCCACTGATGTGCAGGGGGCTACATAATATTGAAAAGATTGGAAAAGAGAAAACTGGAAACCGCATCCTAAACAGGAAACAAGGGATGAGCCTCTTCACCTGTTCAGTAGAAGAGGGTGGAGTGTGAACCGGGCGATAGTTAAATCTATCTACTTCAATTGAAAAAAAAAAGAGTGAGAAGATTCGAAAAGAGAAAACCGGAAACCGCATCCTAAACAGGAAACAAGGGATGAACCTTTTCACCTGTTCAATAGACGTGGGTGGAGTGTAAACCGGGCGATAGTTTAGTATATCTACTCCAATTGTCTATCTACTCCAATTAAATTGTGCTGAAGTAGCGTTGTTACTGACAAATGACTACTTTCCAGCCTGAACTGTACACGCGACGTTTCTGTCGCCGACAACCTTCCAACCTGTGCCGTTACTGTCAGACACTGATGACGTTCCTGCCGACCTGCGACGAAGTTCCAGCCTCTGTCGTTCATGCCACACGCCGACGATGTTTCTGACGACATTGCCGTTCATGCCAGACGCTAACGCTGACAACGTTCCGGCCGACGGACGACGACTCTCCAGTCTGTGTGGATCCTGCCAGAAGCTGATGACTTTTCAGCCTGTGCCTATCATATGAGACGCTGACGTCGTTTCCACCAACCGACCGACCGACCGACAACATTCCAGCCTGGGCTGATTCTGCCAGTCGCTGCCAATGTTTCTGATTTCTTACTGTTTTCTCGTCGAATTTAGCGCAATAAAATTGACATTAAAATTAAACATCTTCGCCTCCGTCTCATGTTTTTGCTGTTTTCACACGTGCTAAATTTTGCCGGGTGTCTCGGCCCCCACAACACTACAAAAGGTTGGTAAACCGTAAGAAACCAATCAATCAATCAATTCACTGAGTGAATTTCGTGCATTTTCCAACTTTCAGGAAAAAACATTCACGAAGAACGGTTATGGATGATAGGAAGTAGCACAGAAATACTGGTATCGACTCTGAAGAGAACGAATTTTTCATACAAAATATATTAGCTATAGTTATTTCTTCTCGTGTTGGACTAAGTAATACTTTCTTTTTGTTGTTTCTGTACTGTTACTATTAAAAGCATTTTTTGAGAGAGTGCTGAAATGTTACCAACCCTATCCACTTCACAAATAAATATAACGATCTTGACTGTAATTTGAACTTGGCTTATCATTCCGAGTCAATATCGATTATCCAAACCCCACATCCGGTTTCCGGCGAAAATGTACATATCATTTTTTTCAATATCTGAGTACATTTCTAAATTAAAAATTCCTACCCAAATAAATACACACACACACACACACACACACACACACACTATATATATATATATATATATATATATATATATATATATATATATATATATATATATGGTAGGGAGATAAATAGAAACAGAGGGTGAAAGTGAGAGATAAGTTGAAGAGAATTTCGTCTGTACCATAACGCATTTGTTAGGTATCGCTGACAAGGCGCGTGCGTTTATTTTTTACACGTCTATATTTTCTTTTTCAATTTGCATTATTGTCAAATACCATTCTGTTTTTCCACTCAACAAAAGATTTTTTCTGCGCGTTTCGCTTATTTTCGCTTATTTTTAACCCGTTGGGCAGAATGAGGAAATACCGCTTTGCCCACGCGATGAAAGAATTTTCAAATAAGGTTTCGCTGAAAAAAATAAAAAAATAGTCTATTTTCGCTTATTTAGAAGGAATTCGGTGTTTTAATTTTTTCTGTTACTCCTACAAATGTAGTTTATATTCCCTGTAAACAATTCTTGAAAGAGTTTATATCTTTTTAATGACAAAAAAAAAGATTTCCAAGTTCTTTTCAATAATGAGCGACAACTAGGAAGTCTTTTAAAGTTGAAGATATTAAATTAATTTTTATTTTTGGCGGTGAAGAAATTCTTGAGCATATGTATTTTTTAATTCCACTATACAAAATCATATATATTTTGCAGAGGACAAGTGTCTGCGTTTAATACTCGCTATTATGGAGATAATTGTAATATTAAAAAAATCAATGATGCATAGACAAAAAAATTAAAATAAATGAAAATCTGATGTCGATGAATATGATACAAATGTGTCTTTCTAAATTTCTGAGATAAGGTATTGTAACTGACGGTTGTTCTTGTCACCTAACGGTGATTGTACAACGGACAAAATGTGAATATGACAATAAAAATTATGAAAAGAATTCGAACAGTGTAAATATTGTAAATAGTTACATCATCTCAAAAATATAGACAGATACTGAAGAAGGCTGGAGTATACAACTGTCGAAATGTCGTGAAAAAGACAATAAAAATGGCGACAATAGTTCGAACAATGTAAATAAGGTAAATAGTTACAATACATGATATCAGAAATATAGACCAATTCTGAAGAAAGCTGGAGCATACAACGGACGATACGTCGTGAACATAACAATAAATACAAGAAGAACAGTTCAAGCCATGTAAATAGTATAAATAGTTACAATACATCTTCTCAAAAATATAGAGAGACACTATATATTTATTTATATATATATATATATATATATATATATATATATATATATATACTTCATTTGAAAACGAGTTATTATGCGACCTAGGTTTTGCCTGAAGACACCACAAGGTAGAAACCTAGGTCACATAATAACTCGTTTACAAATGAAGAATATTAAAAAGTTCTACTATATAATTGTAGTGAACGCTTTTTAATACAACTGTGTACTGGTATAATTTTATTATAACCAAAAACTAATTAAATAATCAATATATATATATTTCACAGTGTTGCAATTATTAGATTATGGTGATGGAAAGTTGAAAACTATTATTGTATGTTAGAGAGGGAAAATATATGAAGAACTGGACCAAATGAAAAGAAAACAAATTTCGAAAAGTATTAAAAAGACAAGGAAACAGAGTAAAAAAAATTAGTTACAATACGTCATCTCAGAAATATAGAGAGACACTATATATATGTATTCTTCATTTGAAAACGAGCTATTACGCAACCTAGGTTTCGCCTGAAGACACCACATAGTAGAAACCTTGCTGACGTAATAACTCGTTTATAAATGTAGAATATTAAAAGGTTCTAGTATATAATTGCATTGAAAACTGTTTAATACAACTGTGTGCTGGTCTAAGTTTATTATACTCAAAAACTAAGTATATATATATATATATATATATATATATATATATATTCACAGTGTTGCAATTATTAGATTATGTTGATAGAAAGTTGAAAACTATTATTGTATGTTAGACAGGAAAGATATATGAAGAACTGGACCAAAGGAAAAGAAAACAAATTTCGAAAAGTATTTAAAAAAAACAAGGAAACAGAGTAAAAAACATCACTTGTAGAAAGAGAGAAGGAAGAAAGCTACACTTTAACAAAGAATGCGTATAAGGAATAAACGAGACTAGCTTCGAACAACAACAAAAAATATGATATGATAAAAGGTAATCTGAAATGGAAAAGAAACGAATAGCGCTTTTCAAAACCTGTGAGACGTCGCTAAAGTGAAAGTGAAAGTCGAACGGAAAGAATGTCAGAGGAAATTGGCAAGAAAGCAGAGAAAGTGGGGAAGAAGAAAAGAAGAAAAATAGGTCTAAAGAAAATAAACTGGGAAAGACAGGGTAGCAATATTCGTTCAAGAGGAAGGGATAGAAAGGAATAAGAACGTTAAGCGAGACATGTTGATAGAAATAGGTGAGATAAAATTAAAATGGAAGTTCATTAACCACGTTGAAAGGATCGAAAGGAAAGACAAGAAAATACGAATAGATGGCTACTTAAGTTCAAACTTGTTGTTATCAACGGAATAAAAAATAAATAAAGTCTCTAAACAGTTTCTTTTTCTTCTATAGTATTTTTTGTACTATGTATTCCGACATTCGGATGTGCGTTGTGGTGCATTGGATATCGGCTCGGAACAAGAAATCGGGGAGCCGAGTTCAAATTCCAGCTGAATTCATTGCACTTGCGCGCAAATACCCTTGGGAAAGGTATTAATCCGTCTATTCCTTCCAGTTATAGGTTAAATAACAGGATAGATTGGGTTCTATAGCCTTGGTCGACAACCAGTCTTCCGCAGAAACCTATTGCGAGATAATCTTCTGCTCAGTCAGTCATGTCTCTTTCGAGACATGATCGCCCAAGCGTGTATCGCGTATGGCACTTAACTGACTGATTCCGACATTCTTTTCAAAATTCGATGTAAGATTTTCTTATACAGTGGAATACATAGCTTCGTCTAGAAAAAAAGTGAATCTTGTATTCTTCTTTTCCTAACGTGCCATCGTTCTCTAGGAGATAAGGGATCGCGGCTCTCCACAAATTTTTATAATTTCTGGCCTCATAGCTTTACCGTCTCATTATCTGTCATCCATTTATAAAAGTTCGTCAAGTAGGTTACTTGCTGTTTCACTCAGTCGCTCTATTTTTCTGGAGATCGTCATTCAGGTTCATCAAGCACTCTTTCCTTATTATGTGCCAATAAATTTAAAATATTTATTTCCAGTTCTAAGTTTTATTTATTTATTGATTTATTTTGCAGTAAGGTTCACCCTGTACAAGATCCGTGTTGTGGGGTAGTTTTCGCGCTGAAGGTTATAATCATGCTATGTTGGTCGCTAATCGACTTAACGTGCCCTAAATGTTAGGAACTTGGTAATCTTCCACTGTAAGCTGACTCCTTAGTATTCGGCTAACTGCCGACTAATATCAACTGCCTAGTAGTTCTACTGAACTCCAATAGAACTCTAAGAACTCTCTAGAACTTCTAAGAACTCCTATGAACTTCCCAAGAACTTCTCGAGTTAACTTCCTGTTAACTGTTATTAATATAGAATCTGAGAAATAGGTGTGTTCCACCATAACAATCCGAGAGCCACTCGAGGTAGAAGGATTAAGTTAAGAGGTATTTTATATGCTTATTGGGGAAAATAACGATTAACTCCAGACTAGAACAGGTTAAGATTGTAGTTATAGGGGAAAAATCCTGTTGGAAGTCGGTCCCACAGAGCTGTGGTTCGTGGGAACAAACTGTTTGAGTAGAACTTACTTCTAACGGCGAAACCTAGACTTGAACCGGTTAATATTGTAGTGATAGGAACTATCCTCTTGGGAGTCTGTTTGACGTTTGTGTTCTTTTTGTTTCCATTTTTCTTAAAACTTGCTCATATGTTCCGTTCATTTGCGGCATTCTAATGCTTACCAAGTTTGTCTCGCGAGATCAATGAGTCTTGTGTTCGACCCTCACTAGGCGCACTTACTTTCCTGTGAGTCTGAGATTCATCAAGCTTTCTTTTATGATTACGAAGTGTTGGAAAGAATGCAAGCGAGAAGAAAACTCATGCTTAACATCAGGGAGTGACAAATGAGGTTCGTGGGACACATAATGAGGAAGGAGTGCCTGGAGAATTTAATATTCACAAGACGAATAGAAGGAAAGAGAGACAAAGGAAAGCAGCGCGAGACATATTTTATAGGCTTGAGCAAATGGATGTCCGAGCAAGTTTTGAGAGAAATACAAAGAGAAAATGTTCTTTCTGATTCTCTTACCTTCGGCCTTGTGTCACAACTAAGCTTCGCTCAGTAAATTACTAAGGCACTTTGATGTGGTATAATATTTAATAAGGTTATCTTGCTAGATCAATTAAGAGAGAGTAGAGAGTTCGATCCTCACTCGGTGCTCCATACATTCTGTCTGTGATATTCTCAGCATCCTTCTGTAGAACCAAATCTCTGCTGTCTCGTCTCTTTTTAATCTGTGAGGAAATTTAGCATTCCTTTCTCTATAGTAGTTTCACATGTTTACAATCTAAACCGGAAGCGCCTTAACGCGCCCGAAATCAAGGAGCACAATATTGCAACATAAAGAAACCTAACGCAGCCCAAAGACTGCAATACAATAGACTCATGAATGACTCGAACCTGCAAGAAATATACATGGAGAGTGCGAAAACGAAATACGAAGGACAAATTGGAAACGGAAGCTCAATGAGGGGCGCACTAAGAGTAACTCTAGTGGCATCAGTGAACGAATCATTCCAAAGGAAAAAACAAGTCGGAAGAAAAACAAATGGATCACTGCAGAGATTCTTGACACGATGTTAAAGAGACAGAAAACAATGCCAAGATATGGAACGGAATACAAGAATCTACACAAGAAAATAAGGAGCAAATGCCGACAGGCTAAGGAAAGATGGCTCCACCGCAAATGTACCGAAGTGGAGAGACTGAGCACAACAAATAATGGTGATATGCATAAAAATAAAGGAACTAACAAAACAAAGGACTTGCTCAGCAACAGGATGTATGAAAGCAAAGGACGGCACACTCATAGTAGAAAAAATACTTCAAAGATGGGATGAGTATACTGGTGATCTCCTCCACGACAAGAGAGAGCAACCAACAATACACAAAAATACGGATGGACCAGAAATACTAAAAACTGAAGTGAAATCGGCAATGATCAAATTGAAGAGAACCAAAGCAGCCAGCAGAACCCGACGAGATTGTAATAGAGATGTTCACGTCCTTAGACGTCTTTGGCGTAGACAGGCTCACAGAAATAATTAACGAAATCTACAACAGTAGCAATATACCAGAGGACCTAAGCAGATCAATTTTCATAGCACTACGTAAGAACCCAGGTGCAAAGGAATGTGAACTCCACCGAACAATCAGCTTAATGAGCCACATAACAAAACTCATCATCCGGATTCTGAAGAACAGAGCGCGCAGCAAAATTAGCCCAGAGAGAGGACAAGAACAGTGTGGCTGCGTTAAAGATACCGGAACAGGGAACGTGATATTCATGCTCAGAATGCTAACTGAAATACCAATACAAATGCAGAACTTTTATCTGTGCTTTATAGATTACGCAAAGGCGTTTGACAAAGTACGTCACACAAACTCGATAGAGATGCTCGACAACCTCGGAATTTTCGGAAAAGATGTAAGAATAATCAAGAATATATTGGGTGCAGACCACTTGTGTACGGATAGGAAGTGAATTCAGCAAGTATACATAAATAAAAAGGAGCGTAAGACAAGGATGTGTTTTCTCTCCGGATCTTTTCAACTTGTACAGCAAAACAGTTCTGAGAGAAATAAAATCGTTGCCAAGATTCGTCATTGACGACTACAATTTCAACAAAAACGCGGATGACACGGTACTGATAGCAGACACAGAAATGAAAATGCAGGATATTCTACAGAAGGTAGCAAGAGAAAGCGAGAAGAAGGCAATAAGCATAAACTTCAAGAAAACTGAATATGTGGTCATCAACAAAAAGAGAATCTCAAAAGGCCAATTACAGGTCAGAGAAACAAAAATAAAACAAGTAAAGAAATTTAAATTCCTGGGAATGATGCTGACAAAGGATGGAAAATGCAATGCTGAGATCCAAATACGCATTGGTATGGCTAAGGACGCATTTCATAAATTATACACGCTTCGGCGATCATGCCTCGAAAGAGACATGACTGACTGAGCAGAAGATTATCCCATAGTAGGTTGCTGTTACTTTCTGCGGTCGAGTGGTTGCCAGCCAAGATTATAAAACCCAATCTGTCATCTAATCTAAGTCTAAACTTATTTATAAATGAAACTTTGTCTGTGTGTGTGTGTGTGTGTGTCTTTGTGTGTGTATCTGTTACCTATAGACTCCGAAACGGCTGGACCGATTTTGTCGAAAATTTACACAGTTGGTAATATAAGCGTCTGCGAGTGTTCTTAACTAGGTTTTGTGCCGAGGTATCCCCGATAAATATCGAAAATCGATTATCGAAAAAATCGGGTTATAGAAGGAGTAGTCCGATTTTAATCAAATTTGATACGCTCATAGATAAAGACATAAGAAACGATATTCAGAAATAGTGCAGAAAATTTGATATCGATACCAGGAAATCAAAATTTGACTTACATCCATTCATTTTTCTTTCAGTCTACGCTTTCGCTTTAACTGGAAACAATTATTGCTTTTTAGTATTTCGTGCCAACGTCTAAAGAGTCTGAGCTCCAGGACCATGGATTAGTTTTAAAACTTTCGTTACACCCGAGCAACGCCGGGCTATACTGCTAGTGTTATTTAACCGAAAACTTGATGAGAAACGGATTAATACCTTTCCCAATGGTATCTGCGCATAAGTGAACTCGGCTCCCCAATTTGTCGTTCCGAGCCGATATCCACTGCACCACAACGCACATCTCCAAGAAAAAGAGAGAGAACGCTAAAAACGGAAATTAAGGAGACGTAACATGATGACTGAAATTTAATTAAAATTTTTGAAGACCAAAATTGGCCAGAAGAATGTCTCAAGAAAAAAAGAGAGGACACCAAAAGAAAATTTAGAATTATGACTATCACTGCATTTAAATTTTGAAATCGTAGCAGGCCAGAAGAGAGCCCTAAAGGACAGAGTGGACGCTAAAGGGTTACAAGATAGACAGAGCACACGTAATGTGCGGCAAATTCCGAGACGAAGAATCACGATTGATGTTTAAAAATCGTAGTTAATAGAAAAGCATGAAGATCACAGGCGAGAAGTGAGAGAGAAGAAACTATTAGAATATTACTATTACTGTTATATCGCTAACCAATTTCAACAATAAAATAATGAGACCTAGCTGCCAACATAGTACTACGCTTAATTTTATGAAATCGAGATACCAAGGAGTAAATCTCATCAGAACAATTATAATGAAAATATTTATAGAAATTACACAAGAAAGCTATGGTGGGAAAGTGATTGAATTCTGATGCCAGATTTGAATCGATAAAATTGGTTTCTTTGGATTTTTGCTAAGAATCTCCAGATATATAGCAGAAGCCTCAGAGTAGATGTGTTAATAATATTCAATGCTCGGACGAAATTTTGAAATCGTAGCAGGCCAGAAGAGAGCCCTAAAGGACAGAGTGGACGCTAAAAGAATAGAAATTAAGGAGAAAGAAGATGATGTCAATCGCTTTTCTGTTTTTTCTTTGTTTTTGTTTTTTTTTTATTCTTTTTCCACTTTCACTCCCAGTAACCCTTTGCGTCTTAGTAACATTATCGCCTTGCTTCGGTCAAAATGATTAAAGAAAACATGCAAAACATTTTCGAATGAGAAAAATTGTCAAGAACTACACAAGGAACCAACTTTCTTAGCAACATGCTAACAAGCGAGAGGGCAGCGAGAGGTTCGTAAGCTTTCGACTGCGTGAAAAAGATTCTTCTTCTTCTTCTATGTGCCCTGTCCCTTCAGGACGTAGGCGATCATGGTTCTCCACGTCTCCCTATCCCTTGTGGCTCTTAGTATGTTTGCTCCTGTTACTCCTGGCAACCCGCGTTCCGTCATCCACCTGATCAGGGCCTGCAAATATGTTATCCGCTGTCTTCCTCTGTCTCTCTTTCCTTCCATCTGGCCAGTCAGTATCAGGTTCTCCAGGCTATCCTTCCTCATTGCATGTCCCAGGAACTTCAGTTGTCTCTTCCTGATGCTCAGTATCAATTTCCTTTATACTTTATCAACCACAAAGCCGCTTAGATAATTTTCGACTCTATCAAGGCAAACAAGCGAAGCCATACTCTATACTTGGTTTGATCTAGCGATTGTTAAGATAGAGTATAGCAGGCTGAATCAGTTACATACTGATACGCATTGTAGTGCAGTGGATATCGGCATGGTACGAGAAATTGGAGAGCCGAGTTCAAATTTCAGTTGAATTCGTTGCATTCACTTACGCACAAATTTCATAGGAAAAGTATTAATTCATCTTTTCCCTCTTCAGCTATGGGTTGATTAGCAGAACAGATTGGGTTTTGTAGCCTTGGTTGGCAACCAGTCTTACCGCAAAAGGTAATGGCAACCTACTGCAGGAAAATATTCTGCTTAGTCAGTCATGTCTCTTTCGAGACATGATAGTCCAAGCATCTAACACTTAACTGAATAGAACGGCACGACCATTTTTCCAGCATCATTTTCATTACAAATTTTCGCGATTTCTCTGTTTTTCCCTAACTTCAATTTTTGTAAATTTATTTTAGATTTTTCATCTTTCTCATTATCTTTAAAAAAAAAAGATGTCTTTTTTTCCGTTTTTATATTCCGTTCGTTTCATCATCTATTGTCAGGTGCTGCTCTTCAGTCTCGTGTCATTTTAAATTTTTTTTTAACCATTTCACCCCTAGCAAGGCAAAAATGCCATTAGTGCGCAGGGACTTGCAATGAGAGAAAAAAAGTTGCAAGGGATCTCGAAGAAAAGATAAGAGAAGTATGAGAATCAAATAGATAAACAGATGACAATTGATGTTGCATTTAAAATTTTGGTGATTGTAGGAAATCAAACAAATGAAAGTAATTTCACAAACGAGAAGTGCGAAAAAGGAACTCTTAGAGTAGAAGAGGGGCTTTCATTTAACTATTTCTACGATAAAAAGGTGGAAATTTGATGTTCCATCTAGTAGCACGTGTACGTGCACGTGGTCGGAGTAGAAGTTAAAAAAAAAGTTATTTAGAGCAGTTGCCATGAAAATACGTGTAGAAAAGACAGAGGGAAGCCACATCACGTCGAAGAGAAAGTGGCTGAAGGCGGACAGCTAAGTCAGAATCGATTATATGGCAGATCCTTCTTTGGATTTTGTCTAGAACCTAAAGATGAATAGCAGGAGCACACCACCCGATATGGCTACATTATTCAATGCGAGGACGAATGGTAGATTTCTAAATCTGCAAAATTGATTCTGACGAGAAAAAACGTCCTGGCCTGACACAGGGAATCAACCTTCCTAGCAGTAGATGCAGCTATTGATTCAATGTAGTCATTCTATCTGAGGTCATTGAGAGAGTTAGGCCAAGGAGGCGCAGTGCGTTGCTCTCTAGGAAACGAGCGTCATCTATTCTAATTGTAGACAGGAATGATTTTCTAAGGTGGTTAAATAAGAGCAGCTTCGTTTTGGAAGCATTAAAATTTACTAGCTATTTACTACCCAATTCAGTCACAGATTGGAGATCTTTTTGAAATGTAGCAACCAGGTGTACTTTGTCAGTCTTGACTAACTTCTTACTTTTTTCCTCTCTTTCGTCTTATTTCTACTGGAATATTTTGATAGCCTCTTAGTATTTAATATTATTGAAGTTAATACAATGGATCATTCATTTTTGTGGCGATTCACAAACTTTACGTTTTGTTCAATTTTGCAAACGAATCGAATAATTTGAATAAGCTGATTTGTTTGTGAAAATACTTTGACAAAGACCCTACTTCAAGAGTTAAACATTAATTTAAGATTATAGGACTTAATGATACGCAATATATTTTAGGAAAATATACTTTCCCTTTTGTCGTTTTAACAGTGAAGAACAAAAAAGTAAGAAAACAAACACATGATTCCTACATTTAATATATTGTAATAGCATTAGAATTTTTTGCAACACAATGAATCATGTTTAAATCCTTGTTATGAACAAAACAAGATCGAGATTTAAAATTCAAATGCTATGCACTGACTCGCTGATTTTGTTAAAAATTAAACGAATTTACTCGAATTTACAAAACCCTGCTTAGCAAACATGCAAAAGCGAATCCAAAACAATACGCATGAAATTTCACACCTTGAAGCGAAATGTTTTTCGGCAAATAGAAAACTAGGAAACATCTAAAAACAAAATTCAAATAATCTTCAATTATCAGAAACAAATTATTTTGTGGACCTTTTTCGTGAACCGACGCGAAGTTTGTTCGTCGTCTAATAGAAAGGCCAGAATCACATCCGGAAGTGAATTCCCAAATGACCTTTTTGAGCTCCACAAACGAAATAAACGACAGAGCAAATTCGACTATCGCCAGAGAGAAGACAAGCGTAATTATCACGTACCCTTGACAAACGTCGAGCGATAGTTATTATTATTATTATTATCTCTATCTGTCTCACTCACCTCCTTCCTCTTCATCGTTTGCCCGTCTGTCTTTTTTTATACTTGATAACCGAACGGAACCCTTTAAGACTGAACGAATACTTTAAAGACATTCCTACCCAAGAATAACGCTCATACATACATATATACTTACGTTCCTGCCTACATCCACACAAGTTACTACCACGAACTCTTGATAACTTATGTTCTTAATACTGTTTTACATTAAACTTTTAACTTCTACCAAATTCATGTTATTCTTTTCTATTAATAAATTTCTATTTAAACGTACAAAAGTTATACTTTATTCTTCCACAAATCCACCTTCTGATAATTCTGGATAAAACCTGTAAGTTGTAGGAAGTTTGGTTATGTATGACACAAGATCAATTCAATAAACATTAGCCATCTACCTACTTCTACATACTTCTTCTTCTTCTTCTATGTGCCCTGTCCCTTCAGGGCGTAGGCGATCATGGATCTCCACGTCTCCCTATCCCTTGTGGCTCTTAGTATGTTTGCTCCTGTTGCTCCTGGCAACCCCCGTTCCGTTATCCACCTGATCAGACCCTGCAAATATGTTATCCGCTGCCTTCCTCTGTCTCTCCTTCCTTCTATCTGTCCAGTCAGTATAAGGTTCTTCAGGCTCTCCTTCCTCATTGCATGTCCCAGGAACTTCAGTTGTCTTTTCCTGATGCTCAGCATCAATTTCCTTTTTGTTGCCATTCTTTCTAACACTTCGTCGTTGCTTGTATGCTCAGTCCACGATATCCGTAGCATCCGTACAGTATTTAATATTTGTTGTAGTTATAGCTTAACATTTTGTCGAGATTTACAAACTCTGCTTTTTTTTCAATTTCGCAAACTAATCAATGAAATATAAATAAGCTAATTTGTTTGCAAAAATACTTTGACAAAAACCCTACATCACGGTTTAACAATTTGTTTAATTTCATTTACTTTTATTGGACTTCGTGGTAAATTCATCCATCGCAACTTGTACACAATATTGAATAGACTGTATGCAATATTGAATAGACTTCATTGTATTAAAATGGGAGACTGATCCATTGTATTAAAATGGAAGAATAATTAAAAAATTAACAAATCTGACTTGTACCTAAAAGAAAACATTAACTTAATCATTTCCATCAGGTTTCCATATAAGCTTGAAACCATCTTTTATTTTTTTAATATTTTATTGAAATTAGAATTTTTTACAACATTCGTCAGCATGTTGAAATCCTCATAGTATTTAATATTGTTGAACTTATCGCCAAATGTTTTTGTTGATATTTACAAGCTATACGTTTCGTTTAATTTTACAAAACAACCGATAAAATATAAAAGCTTAAAGAAAAGAAAGAAAATTTTATTAAATAATTATTTGTTATTTTCATCAGTCAAATATTCTTAAAATAAGGGGAGTATATTCTATTGCAAATAATAAAATGGAGAATTTTAAATTCATGATTAACAATCCGAAAAATTTAATTACGATACGGGGCAGGTAAATTTAAATTAAATTTTCGCAATCGAAATTTAAAAAAAATAAATACATATTTGAAAATAATAACCTTCTAATAATGTAGAGTAATATAGAATAATATTCTAATGTATAATATTATATAATAATATTCTAATGTATATTAAAAGAGAATAATATTCTGATATTATGATATGTAGAATAATATAGAATGATATTCTAATATTGTAATGTCGAATAATATAGAATATTCTAATGTAGAATAATATAGAATAATATTCTAATATTCTAATGTAGATTAATATAGAATAAAATTCTAATCTTGTAATGTAGAGTAATATAAAATAATAATTTAATATTCTAATGTAAAGTAATATAGAATAATATTCTAATATACTAATGTAGAATAATATAGAATAATATTATAATATTCTAAAGTAGAATAATATAGAATAATATTCTAATGTTGAGTAATATAGAATAATATTCTATTTTTCTTATGCAAAATAACATAATATTCTAATATTGTGTCGTAGAAAAATACAGAATAATATCCTAATATTCTTCATATAGAAAATGAATGCATACAGTATAATTTTTAAGACATGATACAAGTTTCTCTGAGCATAAAAATTAATTAGTAAAAAACATTTCCATGTAAAATTATTGAAGGGGTTTTAATCAAACTGTTTTAAATAAAAATAAAGTTGTAATTTTTACAAAGACTACAGCAAAAGTTAACTATTTTGTTTTTGAATTTATTCATTTTTAAGAGTTTAATATTTTCATTTTTTAAATTCATTTCCTAAACATTTTAGTTTTGTTTTCATTATGCTATTAACAATTATAATTGACAACAAAGTTAAAAAATGTTTTCTAGGCGGTTTTAAATTATTTTGGGACAATTAATGTTTGTTTCTACACGATGATAAAAAAAAAATAGTTTGGAGCCCTGCTGTAAACACTGAACAATTCCGAGTAAACCTCAGTAATTCACAAAAATGATTTAGTTAAAGATGAAGATGCAATCGGATGAATAGAGCATCTTTTGTGCGAAACTATAATTAAATTTGATTTTCAAATAGTTATTTTTTATCTTTCCTTCAACTTTCGTTCAATTTGTTACCAGATTTTTATATTTTAAAAATGTTATCTGATTTCTGAAATATCTTAATGCTACACATTTCACTGAAAATTTTAATACAAACAGATAAGATGTAACCGTAAATTCTACTCCAACAGCTTCTTTTCTCGCGCTTCCCGCCTGTGGAATTCCCTTCCACAAGTCTGCTTTCCCGACAGCTACAATCTCCAGGTGTTTAAATGTAGGGTCAATAGACACCTCCTATCACACTAACTCCCAATTATTCTCAGAACACTCTCGTCTACCCAACCACCATTCTCGGTATCCTTACCCGCCTATCACACACCCTCTGACATTTCCTATATTTAATCATCTTTTCTCCACTCTATGTAACCCCCTACGCAGTAGTGGCAGTGACATGCCTTGCTCGGGGTGAAACGCTTATAAAAAAAGAAATGTTAAAGAAAAAAATCAAACAGATTATAATAATAGATTAAATCTCGTTCAAATGGGAAACCTCGTAATCACTTCAGAAAGAAATCATACTGCTTGTTTTTTTTTTTTGTTTTTTTTTTGTTTTTTTAATCATTTCACACTGAGCAAGGCAGAAATGCCACTGATGAGCGGGGGGGGGGGCTACATAACTATAAAAAGATTAATTAGAAAAGAGTGAGGAGTACAAACTAGTTAGAAAGGAGCAATAGAAAGCTGAGAATGCAGGTGTGATATAGGTGGAGAGAAAGGGAAGGATATACGGGTGTGGGGAGAGAGCTAGAGTCCAGTGGTTAATAGATGAGTATTGACATTGCATTTAAATTTCTGGAGGTTGTATCCGTCAGGAAAGCAAGAATATGGGAGCGAGTTCCACAGGCGGGAAGTGCGAGAGAAGAAGTTGCAGGAGTAGAATTGTCGTCTGCATTTGGCTAACCTGACTGTGAATGGGTGGGACCCAGTTGCCAGTCTGGTTGCACGAGTAAACACCTGTTGTGGAGGCACCAATGACTTAAGTTCGTCCGAGCTTCAAATTCTTGTAAAACTGTGCATATTCATACGTAAAATATGTCGAGAATAATTTTAATGCATTTAATAATTAATAATTTACTGCGTTGGCTACTTCAATAATAAATGTGTAAGGTTTCTTACGAGAATGTGTTATAATATATGAAATAATAGTAGTGAAAAGTGGTCAGTAAGTTAAGTGCCATACGTGATAATGGTTTGGGAAATCATGTCTCGAAAGACTGTGCAGAAAATTTCCCCGCGGTAGGTTGCCATTACATTCTGCGGTCGACTAGTTGCCAACCAAGGCTATAGAACACAATCTGTTCTATTTAACCTATAGCTGGAGAGATTAGCGATGGATTAATATCTTTCTCAAGGGTATTTGCGCCTAAGTGAATGCAACGACTTCGAAATCGGCTCTCTGATTTCTCGTTCCTAGTCGATATCCACTGCACCACAACGCATATTATAAAAAGGGATGCATACACAAAATAACAGATGCTGATTGATTTACAATGCAAGATAAAATTTATTAAACAAAAAAGATGGAAGGAAGTTTAAGAGTTTAATTCTTTAGAACTAAATTGCATACACAACGAAATGTTCATTAATATACTTGAGTGTTACTTACTGTGTTTAGGATGCTTTAGTGTGAAACATCTGTTATGGTTTATAAAATAGCGAGTGTTCTAAAAATAGAAAAAGATAGACACACTGACGCCAAGAATTCAAAATTGGGCGGCAAAATAAGGAACCGTTTCTTTTGGTAGGAGTAGGAGTAAGAGTAGGAGTAAGAAGTAGGAGTTAAGGACAGTAGTTTTGTGTAGGAGATTTGAAAAGAGGAAGACGCTAGTCAGTTGACCACTAGAGTCCAGAAGGGATAGGCTTGTTTACTACTAGCATCCCACAGTGAAGAGAATTTAGCTAGTCTGCTCCTGTATCCACACAAAATTTTAAAGGTTGTAACTTGATGTAAAAACCTAAAGTTTTATACCAAAAATAAACATCATTAATTCAAGTTTGTGTTATCTTCTAATTATACCAAAACGAACCAACACAACACATCTACAGCCCTTTTTGTTACAGTGTGAAAATTTCAATGTCGCACAGTCCGAAAGAAGAAAACCCGGAAGAGAGTTGCTTTAGAAGTTCGAGGTTTTATACCCTCAGAGTTGCTGCTGATATTATATTTATTAAGTATAAATAATAAAATAATCTGCGCCATCTTTGAATAATAATCATCATCTTCTCCTCGTTTAGAATCGTTTTCCACAGTTTTCCTCTCATTTCTGAAATAAATCATTCAGTTAATTTGCTTACTATTTTTTTGTTTTGTTTTGATTTTAGCGATCTCTGTAAACTAGATAAACGCATGGTTTTAAAAAAAAATGAACTGATTAATGGGTTTTAAAATACCGATGTTGAATTACTTGAACTTGGCACCAAAAAACTACAAAATAGACCGGCTGCAACCACTCTCTCACCGGCATGACGTGGCTTCTCTCTGCCTCTTCTATAAATACTTTCACGGCTTCTGCTCCGATGAACTTAGATCATTGATGCCGCCTAGGTACGAATTTACACGAGATACTAGATTAGCAACTAGGTCCCACCCTTTTACAGTGAAACAGATAAGATGTAACCGTAATTTCTACTCCAACAGCTTCTTTTCTCGCGCTTCCCGCCTGCGGAATTCCCTCCCACCTGTCTGCTTTTCCGACAGCTACAATCTCCAGGAGTTTAAATGTAAGGTCAATCGACACCTCCTAACATACTAACTTGCATCTATTCTTCCAACACTCTCACCATCTACCCAACCCTCATTCTCGGTATCCTTACCCGTCTATCACCCTCCTTCCGACATTTTCTATATCTAAATATCCTTTCTCACCACTTTCCCCTCTATGTAACCCCCTGCGCAATAGTGGCAGTAAAATGCTTTGCTCGGGATGAAACGATCAAAAAAAATAAATAAATAAATAAATAAAAAAGAATATAATGTCAGTCCATTACTCAGATGAAATGTTATCATTAGTGGATTTTACAAAAAAAAAATTGTTGCGTCATATAATGCCGTTTTTTTTTTTAATTTATTTATTTAGTATTGTCATGGCGGTATCACCCATGAAACGGAATGAACTCTTCCAACCATTACATATACCTCCCCTCACAAGAGGTGAGAATAGATGCCGGGGACAGGCTATGTGATTCCTAGCCTGTCCCCGGCATTGTCTTTTGTTATAATCCAGGTTGAGATTCTCATTTTCCCGAGTTTTTATTTTTCCCGTTTTATCTCGTCTGGGTCAGGATTATAGTCTCCCCTTCCATTTTATTTTCTCCTCTTCAATCCCCGTGGAAAGAAGTCCGCTTGATTTTGTCCTATGGGCAGAATACAGCGGCCTCTTTGTTTTGTGGGTTGGTTGTGTCCAACTAACATCAGGATTTCTGTTTGTTATTTTTGTTTAAAATTTTTTTTTGGGGGGGGGGAATTTATGTTATGTCCATCCCCACATATTATTTCCATTATTTATTTTTAAATATATTTTTGTACTTATTGTTCACAATAAAATTTTTATGCTCATTTGGGTTTCTTTTTTTTTAGGTACGTTTGAGGTATTTTGGTATATGAAGGATAGAATGCTGATGGACAAGTTCTTGTGGTGGATGAGAAAATTGTAAAGTATGTTTGGGTCGTGAGTCGGATTAGCTAAGTATAGGATAGATACTGAAGACCAATCTGAATTTTTTTATCCCCTCCCCTCAAACCGGCCTTGTGCCACAATTGTATTATATACAATAAATAATGAGAGTAGATAGCGTGAGTAGCTACTAAGAAGCCTGAGAAAAACGTCTTATACGTAGCCGAGAGTCGTCTACAAACACTGATACCGTAACGACCATTACGAGTCCCAGTTCGAGAGTCGAATTATAGTATTACTCACTAACCGTATTATCGTTCTACTAACAAAATTCCAAGCGTTGTATTTTGCCGTGTTTAATATTCGTTATTTTCTATTTTGGTTGTTCAGTGTTATTCTTGCTGGACCTGTTACCGGGTACACGACAATTATTATACTTGAGATTAAATGTAAATATTCATCAGGCTGAAACTCGATTGTATATGTAAACATTCGTTGGGCTTCTTTTTTTAACACTAAGTTTCATCAGGATAATGCTCGAGCTTTACTCACGGTTACACGACCGGCGATAATTATTAAGCCACCTCAGTTTTTAAAAAGAAATGATGTATTCCATACTATTTTTAGTATTTATTGCCAAGTGGATAATTCTAAATGAAAATAGAATGGTTGTTTTGTTATTATTACTTTGCAAAATTTTACAAGGCAAATAGCGACAATTTACCCATCGCACAATGTAGATTTGCTATATATATATATATATATATATATATATATATATATATATATATCTACCAGCCATAATTATTAGGCCACCTCAGTTTTTTAAAAGAAATGATGTATTTCCATACTATTTTTAGTATTTATTGCCAAGTGGATAATTCTAAATGAAAATAGAATACTTTGCAAAATTTTACAAGGCAAGGAAGCAAAAATGAACTCGTCCGAATCACCCTAAATTTTCTTCATTCTTTCATTAATGAAATTGCAATATAGGTAATTATTAAATATTTATAAATTCATTTGATGCACATGTTATTGTGCAGTATTAACAAAAGAACCATTCTATTTTCATCTACAATTATTCACTTTGCAATAAATACTAAAAAATTGTATGAAATACATCATTTTTAAAACACTGGAATGGTATTATAATTATGTCCGGTAGTGTACGTTGAGAGACAGTCTGTACGAATAAAAGAGGAAGATAACGGTTAAACCTAGATTTGAACAGGTTAAGATTGTAGCCATCGGGGAAAATTTTCTTGGGAGACGGTTCCACAAAGCAGTAATTCACAGCAAGAAGCTGTTCGAGTGGAACACATCAATGGAATGCGCAAGGAATTCATGTGGTTTGCTCCAATATGTCGCATAGTGGCTCCTAACCATGAATCGGAACCAAAGAATGTAGTTCATCCGATCATTTTCTATAGAAATAGCCAGAGTATTGCCACCCTCCAACCTCGCTCTTACAGATAAGAATCTGTTAGAGAGACGTTAGAGGGTGGAAAAAATTTCATTGCCCAAAAGGACGCAGATACGCTTTTGAACTCGCTCAGGACTAGAAAACTGAAGACTGGGCAGCTCCAGGGGAGCTCTTGGGCAGCAGTATTGCTTTTTTTTCCTGATCTGGCTCTTACCATAATAAAGGATAGCATGACGAGTCAAGGACTTACTGGAGCGGTACAGAAAGCCGACAAATTTACTTGCATTTTTAGCACTTTAATCTATTGTCTTATACTTGCTGGCTTATACTTCACTTGAAACACTGGTCACCATACGATCAAAGAAGTTAAGCAACGTCAGAAGTTAGATGGGGAATACCAGGGGCTGTGACCTTAGATGTGCGGGTTGTGTAATGTGTAATGGTTTGGAATTTTTAATCCGAGGGCCGTGTTCCAATTCCTGTTGGGTTTGTTATATTCATTTATACATTTTTCCTTTGGGAAAGGTATAAGTTCGCCCTTTTCTCTCAGAAGCCATGGGTTAATTAGTAATACTTGTATGACTAAATCATTATTATATTCCCCACACACCAAAATTCTTTCAATTATAATCTAAAAATATTTCCTGATTTTAAATAACATACAAACTTATTATTTACACTGTTCGGACTGTTGTCCTCATCTTTCTTGCCATGTTTACAACGTTTCAATCATTGTACTATGATAACAAAACAATTTACGCCATATCATCACCTTTGCCTCGTTTAAAATCGTTTTCAACAGTTTTCTTGTCATTTCGTAAAGAAATCATTCAGTAAAACTAAGTGCTTATTATTTTTCTTTTTTCTTTTTTTTTTTTTTGTCCGGTATCAGTCTTCACAAACCCGATACACGCATCTTTTCAAACAAAAATAACTGATAAATTAGTTATCCCCAATGGCCCAATGATGTATATAGAGTTTGGTTAGTTCTAGTGACTTGACCAAAGAGTTGTGAGTTCAAAACCTGGCTACAGCAGTGGTGAACTAATAAGTTAAGTTAAAGGGAGATGGCCCAATGATGTATATAGAGTTTGGTTAGTTCTAGTGACTTGACCAAAGAGTTGTGAGTTCAAAACCTGTCTACAGCAGTGGTGAACAAATAAGTTAAAGGGAGATAACTGCATGGCATCCGGAAGTAGCATCGCATATGGAATAAGAATGATATACCCCAGTAATCGAGCTAAAGGGTTCGATTCGAAATTCCTAGCACAAGAAGAACGCAGGACCGTACAACGGCCGAACCGTCTTGAATAATATAAATACTACCTCGTTTCAGAAGTATAGACAAATATGCAAATAGTTGATGAGCCGTAGAAAATAATTCAATCAATATTATACTTCGTGGTAAATAATGGCTTGGTTTATACATGAGTCTTTAAGTAAATATTTCTTAGCTGTGTACTTGAGTCTACAGAAAAATATTGCTTTTCTTAATGATTTACTTTCGAAGTAAACCTCATTGTCAGATACAAAAGAAATTATCCTTTGTTGTATTCCAAGTCATGTAGGAATCCGAGGAATTGATAAGGCTGACACAGCCGCCAAAAATTCACATAAAGAGCCCATTGACCAAACATATATGATTCCACACACAGATTTAAAAGTAAAAATACAACCATATATAAAAAATAAAAAGCAATTCGACTGGTACACTGCAATCTAAATAAATTACGAGAAAACCCACTCTATGGAGAAAGGATACAAGGGTACAGGGAATCAGCAAGGGAGGAAGTTACCCTTTTTCGACTCCGTATTGGACACAGTAAAATAACTCACCTATTTTTTCTTACTTGAAAGAAGGAATCGCCATGATGCACAGCCTGTCGTGTCCTATACACTGTAAGGAACTTCATGATGGACTGCGCTGACTTTTCATCTATACGAAAATTGTACTAGAATACAAAAACAATGAAAGAACCATTTGAAAACATCAAGATAGATCATTTAATGGCATATTAAAAGAAAAAAGGACTATACAAAAGATTTTAATTAAAATAAAAACGTGTACAACCAATCTAATGCGTGTAACCACTCAAACACGTGGAACAACTTCAAAACAAATGAACCATATTAAAAAAAATGTGATCCCAAAATTCAAAATCTAACACTTAAATGACCATAATGATTGATGGGTCGTTAAACTTAAACCAAACCAAACTAAACTTTCGGAGTAAACATTGTGCCTATAAATAAATGTTAGTTAACTTTATATTTGAATTCATAGGTAAAATTCGTTGGATTTATACTTAATAGATAAATATTGATTTGAATTGCCAAAATCAAGCCAGTACAAACATTTAAATATTAGTGAAAATGAAATATGTTTTTCAAAAGATAAGCATTGTGAATACCGAAGTTTAGTAAAGTTGAACCTGATCAGGACCTAGATGGTTTATCTCCAGGTACTGTAAGCTTGAATATATCAGGACCTGACAGAATCAAACATCGTTAAAATTCGTATTCAGCACACCGAAAATACATAGAATTAAGCGTCAGATGCCATTCAATAAAATACATATTTTTCAAGCGTAAAAGTATTTCTATGTTAAAAATCTCAACATTTATCTGATAATCTCTGGTTTGCCAGAAATTCATAATTTTTGAGAGGTTTCAAAAATTTCCTATCTATCTATCTATCTATCTATCTATCTATCTATCTATCTATCTATCTATCTATCTAACACATTGTGTTCATTATCCATCTACCGATTATTCTATCTATTCATATCTATCTTAATTAGTCTCTCTATCTATCTATCTATCTATCTATCTATCTATCTATCTATTCATACCTGTTTATATCTATCTATCTATCTATCTATCTATCTATCTATCTATCTATTCATACCTGTTTATATCTATCTATCTATCTATCTATCTATCTATCTATCTATTCATACCTGTTTATATCTATCTATCTATCTATCTATCTATCTATCTATCTATCTATTCATACCTGTTTATATCTATCTATCTATCTATCTATCTATCTATCTATCATCATACCTGTTTATATCTATCTATCTATCTATCTATCTATTCATACCTGTTTCTATCTATCTATCTATCTATCTATCTATCTATTCATACCTGTTTATATCTATCTATCTATCTATCTATCTATCTATCTATCTATACGGTTTTCTTGCAGTTTATTTGTAATCCCTTCATGTCACTCTTTTCAGCTATATTCTGTAGGAGGTCCTGCAGTTTTTTTTTCGTGTCTGCATCCAACAATGTGTCGTCTGTGTATCTTATGTTGTTCAGATTGTGACCTCCGATGACAAATCCTGGCATAACATCTTGGGTCCTCAAAATATTCCCACTGTCAGTCAGTTAAAGTGCCATACGTGATACACGCTTGGGCGATCATGTCTCGAAAGAGACATGACTGACTGGGCAGAAGATTATCCCGCAGTAGGTTGCCATTGCTTTCTGCGGTAGACTGGTTGCCGACCAAGGCTATAGAACCCAATCTGTTCTGCTATTTAACCCATAACTGGAAGGAAGAGACGGATTAATACCTTTCCCAAGGGTATTTGCGCGTAAGTGAATACAATGGATTCAACTGTACAAGTTAAATAAATCCGGTGAAAATACACATCCCTGTCTTACACCTCGTACTATCTTTGTATAACTACTGAGTTCGTTACCTGGCCGTATGCAGGCAGTTTGCTGCCGTAGAGGTGTTTAATTATCTTAATGTTTTTCCCAAATATATCTTGGTTGCTGAGCTTCTCCATCAATTCTTTGTGGCGTATTTTGTCGAACGCTTTTGCATAGTCAATAAAACACAGGTATAAGTCCTTCTTCATTTGTACTGCCCTTTCAGAGAGCATCCTAATCATAAATATGGCGTTCCTTGTCCCAGTGTCTTTGACGAACCCGCACTGTTCTTGTCCTTTCTCTGGCCTGATTCTACTTTTTGAAAGCTAATAAGTTATTCAGTTAACTTTTCCTTTCATTGCTTCCTTACAATTTTAAAAATGGACATATGCTATCTATATATTACTATTTGTCTATCTGTTTATATTTCTAAGATTATATATTCTCGTTATTTACATTGTTTCGACTGTTTTCCTCATCTTTGTAGCCATATTCACGACATTTCGGCCGTTGTACACTCCAAACTTCTTCAGCTGAGTCGAATTTCGAAGTGAACCCTCTATTTCGTTCACTGGGGTAAACTGTTCTAGTTCCATGATTCATGCCTCTTACAGATGTATCATTGTCAGTTATCTTCCTTTTAACTCAACTAAGGATTTTGTTTCACTCTGCTGTAGTCAGGTATTGAACTTAGAACTTTTGGATCAACTCACTGGATCCAACCAACGCTTTTATCCACTGGGTCACGTGTCTTTGATGACAATGTAACGAGAACAATCTATCCCAGTTAACGAAATAAAGAGTTCAGTTCAAAATTCCATTCACCTGAAGACGGTTGGAGTATACAACAGCCGAAACATCATACAAATATATGAAAATAAAAATGAGGACAACAGTCTGAACAACGAAAATAAGGATATTTGTCTATATTTTGGGGATGTTTTTGCATTATTTACATTGTTCAGACTGTTGTCCTCATCTTTATTTTCATATCCACGATCATTTCAACCTTTGTACGCTTTGACCTTCTTCAGGTGATTAGAATTTTGATTCAAACTCTTTATTTTGATCACTGGTACAGATTGTTCTCGTTCCATGACTCATCCGGGTGTTTTAGTTATTTCCATTTAACTCAATTCTCTAAGTTTTTGTTCAACACTACTGTCACTAGGTATTGAACTCACAACTCTTTGGGCCAAGTCACTGGATCCAACCAACGCTTTTATCCACTGGGTCATGTCTCTGTCCGGAAAAGATCGGAGCGTATAACCGCCGAAACGTCAAGAATACGGCAACAAAGATGAGGATAACAGTTCGAATAATGTAAATAGTGAAAAAAAGTATTTGTCTGTATACAAGTTTGTTAGTAAGTTTATATTTCGAACCATCGTGAGGATATCGTCATTTCTTATTTTAGGTACTAGATTTGCATTTCACCCCAAGCAAGGCAGGACCGTCACAGTGAGAGAAGAAACAAGGTACAGGGGATGTCGAAGAAAAGATAAAAGATTAATGGGAACCAAGGAGATAGAAGATGGCAATTGACGTTGCATTTAAACTTTTGGAGATTGTAGCTATTAAGGAAGTAAGCAAGTGTTAGAGTTCCGTAAACGAGAAGTGCGAGAAAAGAAACTGTTAGAGTCGAAGAGATGGCTACATTTAGTTATTTTGACGGTGAAAGGGTGGGACCTAGATGCCAATCAAGTAGCATGAGTAAATACATGAGGTCAGCTAACCAGGGAAAAAATTTCGTTAGAACAGTTGCCATGAAAATACTTGATACAAGGCTGAAGGTCACTGCTTATGGAGAAAGGATCGACGCGCCTTTGATTCATTTTCTAAATCGGGCTAAAACTCGTAAATATATTGGAAAGAGCTGATAATCAATTAATTATATCGACCAGGGACACGTTCAATAGGCAGCAGCTGACAATGGGCCATTTAGGAAGAGTGTCGATATGAATCATCCTGAGGCTTTACATATATGTTAGTTTGAACTGATGTTCGTTAGAAGACTATATCTGTTATTGTAGAAGTAATCACTATTCATGATGATGATCATAATGATGATGGTCATCATCAGGAGTGGTCGTAGGATCACTGTGGGGTGTCTTGGGCAAATTAAATCTGGCAAAATGTATCCATTTCTCTAATTTATTTTTGAAACATTTTTATTCCAAGATATCTTTTTTAGTAAAATTTAGGAGATTTTTTCGTTTACCAGATAGCTTGTTCAGTTTGCTATTATCGATTAAGTTTTCTATTTTAATGAAGTGTTCTGAATTGTATACGTTTCACGTACTGTTATTTTTGTTTGTGGGTTGCATGATTTGACCAGTAATAATGAAGAAGACATACTGAAAGAAGACTATGCTGTTTTAATTTTTAAGTATTTCTTGGTCATACCGAGATCTTTTCGTCACCGCTTGATAGATAGATAGATAGATAGATAGATAGATAGATAGATAGATAGATAGATAGATAGATATGTGACGAGGACTCCAGTCGCTTGTCGTTATGGATTCGACACAGTAGCTGGTCTTCAAGTCGACTCAAGTCAACGGTGTTCTTTCTCGCCCACGTTGTGAATTTTGATCTCAAGGAAGTCACGCTGAAATCTTGCTCGCTGTCTCTTTACCAAGTTGAACCAGACTGGAAGCGCGCACGTTTGGGTTAATGAAAATGGCACTAAAAATAAATTGACTGACGCCTGAATAAGTTGCGGAAAACATCTTTATATACAAACAAAAAGAAACAAAAAGAAATAGAATATAACAATCGCTAATCACTGCACCAGATGCGACGGAATCAAAAATGTGATCACGACCGAATAAGCCGCCGGAAAAGTCTGTGAACGGCCGCTCGCGACGGAACGGAGCGGAAATTTCGTCTAAGAGTAGTGTTTGTATTCTTAACATTGATTCGAGCTTTTGGTTGGTAATGTCTGTTCACTCTAATAGAAGTTTTCAAGTTTGTGACGATTCAAAATGTCTTTATTTCGCTTCACTCCGAAGCCTTGCGGAAACTGCTAAGGAATGTCTTTGTGTGTGGTAGGTAGGGGTAAGTCGTCTACTTTGTTTTTAACTTAGGTTGGTTCGTTGTTTGACGTTAACTCTTTTCGATCGGCTGACGGCAGGCTTATCTATGGTTGGCACCCAACGGCGTGGCAATTATCACTGTCTTTAGTCAGGAACTCAATCGGAGGTGACAGTTTCTTTCTCTACGGTCATGGCTCCTCCCCGGCTGGAAACATTGACTCCCTTTTCTCTTCATAACTCATTACCTGCGTTCATATTGCAACCGAATAAACAATTTTATTATCTATTATGCTTATTTTTCTCTCTGCTCATACTGGAACAATTAATAATACAACTAATAATAATTTCTTTCGCTCCGTCGTGCTAAAATAGTGTTATATTTTTCCGCATGCTTGGAGTGTACAACGGCCGAAATGTGAATATGGCAACAAAGATGAGGAAAACAGTCGAAACAATGTAAATGACGAGAATATATCATCTTAGAAATATAAACAGATAGACAAATAGTAATATATAGATAGCATAAGTCCATTTTTAAAAATAGTGTTACAGATAAATAGTTACATAGGTTTTAGTTGTGATGAAAAATTATCGACCTGACTTACCAAACTTTGACCATATGAGCAATGTCCGATTTCTTTTACAAAGTATTTCAGGTGGGAACCAAGGACTGTTCAGATAGATAGATAGATAGATAGATAGATAGATAGATAGATAGATAGATAGATAGATACGAACAGATTAGCATAAATAGATAGGAACAGACTAAGATAGATAGAGAGATAGATAGATAGATAAACAGACTGAGATAGATAGATAGATAGATAGATAGATAGATAGATAGATAGATAGATAGATAGATAGACTGGAGTTGTACTGAAAAGTTCTCGGCCTAAATTACCAAATTTGACCATATGAGAAATGTCAGATTTCCATTTTACAGGTCTGAGAAAATTTAAATACCTGGGAATGATGCTGACAGAGGATGGAAAGTGCGATGTTGAGATCCAAAGACACAGTGGCATGGCCAAGGACACATTTCAAAAGCTAACCAAAGTACTGAAAGACAGGAACATCTCATTGGAAACAAAGAAAAGAGTGCTAGATTGCTATGTGATATCTGTTCTTCTGTATGACAGTGAATGTTGGACGATCACCTTCAAGAATGAAGGACAAAGGCTCGAGGCAGAAGAAATGTGGTTTTCCAGAAGAATGCTGAGGATACCATGGACTGAGCACGTGACTAGAGGATGGAAATGAAGAGAAACATACTTTCTCTTCCTTATATTAATAGATGTAGTTTCTGTGACATGTAATAAGGAAGGAGGGCCTGGAAAATGTAATACTCACAGGACGAATAGAGGGGAAGAGAAACACGGGAAAGCAGCACGAGACCTACTTGATAGACCTAAGCAAATCAATGGCAGAGCGGAGTTTGGGAGACATATTAAGAGGAAGAATTTAAAGAGCGACAAGAGACAGAGCCACGTGGAAGTCCACCATCGCCAACGTCCTGAAGGAACACGGCACATGATAGATAGATAGATAGATAGATAGATAGATAGATAGATAGATAGATAGATATGAATAGACAAATAGATAGATTAATCGATAGATGGATAATGGAATAATGAACACAATGTTCATTAGATAGATAGATAGATAGATAGATAGATAGATAGATAGATAGATAGATAGATAGATAGATCTAATCTAAATTTATTTATAAATGAAACTTTGTCTGTGTGTGTGTGTCTTTGTGTGTGTCCGTTACCTATAGACTCCGAAACGGCCGAACCGATTTTCTTGAAAATTTACACAGTTGTACTATAAGCATTTGCGAGTGTTCTAGGTACCCCCGATAAATATCGAAAATCGATACTCGAAAAAATCGGGTTATAGGAGGAGTGGTCCGATTTTAATCAAATTTGATACACTCATAGACAAAGACATAAGAAATGATATTCAGAAGTTTCAAGGTTGCAGTTCTTACAATAGTGCAGAAAATCGATAATATATATATATATAAGGCAAGATGTTTGTATGTGTGTATCTGCTTATCTGCCTGTATGTCTGTTGTTTTTTTTTCAGCCCTTTTATTTTAATTTTTGCTTCGGGTTTGGCTCTATGTAGGTATAATTGTAGTTCTTAGTCTCAGCCATGATACCATTTACTCAGAGGACTTATTTGGCCTTCAAAATTCAGTTAACGACGAAAAAACTTATTTGATATTGATACCAGGAAATCAAAATTTGACTCACATCCATTCATTTTTCTTTCAGTCTACGGTTTCGCTTCAACTGGAAACAACTATTGCTTTTTAGTCTTTCGTGTCAACGTCCAAAGTGTCTGAGCTCCAGAACCATGGATTAGTTTTAAAGCTTTCATTACACCCGAGCAACGCCGGGCTATACTGCTAGTAGATAGATAGATAGATAGATAGATAGATAGATAGATAGATAGATAGATAGATAGATACGTTCAAATTGTGATGAAAAGTTATCGGCTTATGTTAGCCAAATACATTTTAAATAGCATTTAGGTTGAGTTATGTACTTTTCAGATAGATAGATAGAAAGGAGGGTTTGAAGAACCGGATACTCACAGAACATAAGGAAAGAGACACATAGTAAATCCACGCGTGACATACTTGATGGACTTGAGCAGAACAGTGTTTTAAAGAAATAAAAAAGAAAAGGTGTTATGAGCTACAAGTGATTAGGTGTGCTGTGATTGCCTACGTCCTGAAGTGTCTCGGAATTTTTTTATTTTTTTTTATAAGTGTTTCACCCCGAGCAAGGCATGTCACTGCCACTACTGTGCAGGGGGCTACGTAGAGTGGAGAAAGGCTGATTAAATATAGGAAATGACAGAGGGTGGGTGATAGGCGGGTAAGGACACCGAGAATGAGGGTTGGGTAGATGAGGGTGTTGTGAGAATAGTTGGGAGTTAGTGTGATAGGTGGTGTCTATTGACCCTACATTTAAACACCTGGAGATTGTAACTGTCGGGAAAGCAGACTTGTGGAAGGGAGTTCCACAGGCGGGAAGCGCGAGAAAAGAAGCTGTTGGAGTAGAATTTACGGTTAAGAAAAACAAAATTATTGAGTTATATAGTTGTTGCAGTTATTTAGATATATGCATGGAAAAAAGGTGACCCTTCGAACTGCTTTATAATTTGACAGATGAACTTTTAGAAACGCAATAGGAAAAAAAAACATGGCCAGTATAGATATGTAGATGTGTCTACTTGCGTGCGTGTGGGGCTGATATGCCAACAATCGCTTCATGATTTAATATCTTTTCTCGTTTCTTTTTTCCTAAACAATCATTTCTATTTTCCTAAAGAATGAACGTTTTTTTTTTTTTTTGCTAGATTAGGCGTTTACACTTCAATTATTTCTTTCCAAAATCTTTTTTGTCTAAGGAAATTACTTCCGTCTTGTTTATCTGCACTGTGACATTTCCATTTCTCTTCAATTATGTCGTGGATGTCGCAAGGATGGAATGCTGACACCACTTGTGTCAATAAGGAATCATACTACAGACTTCAAGCCTTGTGCCAGACGAAGATAATCTTACTAGATAAACTGGAGACTCTTCAAAGATATATTATTGGTGGGCGTAATCTTAACAATATAAGATACATAGTGTTGATGGCTTACTCGGAAAGAAAATTACAAAATCTCCTAAACAGGGTAGTAGTAGTGAGACTATTGTGACACTAATGTGACACTAATGTGACACTATTGTGACACTAATGTGACACTAATGTGACACTATTGGAAAGCCGCTAGTAAATTAAAAAAATAAAATCAAGGACAGTAAAACATTACTTTTCGACAAACTGAAGATATACTGATGACCAGACGAAAGGAAAACAAAGGGACCATCTGGTTTTGGTCAGGACTGAGATTAAGTAATGGCTTATTCTAAGGACCTCCTAGAAAAAAAATAGTTAATATTTTTTTAACATTGAGTGACGGATTGCAATTCACGACTCCTGGCTGTGAATTCGGTCGATTGGTAAGAACTAACTTTTCAGAGCAGACAGGCTTCTAAAAGAAAATCGGAAAGAATGTTAATTAAATTCTTTGTCTGCTAAGATGCAACAAAAAAGTCCCGAATCAAGAAATTGTCCCCTTTTCTGTCACTTGTTTTCCAAAGTCTTGAAATGATAAATCCCAGGTGTGAAAACGGTTAAACACACAATTTGGCCGTTTGGGCTAGACCGCACATACATCCTGGGAGATGAGTTTGATCAGGTGACCAAAGATGAGAAGGCCCCAGTGGAATTTCAGGGAAAACGGAGGGCTTTGCACGCCCCTTCGGGCAGTGATGGTGAGAGGTACTCACACAAAGCAGTAAGGAGACGGGTTTGGTCAGGTGACCAAAAGAAGGCAAAGAAGAATTCCAAGAAAAGAGAAGTGACTCCCCCATATTTGGACACATGCAGAGTGAACCCTGATTGGTTGTTGGGGAATGTTGGCATTCCCAGAGCACACCATACCGCACCTATTCTGGAGGCAAGACTCCATATAACCACGAGATTTTGAACAGCAGAGAGGTAGAAAAGACGACGGGAAGAGACACAGACCAGAGACCGTAGACCAGAGACTGGAGAATTCAGATAGATAGACAGAGTGAGAGAGGGAGAGAGAGAGAGAGAGAGAGAGAGAGATGGCGCGAGAGAGAGAAAGAAAGAAACACCACTGCTTTGCCTGATCTGAAGTGTTTCGCCGACTTGAAGAAAAGGTTCTGACTTGTTTCAGAAGTCTCGTTAAAAACCAAGACAACAAACACTATGTCACGATAACTGGGAAGAGTCGACAGTTATTCCATGGAGAATATAGGCCTAATTGAACCATCAATAACTGAACAAACAACTTTATATCCAGGAATTGTATATAAATACTTTTCTTTTATTCAAGTTTTTTGGGGTTTTTTTTTTCATTTTTTTTTTTCATATGAGTTCACACCGACCATATCGAACCAACCGAAGTCAACGATTCCAGTTGACCATTCGGACCAAGCTAGTCTTGCGATCAAAAATTAGCACAAAGTGCGGTGAGACAAGACTTGGGCCGAAGCGACCAACTCCACGATCAGCCGAAGAGACCGAGCTTGAATACGGCCGGTAGTGGATGGACGTCATATCAGAAAGCGAGAAAACAAAAATTAACCATGATCAATACAGAAAGTCTGGTTACCAGCAAAGAGAAAAATTCCAAGACCAAGAGTTACGAATTGAAGATACAAACATCAAGTAGGTGCAAAGTTCAAACGCGCCACTGTGATTCGAACCCGCAATCGACTAGCAAAGTAGGCATTTTCAAAAGATAGGTAGGGTGCTAAGTAACGGAAAAAACGTTAGAATCAAAGAAAAGATTTGCTATGCGGTATCCATCGTCTTATATAGGAGTGAATGCTGGAAAATGTTAATATGGATGAGGAAAAAAACTGTTGATCTACATAACGATAGAAATCTGAGTAAGCAACAATGAAGTCTTAAAGAAAATATCAAGAAGAAAGAAAAAAACTTATTCTCAAAATCAGGAAAATGTTGTGGAGTAGTTTTCACACTGAATATTATAATCGTGCTATGTCGGTTGCTAATCGACTTAATGCACCCTAAATGTTAGGAACTTGGTAATCTTCGACTGAAAAGCTGACTCCTTAGTATTTGGCTAACTGCCGACTAATATGAACTACGTAGTAGTTCTACTGAACTCCAATAGAACTCTCTGGAACTTCTAAGAACTCCTATGAACTTTCCAAGAACTTCTCGAGTTAACTTCCAGTTAACTCTTATTAATATAGGAGGGAGAGTCCATTATTTGAGGAATACTCATCTCCTATCCCACTAACCTGCATCTTCTCTCTCGTCTTCCTTTCTCCGTCCACTCCACTCTCATCATCCTTCTCTTACTCACTCCTGACACCTATTATAATAACTTTCCTCCTATGCAACCCCCTGCAAAACAGTGCCAGTAAAATGCCTTGCTTGGAGTGACATGATTATAAAAAAAAAGATAGATAGATAAATAGATAGACGGATAGCTCGACAGCTACAATCTCCAAGAATTTTAAATGTAAAGTCAAGTCATCTCCTATCTCACTAACCTGTATCCTCTCTCTCTCTCTCGTGCTCACTTTTCCGTCTCCTCCACTCTCATCAGTATTCTCATCCTTCTCTTACCCACTTCCTGACACCCACTATAACCTGTCACTCTTTCTCATAATTTTCTTCATATGTAACCCCCTGCAAAACTGTAGCAGTAAAATGCCTTGCTTGTGGCGATATGATTAAATATATATATATATATATATATATATATATATATATATATATAACTAAGCTATAAGTTTTTTGTTCACCACTGCTGTCTTCAGGTAATGAACTCACAACTCTTTGGGTCGAGTCATTGGATGCAACCAACACTTTTATCCACTGAAAACCAGTAACACGGAATGCTAGAAAAACAATTACAAACATCAAAATTGTAATATGAGCTTTGGTGAAAGAAAATTGGTTCCTGAAATATTAGTTTTATAGGTCCCAAAAATTCATACACTGATGTCTTCTAGGATAAAAGCGTAAAATTTAAAAATGTCTTCATGTCTTTCATTGATGTCTTCCAGTGCATAAAAGCGTATGTTGAATCCAGAACTTGACACAATGTTGTGAGTTCAATACCTGGCGACAGCAGTAGCGAACAAAATCTTAGAGAGTTGAGATAATTATTATATTTGATTCATGTTCGATTAACATAATGTTGAATATTAATCTGAAAAAAAAAAAGAACTGATTGTGGAGTAAGTTCCAGTTGGTAAATATTATTACCTTCTTTAAAAGAAGATCAGAGATTGTGAGCAAAGTGTAAAGCAAATAATTGCTATGTTAATTAGCTCCCGACTGAAGAGGAAAAATGTAATAATATTTTTAATTTTGTATGTATCAACTATATTTTGTATGCATTAACTCTTATAGCCTCCACTGTTTTTGGTCACATTCAGTCGTATGACAAATGTTTAAAATTGACTTTTAAAATACGCGTAAACATTTAAAATCTACTTTTTTACCACATTTCTGACTCTCAGTGCCATGATAAAATTGATCTTCAATTGCCATAACAAACTGTAAAATTGTTCATCAAATAATCTGTAGGTAAAAACTTCAACCAACACTTCCCTACCTCTTAAGACATTGCCACCTTGACAGGGAGAAAAATCTTGGTTGAAGCTGCGGTGATAAACGCACTCAGCGACTAGAAAATTGAAAATATTCCAACGTTTCTTTTTTCAGTTTCGTCTGGAACTAATTGATATACCATATTCTAGTGCCTTCACATTGACGCGATAGTCTATTAAGCCAGCGCTTTTTTTTTTTTCAGTAAAGATTATAATATTCACTTACTGGAACCAACTTCACACGCATTTTATTTAATAAGGCAGGAACATTTGAATCTGGACAAATGATTCCGTATACATTTCGCTTGTGTTGTACGTTTGGCATGACACCTCGTCCGTGGTAAACTGTTTTATAATTCTAAAATCTCTCCTTACAGTTTTGTTCAGTGAATGTAGGGTCCAGTTCGGAAAGACTGGGTTTTAAAATGTTTTTGATGTTTTTTTTTAAAAACGATTTTCTGGCGGAGTGAATTGTGTCATGGAGCCCTTCTTCTCACCGATGGTGCCCAACTGACCCTACTATACTGTGCACCAAACAATATATAAAATAGCGAAAATTTTCCCATCGAAACTTCTGTGCGTGTGTGTAATATATATATATATATATATATATATAGATAGATAGATAGATAGATAGATAGATAGATAGATAGATATAGATATTATTTAAAATTTTTAAATGTTAATTTTCCCTACATTTTTATATTAGAATATTTAAATTTTTAAAACTCATGATTTACGCCCCTTTGACTTCTTTTCCTTGTATTTTATTAGTTTTTATTTTTAATTTTAATTTTAATTTTAATTTTATTTTCAAATTTAAATTTTTATCTACATACAGACAGACAGGTTAAGATTGTTGTGATCGAGAAAACATTCTTGTGAATCGGAGCAGTGGTTTGCGAAAAGAAGCTACTTATGTGGACCTTACTTCTCACCAACTGAATACAGAGGGAATGAAGATGATTCGCTACAACTTGCGTAGAATGGGGGGGATTTGCCGTAGAGGTTAGAACTGGTGCAACGAACGTATATAGTCGTCTGAGCACTTTCCATGGAAGTAGCGAGAAAGCAGTGGAATGCTTGCAATATGTCGTCTGTGAGAGCGGTTGGGAAATAATTTTTGACTCACAACAACACTGAAACACTTTTTAACTCTTTCGAGACTGGAAAGTTAGAACTGGGCAGCTTATGACAACAGTACTTTATTTTAGGCCTGCTCTGGCTCTTGTAAAATTAGAGAATAGCACGAGAAATCAGATCTCTACTTGAGCGGTACAAGGAACCCACCATTTTTTCCTGCATTTTTTTGCGATGGATCGTATATTCTTCTTCATGTTCCATGTCCCTTCAGGACGTAGGCGATCATGGATTTCCGCTTGGCTCTGTCTCTTATCAGTCTCAATAATTTTTTCTTGGTATCTCTTCCAAGCCCCGCTCCTTCAACCATTTGCTCAGACCTAACAAGTACGTCTCGCGCTGCTTTCCCCTGTCTCTTCTTCCATTTACGCGACCTGTGAGTATTAAGTTCTCCAGGAACCTCATTTGTCTATTCCTGATATTTATTATCAGTTTTCTTCTCGTTTGCATCCTTTCCAACACTTCATCGGTGCACACGTGCTCTGTCCATGACATCCTCAGCATCCTTCTGTAAAACCACATTTCTGCTGCCTCAAGCCTCTCCTTCATCTTTGATAAGATTTTCCAGCATTCACTTCCATACATACGGACAGATATTGCATAGCAATCCAGCACACTTTTCTTTGTTTCTAATAAGATTTTCCTGTCTTACGAAATTCATTTGAGGTCTGGGTTGAGTTTGAGGCCCAGTGGTCCGTCAGGGCTCGGAGCCTCCTTGAAAAAAACGCTCATTGATCGTGATTGGTAGGAGTTTAGTGTCTAATCGGCGATGGTGAAATCAAAATATTTTTTTCTGAGACACTGAATGTAGCCATACAGTTTTTCTCCCACTAATATGTTAGAACTAGATCGGAGAGCAGATCAGCTTCCAATTTGTGGTCAACACTATTTTCGGAAGCACACCCATATATTGAAGACTGGGGAGATGGGTGGCCAGATGTAACGGGTGGTGTGGTAGCAGAAATTGTTTTAAATTCATGATTGGGTTTTTCCTGCTTGTGTGGAATGGTGCAGAGCCCTGTTACCAGACACAAGATCTTCCTGCAGCCACCTGCTTGACCCAGGACACCACTACCTCCTCAAGTCCCACGCCAACAAATTCGGGAATTCTTTTTTTTTACCAGAAGGATCAGAGTGAGTTTTCGGAACTACCATATCTTGTCAATCACCGTTAGACTCATCCAACTTTTTCCGAATCCTCTGCACTGTTCTCAAATTGACGCCCAAACACTCTAAAATATAACTTCCGGTGCAAATGTTAAGCAGTACAGCATGCCATTTCAAGATTTCTGGGGGAATTAATTGCGTCATAGTAGGGTTTTTATCCGAGATTCTGCTCAATGAATTCTACAATATTGAAGCAGTAGGCAAAATAATAAAAAAACATGTACGAAATTAAAATATGAAGAGGCGATAATTTGCCCACCGAACTTATATATATATATATATTGTGCATTTAGGCAGCAGTTTTTCACATATGAATGTTTCATTAAATAATATAGACAAGTTTTGTCTATTTTATGTAAATTCTTTTCATATCTTATAAGCTTGATAACATTTGATAATATATATATATATATATATATATATATTGTTCAGAGTCAAATTGCACCAGAAAACAGTTCTGTCCCCCAAAAAACTTTTTAAATATATATTTTTTAATCGTTTCACTCCAAGCAAGGCGGTACTAACACTGATGCACAGGGGGCTACATACGAGTAAATATTTAGTCAGTTGGTGAGTGAAGAGAAAGACGAACCAGTTACAGGGGGTGTCAGAGAAAGGGCAAGCGAAGGATGGGAACACAGGTGTGAAGACAGTTGCGAAGGTAGAGAGAAAGAAAAAGAACAAGATATACGGGGTGATGTAGAAAGGACTGGAGTCAAGTGTATAAGCGATGGGAATTGACATTGAATTTAAATTCCTGGAGGTTGTAGCCGTCAGGAAAGCAAGTATATGCAAGGGAGTTCCACAAGTGCTTAATACATATTTAAAATATAAATTAATCATGTAGGGCTTTTAAAATATTCCAATTCGAACGATCAGCCGATAACGTCAACTTGGTTTTAATCTTTTGGTGTCATCAAATGTCTGAAGAAACGGAAAGGTTGAAATCAAACTAGCGTAATCGGCTGGTCTTTTGAATTTATTTTTATTTTATTTTTTATAACCGTTTTACCCCAAACAAGATTATAGTGCCACTAGTGCGCATGGGCGTTACATGATCAGTCAGTTGAGTGCCATACGTGATACACGCTTGGGCGATCATGTCTCGAAAGAGACATGACTGACTGGGCAGAAGATTATCTCGCAGTAGGTTTCCATTGCTTTCTGCGGTAGACTGGTTGTCTGCCAAGGCTATAGAACCCAATCTGTCCTATTATTTAACCCATAACTGGAGGGACGAGACGGATTAATACCTTTCCCAAGAGTGTTTGTGCGTAAGTGAATGCAAGGAATGCAACTGAAATTCGAACTAGGACCCCCGATTTGTCGTTTCGAGTCGATATCCACTGCACCACAACGCATATCCATGATAGGAAAGAGAAAAAAAGAAGAAAATTATACAGGAGATGTCGGAGAAGCGATATGGGAAGGATGGTAATTAAGTAGATAAAAAAATTGCAGTTCATGTTGAGAGAGATAAAGAAAAATTTTGTACCACAGAATTTATACAGGATGTCCCCCCAAAAATATATACACGTTAGCTCTCATTATTTTGTTCAGGGATTGAATCTGCAAAATAAACAAAAACAGTTTAATTATTGTTTTTTTTTTTGTTTTTTTTGTTTTTTTTTGTTTTTTTGTTTTTTTTACAAATATTTAAAATATAATCAAAATGCAGTGCAAAAAACAATAAAATGATACTTGTAAATATTTTTATATTTTTGAAATAATAAACACCAAGTTTACAATTATTTCAAAGATATATACAAGTTTTTGGGACATCCTATAGATAGCTTTGAAAATGACGGTACGCATTCTTTTTAAAGTGACCTTTATAGTTTTCAGAAAGTGTCATTGAAACAATAAACAAAATGGTGAAATTGAAAAGAAAAATCTGCGGAGGGAGTAACACAAATTTGTTAGTTTTCAGTAATACTTATATTTTAGTCGTGGTCACGTTATTTTCGACATTTTGATTATTTTTGTTCTAACGAATCTTTTTTCGCTGGAAACAAAGAACAAAGAAGAGAGTATTAGATTGTTAGGTGATGACTCTCTTTCAGTATGGCAGCGAACGCTGGGTAATCTCATCAAATATGAAGGAAATTTTGAAGCAATCGAAATGTAGATCTACAGAAGGATGCTGAGGATAGCATGGACAGAACACGTAAGCAACGATGAGGTTTTAGGGAGGATCAAAACTAGAAGGGAACTGATTCTTAACATCAGGAAAACACAGGTGAAGTCTTTGCAACATGTAATGATGAAGGAGGGCTTGGAGAATTTGATACTCACGGGACGGATAGAGGGGAACAGAGTCAAGGTAAAGAAACACATGATATACTTGAGTAAATGGGTGAGGGGACGGAGATTGAGTTGGATAAATAAGGGGTATTAAGAGCGACATGGGATAGGGAGATGTGGAAGGCTATAATCGCCTACATCCTGAAGGGACACAGTACACAGAAGAAGAAAAAAAAGCGAATATTTCTGAAGAAGCTTTGGACAAAAATGGTAACTTTAAAAGAATGGGTGTCATCATTTTCAAATATATATATATATAGAGAGAGAGAGAGAGAGAGAGAGAGTGTGTGAGAGTGAAAAATTAGACAGACAGAGAGACGTAAGTGAGACGTGAGACGTAAGTGAGTGTGCGTAGGAAGAGAAGTAATCGATATTTGGTTGTCATAACATTAAACTGACGTCATATCTTTCGATTATGAAATTGACCAGATGTAATTTTTACGGGAGTTTATCAAAGACCGAATCATTATTTTTCACAATTAAAAAACCGGGGGGACTTTTTTTTATATAGATGATGTCTAAACAAACAATGAATCTTTTTTTTTCATTTTTTTTTTTTTTTTGTATTTTTGCTAGAAGTGTCTGTTATTTGGAAAATATATAATTTGAAGAAAGTTTACATTGCAACTCGCATAGTACAAGTCAAAAATGACGACACGGAACTTTAGGTATGAATTGGCAATTTTGCATTGGATTACAAGATCTGCCTTTGAATTAATGACCATTCTTCCGTCTACGGCACACAATCAGTGTAGTGACTGTGCACTTTCTGAAAGTAAATGGATATGCGAAGAGCCCATAATTTTTTAATATCATTTCCCGAATATTCAGGCTGTTAGACGAAAATAAATATATATTCTGTTTAAAAATTAACAGAGTATCTTCTCAAATATGGGTACCCACTAAAAATAACATTTAAATGATAAAACACTCACACTAACACACACACACACACACACACACACACATATATATATATGTGGTAGAATTAATAAACTGTCGTCTAAATTACGCAAAAATAAAAATAAAACAAACACCATTTTAACATATATATATATATACCCAAATTACACAAAAATTTCTTGAAATAAGAAAAAGTACATTTATTCAATAAAATCGCCATTGTTCACAGATGAAGAGGAGATTCCAGGCAACAGAAACAATGAAAAGGGTGCTGAACTGCTATGTAATATCAATCCACTTAGATAGCAGTGAATGCTGGACAATTTCTTCACAGATGATGAGGAGACTTCAGACAACAGAAATAATGTAAAGTGTGCTGAACTGTTATATGGATAATTTTTCACTGATGTAGTTCTATTGAGGGATGCTGTGAATGCCATGGAAAAAGCATGTGGATAATGAGGACGGTTTAAAGAAAATGGAAACGTAACGTACTTATACACAGAATCAGAACGAAACAGTTGAAACTCTTACGATTTATGAGAAAAGAAAGCATGGTAAATTTGACACTCACAGTATCTACTGAAGGTCATAGAGTAAAAAACGAGTAACTTACCTTATGATATTGTGTAAATTGATGCCAGAACAGAATGGAAGCAATAGTATAAAAAGATAATAATATTAATAAGAACTACAATTAATATAAGGTCGTGGAAATCTATGATTATTTACGTTCTGAAGACACACAGCATATAAGAGAAACATTCTTTCTTTTTAATTATAGTTGCTTTTCATAGAAAACTCTTGAGATCTTACGGAGCTCAGTATGACAAGCACATGAAATGAAGATAAATGAAAGGTAAACAAAATGTAATAATGGCTGACAATGTTTATTCGAATAAAAAAAATAGAAACTTTGTAAATAATATCTTAATTCTCTATTTACTGTTAGAAACAAAACAACCACGTGATTTCTAAAATGCGGTGATGACTCTACGAATTACAATTTTCCGGTTTCTCTCTCCTTTTTCTGGTGAAGAGAAAACCTCCGTGGGGATTTTACTAACTAGATTAACAGCTTACTTCGCCGCGAAACATTACCCTGGGAGCTAGTGTTGGCTTTAGAATAAACCGTGACAGAAGCAACATGGTTAATATCTTATGATAAATCCAAGAAAATTCCGTGAACAAAGCCAAGGGCAAAAGATCATCTTTGCTCTCCTTCTAAAGGCGTTTGATTCTGTAAGCAGATTAGGTCTTTGGAAAATCTTGAAAAAGTTTGTTTTATTCCAAAAGGTTTCTGTTTATGATTATCCGCCTCCTTCATACGCTAGCAAATCCTAAAATCCTTTTTCTGATTGCAAACGGCTCATAGCATATTATTTTCAAAACCACATTGTTTTAATATTGTTTAGTACGACAGTGAAACAAGTGTTTTTTTGTTTTTGTTTTTGTGTTGTTGTTGTTTTTAGTTTACTTTGTTTTACAGCAAACCAACCTCAATAAATTATTTTATGCCGACAAGATTTTTAGGGTAAATTTTCGTTTTAAATCCCGTCGATTTTCCCCTTCAAATTTATCCAAAATAGCATTATCTCTGTGCAAACGTATATGCTGAACTCAAACCAAGTGTTAGTTATTGAAGAAACTTACCTTTTTATCTAAATGTCCATAAAAAAACGAACTATATCTTGCATTTTTTCTCTCCCGTAGCTCTCACGAAGTCATGTAATTAACTGAATAGAATAGGTTTTCTTTGTAAAAAATCAGTTTGTAAATTAGGTTTCATTGACGAATTTTAGTAAAAATGCATTGCTGGCAATTTTTCTGTAAGAATGTATTTTTATATTTTCATAGAGTCAAAAAGTTAAGTAAAGTATTTAGAAACAGGACAATTTTGCTAGAAACAAAGAAGAGAGTACGAGATTGCTATGTGATGTCAGTTCTTCAATATGGCAGTGAATGCTGGACAATATCATCGAAGATGAAAGAAAAACTTGAAGCAACTGAAATGTGGTTCTACAGAAGGATGCTGCGAATATCATGGATCGAGCATGTGAGCAATGATGAGGTTTTGGAAAGGAATGGAAACGAAAAGGAAATTAGTACTGAGCATCAGGAAGAGGCAGCTAAAGTTCTTGGGACATGCAATGAGGAAGGAGGGCTTGGAGAACCTGATACTAGCAGACCGGATAGAGGAAAAAGAGACAAGGGAAAGCAGCGGATAACATATTTGAAGGATCTGATCAGGTGGATGACGGAACGAAGGTTGCATGGTTTAACAGAAGAAAGCATGCAAAGAGCCACCAGGGATAGGGATATGTAGAAAGCCGTGATCGCTTACGTCCTGAAAGGACAGGGCACATAAAAGAAGAAAAAAAGAAAAAAAAGTCGTGTACCTATCTTTTATCAATTATGTGATGGCGTTCGACAAAATACGCCACAAGGAATTGATAGAAATGCTCAGCAGTCTCGACATATTTGGGGAAAGACATAAGAGTAATCAGGAATCTCTACTGGCAGCAAACCGCCTGCATACGGACAGGTAACGATTTCAGCAGATATACAAAGATAGAAAGGGGCGTAAGACAAGGATGTATCTTTTCACCGGATCTATTCAACTTGTTCAGCGAGAATATTCTGGGAGCTCTAGAAGATATGCCTTGGATTCGTCATCGGAAGCCACAATCTGAATAACATAAGGTACGCAGCAATGACACCACAGTTTACTCTCGCCTCGATCAAAAATCTAGTGAGGGCGACAAAGCGAACCTTGCAGCCGAGCTTGAAAAGGACCTCCAATACGTAGTGGACTGGGGTAAGAAATGGCTCGTAAATTTTAATGCTTCTAAAATGAAGCTGCTATCAAGTAACCATCATAGCCAATCGCACCTACCTCCCATTAGCATGGAAACAGGCTTACATACCAGAGTAAAACACTACGCCTCCTTGGTCTCACACTCTCAGCGGACCTCAAGTGGAATGATTATATCGAGTCTATTGCTAAATCCGCTGCTATGAAAGTCGGTTCTCTATGCATGGCCCAGAAGTTTTTTCCGTCTGAATCTATCCTGCACATATATAAATCTAGCATCCGCCCGTGTATTGAATACTGCTGCCACATCTGGTCGTGTGCCCCTGCTATTGTCCTCGGGGTTCTTGACAAAATACAACGGGGAGTCTGTAATTTGATCGATACCGACTTGGCAGACCGGCTGCAGTCACTCTCTCACCAGTGTGACATGGCTTCCCTGTGCCTCTTCTATAAATACTTTCACGGCTTCTGCTTCGATGAACTTAGATCACTTGTGCTCCCTAGGTACGAATTTGCACGAGATACTAGATTAGCAACTAGGTCCCACCCTTGTACAGTGAAACCGATAAAATATAACCGCAATTTCTACTCCAACATCTTCTTTTCTCGCACTTCCCGCCCGTGGAATTCCCTTCCACATGATTGCTTCTCCAACAGCCACAATCTCCAGGAGTTTAAATGTAAGGTCAATAGACACCTCTTAACACACTAACTCGCATCCATTCTCTCAAATACTCTTCCCATCTGCCCAACCCTCAGCCTCGATATCCTTACTCGTCTATCGCCCTCCTTCTGACATTTCCTGTATTTAACCACTCTTTCTCTTCACTTTCCCCTATGTAACCCCCTGCGCAATAGTGGCAGTGGAATGCCTTGCTTGGGGTGAAATGATTAAAAAAAAAAGATGTGACAGTGCTAACAGCAGACATGGAAAGGCAACGACCTGATTAGATTGGTTGATTTTGTTTATCGTCATGTCGGACTCTAATGGGTTGTTTAATACCGCAATTCTCATATTTTGAATACAATTTTATGGATTCATTTAAATGTATTTTTAAAGCAATTATTTGCTTTCAACTACAGATAAAATGTGTCAGTCATTTTACTACAAATATGAATTTTTGTTTAGCTGATTATTTAGCAGCATATCAACCTCTGTGCTTTATTTAATGCCGAAATCTAAATACGAAATGTTATGCTTTCATGATAAAGATATGATTTTTTAATATCTATTTTGTAGATCTTAAAATCTATTTCTTCACATTTTGCAAAAAATGTATTGTTGATTTTGTTTAGGTGTAACTATTTGCCCCTATCTGGGACCCTAGCAAGTGGCACCACCTCAGGTCAATATTAACCTGGGAATAACAGTAATTAAAAAGTGGTTTAACGATCCTCAAGACCTCCAATCTCCTGATCAGAGGCCTTACTAACGGATGTAGCTTATCGTTATACCCAGTACCCAAAACAAGAGGTAGTAGGTACATTTGCTATATCTACACGTTTAATCTGAAGGGATTTTGGGTCCACACTAACAGTCTGGTGCAGTTGGTCAGATATCTGTCCGCAGGTATTGAACGTCTACTTTCTTATTCAGTCAATGACTCTTCGGCAGGTAATAATTAATTTTTTTAAGGAGATACAGAACATTTCGAGTTGGAAATAATTCTGAAAAATAGTTAGTCTTTCATCAACTAGCATCTTAAAAGAAACTTGCCTTCCATCATCAGTTTAATACAACTAGGAGCAAGTCAGAACATATCTCGGTTACGCCATCATAGTTAATACTAAGTTTCAAAAACATTGCCATTTATTAATATGAAAAAAATTAAATACTGTACAAATATGTATTGAAGTGGATATCGGCTCGGAACGTGAAATTGAAAAGCCGTCAATACGTAAGCAGAGCAGAACAAGTAAAGTATACCTAGTGAGCCAACAAACCTAGCAAGGTTTCACCTAAGCGGATCTTCAGGGAACCCTGAAGATCCGCTTATGTGAAACCTTGCTAGGTTTGTTGGCTCACTAGGTATACTTTACTTTTATATATATATATATATATATATATAGGAGAGAGAGAGAGAGAGAGAGAGAGAGAGAACGAAAATAGATATTGGAGGTTAATAAAGTAAATGAAGCGAGTTAAGTTAGCCCAATGTTATAAATATCAAATGTCAACAACAGTATCGTATTGAAATAAGCATCGGTCTTATTCAATGCAAATGAAACGTGAGAAACATTTTTAATTTGTGCTTGAATTCTTGGGACGTGAGGAATCAGAAATAATCCGTATCTACAAATAGTGGCTTTATCTGTTGCAATTCAAACGGAAGGACAAAAAAAAAAACGAAAAAAAAAACGTATGTACTTCCTGCAAAATAATTCTGATAAGTCACCTGTAGTATTCTGAATGTCTTAAATGGCAAGATGAATAAAAAAATAAACAAAATAAGATAAAAGAAAAACTAATACAAATTTATTAAAAAAAACAAATAAGAGAGACGACGAAAGAAGTAAGAAGAAAATGAAGAAAAAAGATAAAACAAAAATGAAAGAAAAAAAGAAGAAAAAGAAAATGAGCAAGGAGATAGAAAAACGAATAAGAGAGACGACGAAAGAAGTAAGAAGAAAATGAAGAAAAAAGATAAAACAAAAATGAAAGAAAAAAAGAAGAAAAAGAAAATGAGCAAGGAGATAGAAAAACGAATAAGAGAGACGACGAAAGAAGTAAGAAGAAAATGAAGAAAAAAGATAAAACAAAAATGAAAGAAAAAAAGAAGAAAAAGAAAATGAGCAAGGAGATAGAAAAACTAATAAGAGAGACGACGAAAGAAGTAAGAAGAAAATGAAGAAAAAAGATAAAACAAAAATGAAAGAAAAAAAGAAGAAAAAGAAAATGAGCAAGGAGATAGAAAAACGAATAAGAGAGACGACGAAAGAAGTAAGAAGAAAATGAAAAGAAGAAAAAAGATAAAACAAAAATGAAAGAAAAAAAGAAGAAAAAGAAAATGAGCAAGGAGATAGAAAAACGAATAAGATATAGAAGAACGAAGAAGAGTGATGACGAAGTAAGAAGAAGTAAGTGAAAAAGAAATGAAAGTAGAGAGAAGAAAAATAAAAAAGAAAGAATAAGAAAAGAGAGAGAGAGAGAGAACCCCAAATAAGTAAGAAGAAAAAGATTAAACAGAAAAAAGAAAAATAGAGAAAACAAAAATGAAAGAGGAAAAAGAAAGAAAAAGAAAAGAAAGAATAAGAAGATAGAAGAAAGAAGAGAGAAAACGAAAAAGTAAGAAGATGAAGAAGAAAAAAGAAGAAAAAGAGAAAGCAAAAATGAAAGAAGAAAGAAGAAAAACAAAAAGAAAAAAACAGAAGCCCCAAAAAAACAACACTCAAAAACATAATACGTAGAAATGTTAAACCAATAAATAATAATAATCAAATTAAGCTCATCATATATTATAAAAAATTTAAAACAACTGACCTCATAGTCTCTAATAAATCTACAATCACACAGCTAAATCCTTTGCAGAAAACCAATGTAGTGTATCAATTTACATGCCCATTCAGAGATTGTATCTCTGGTACTAATAATAAACTCACTTCATATATTGGTTTTACTACAACCACGCTCTCCCGTAGACTTACCTGCCACCTTTCTGATCATAGTTCAATTAAACGACATTTCTTAGAAAAACATAGCCATGTAGGTAATATTAAACAGATTTTAGTCGATAACACACACTCATACAGACAGTAAAATAAACCTCCAGATATTAGAGGCCATCTACAAAAAATCAAAACAACCCACACTTAATTAAATCACATTTCAATCTTGTCACAACACATTATATTGCATTTAGGCATATGGTTCTGTTAACATTTCGGTCTCTCACGTAGTGTGACATCATAGAACCACATTACAAATTCACGACCTGCGTCTGGTTTTCGGTGACTGCTATTGTTGCATAGCAATGTTTTATGTCAACACAAAAAAATCATCTTTGATGGTGGATGTCTTTATGTTAACATCCCTGTAACCTCTCTGAAGATGGCTCGTGTGAGCCGAAAGCGTAAGAAAATTTGGGATGAATTAAGAGTGGATTTGTCTTTATTATCACCTGAAATAAAAACCAAAATACATTTAAAACGTCTTATGGTTAAACATAATAATCATTCATTGTCTTTTATATTTAACAGTATATGTATTAGGGCGTGTATAATGATAATATATGCGCTAAAAAGCCTGCCTTCTTCTACCGAGCACCCATTGCCCAGAGGTAGAATCGCCGACTGACGCCAATTCGGTCGAGTTTCAAACCCTGGGTGAAAAGCAATCGGAGTTTAACCCTACTGATGAGCTGTGATACAGCGAAACAGATCTGTCTGAGGATGACTATTTACGCTCTCACGCCCTGATTGAGCACTCTGGAAGAATGGTAGGCTTTGAAAAACATTAGCAACTCTGGCATGTACGCATCGCTCATTCACTAATGAATTAGAGAACTCTGGCTATTGGGCGTGTATAATCATAATATATGCGCTAAAAAGCCTGCAATCTTCTACCGAGCGCCCATAGCCCAGAGGTAGAATCGCCGACTGACGCCAATTCGGTCGGGTTTCAAACCCTGGGCTAAAAGCAATCGGATTCTAACCGTACTGATGAGCTGTGATACATCGAAACAGATCTGTCTGCGGATGACTATATATATATATATATATATATATATATGTGTGTGTGTGTGTGTGTGTGTGTGTGTGTGTGTGTGTGTGTGTGTTGTGGCGTGCTAGGGCCATGCAGAAACATATGAAAAGAAGGCTGGTTAAACCAATGTGTTGGAACAACAGAACATATATACAAATAATAATAATAATTATTGTTTTTATTATTATTATAATTTGTTATTTTGATATATATTTTATATTTGATATCTCCTTCCACTCTCACTCCACCCAAGAACCTCAGACTAGCAGAATATCTTACTGCTACCAAAGAGCTGATTGGGACTCGTTCCGCGATTTCCTGTATAACGTCTCTTGGAACAAAGTATTTAGCCTTCCCGTTGAAGAGTGTGCGGCTGAGGTCTCTCCTGGCATCGATGCTTTCATCCCTGCCAGGAAGTTTAGACTGAAATTTTACTCACCCCGCTAGTTCTCCCCAGCTTGCTCGGCTGCCATCGCCCACCGAAATCACTTCTTTCAGCTTTACCGGAGTCACGCGTTGGACCATAACAGGCGCCTTTTTGCCTCGGCTCGCAATGGGTGCAAGAAGATACTTAAAGGAGCTAAGCTGATGTTTGCAGCCAGAATGAAGCAGCGCATACTATCCCGTAACTTCGGCTCCAAAGACTACTGGAGGCGTGGTAAATGCGTGCTAAACAGCAGCAAGCTCTCAATCCCCCCCACCTCTAATCAACGAATTTGAGGTCCTCACCTCTTTAACAGACAAGGCTGAGTACTTGGCTCGCATATTCTCCACCAACTCGACACTGGACTTCCCACCCCGAACCAAGGCCCAACTGACTGACATACTTATTACTCCCTCAGTAGTCTCTAAAATAATTTCAAAGTTTGACCCCCATAAAGCGAGCGGTGGTGACGGAATACCAATCATTGTCTTAAAGAAATGTGCTCCTGAACTCTTCTCTGGTCTTTCTAAACTCTACAATTACTGCCTCTCTGCTTCTTGCTTTCCTGCCTGCAGGAAATCCTCTTCCGTGGTTCCTATATATAAAAATATTGGAGAACCCTTTGACTCCGCTAATTATGGCCCTATCAGCCTTCTACCGATCTTTGGCAAAGTGTTCGAAGCCATCATCAACGCCGAGGTGGTACAACATCTCACAGCCCAAAGACTCTTCTCGGACAAACAATATGGTTTCTGCTTCACCAAGTCTACTGCTGATATGTTTACAACCATCACTGAGTATATAGTCCAGGCCCTCAACAAGAACGACGATGCCCGAACTGTTACCCTAGATATCTCCAAAGCGTTTGACAGATTCTGGCATGTTGGCCTTCTATGCAAGCTACGGGCTATGGTATAACTGGACAATTGTTTGACCTAATCCAGTCATTCCTCTCAGATCGCACAATGAAGGTAGTATTGAACGGACAAGCCTCCCAATACTATCACACGAACGCGGGTATCCCTCAATGCTCTATTCTAGATTCTACGCTTTTCCTTATCTACATTAACGATCTCCTCGATGTAATAAGATTCCAAGTAGGCATATACGCTGACGACACTACGCTTTACTCTCGCCTCTATCAAAAATCTACCGAGGCTGACAAAGCAAATCTCGCTGCCGAGCTTGAAAAGAACCTCCAATCAGTGGCAGACTAGGATAAGAAATGGCTCGTGAAGTTTAATGCTTCCAAAGAGAAGCTGCTATCTATTAACCATCACTCCCTGAAATAAAAAACACTGCGCCTCCTTGGATTAACTCTCACATCAGACCTCAAGTGGAATGACTATATAGAATCCATACCTAAATCTGCTGCTAAGAAGGTCAGTTCTCTGTGCATGGCCAGGAAGGTTTTCCCGTATGAAACAATCCTGCACATATACAAATCTACCATCCGTCCGTGCATTGAAAACTGCTGACATATCTGGTCGGGTGCTCCTGCTATCCACCTAGTTGTCCTTGACAAAGTCCACCGGAGAATCTGTAATGTGATCAATCCCGACTTGGCAGCTAGGATACAGTCACTTTCTCACCGACGCAGTGTGGCTTCCAGGTGTCTCTTCTACAAATACTTTCACGGCTTCTGCTCCGATGAACTTAGCTCACTGGTACCCCCTATATATGAATTTGCACGAGTAACAAGATTAGCAGATAGGTCCCACCCTTTTACCGTGAAACCAATAAAATTTAAAAGCAAATTCTACTCCATCAGCTTCTTTTCTCTCACTTCCCGCCTGTGGAATTCTCTTCCGCTTACTTGCTTTCCCGACAGCTACAATCTTCAAGAATTCAAACGCAAAATCAATAGCCATCTCCTGTCTCACTAAATTGCATCCTCTCTCTCATGCTCCTTTCTCCGTCTACTTCACTCTCATCAGTATTCTCATCCTTCTTTTACTCTTTTCCTGACACCTCCTGTAACTTGTCACTCTTTCTCATAACATTCCTCCTATGTAATCCCCTGCACAACAGTGGCAGTAAAATGCCTTGCTTGGGGTGACACGATTATAAAAAAATTTACTATTATTATTGTTAATATTTCAATGATATATTTTTTATTTATTTTATTTTTATTTTGTTTCATTTATATTATTTAAATTTTATTTAAACTTAATTTATTTAATTTTTCGAATTTATTAATTTATTATTTAGGTCTAATGAATTCATATCTTCGTTTTGTGTTTTTTTAAATATCGTCTATGTTAGGTTTTATGAATAATTTTTCTGTTTGTTTCATCATTAAAAAAAGACCAAATATTTGAGCTGAAACATTGTAACCGATATCAACATCTGTCTGCAAAAATTTTAAATTTCTTTCTCTTAGCCATTTCCATTGGCTCTTTCCACTCTATATGTTTTCACTTATTTTCCTCTTCACTTTCTATTTCTTCTGTACTTTTGCTTTTCCTCTTTCTTTTCCATTTCTTATTTTATTTTCAGATTTTTCCTTTCCTCCCCCTTATTTTTTAAAACATTTTTTACTTAGTACGGAAAAACAAATTCAGAACATAAAGGGAAGTGTTGTTCTTAAAAAAAATTAAATGAAATATTTATTACCAGAATTGTTAATTACCTAATGAGACATTGTTCTTTCAATGTCGAAACAAAATGTACAATTTTGTAATAGTTTGTAGTTTTCACATGCTCCAACGGAATAATTAATGATAACTATTCATTGCGCTATTTTTATATTGACCATTGTTTTCAATTAATGTTGTGAACCTTGCAATTATTTTCTTCGTTCTTATTCATATATATATATATATATATATATATATATATATATATATATATATATATATACGTAGCACACTTGGTATACTATCCAGGTAAATTCCGATAAAGACGAACTCAGAAGAACTCAGTGTTAAATTCATTTATTTAATTCAACAGAGTAATATAATTTAGAAAATAATTTTGATTTATTACAATGGGTAATACATATTTCACCGCATCATGATGTTATTATTTCGGCTCGTCAGACCCAATATATATATATATATATAATGAAAATGATGGATTCTTCATTTATGACCTCGCCAGATTTTATTACTTAAATGTTATTTTTAGTGGACAATCGAATTTGAGTAGACATTATTTATTGATTAAACATCATATTTTTGTTTACCTGAACGTTCGATAAATCTTATTTGGAGAAGAATTGCACTTTCCGAGAGGATTCCAACTTGCGTTCTTCTGGAAGAAACCATCATTAGATCTGATATGCTTGGAACCTCTTATTCAAGGAGTGCACTGAGAGTTAACCAAAGTTTTACAGTGTCTTTAAATACAGATTTTTCTCTGATTCTCGAAACAGATATATCTGCTCAGTTTTGTATCCTAACGTAAAGAAAGCATTTTTTTCAAAAAAAGATGGATTTTTTTTTGTTTATTAATCAGACAGATTACTTAAATGTCAGACAAAAATCTGTGTTCAAAGGCGCTATTCGACATTTGTTGTTCTTCGACGCATTCCGTGGCCCAGATATCTAAAGCACGTCAGAACTAATAGTGGCATCGCAGGTTCAAATCCTCCCGGGTTTTCGAATATCCACGATGGCAGACGAAAATAAATAAATATACTGTTTAATAAATAAACCGAGAGCTTACACAAATACGAGTAACCACTAAAAATGATGTTTAAGTAATAATATACATAGGCAGAAATAAAAAGACGATATATATATATATGTATATATATATATATATATATATATATATATATATATATATGCATACAGAGAGAGAGAGAGAAATACATATTTGAATATATATATATATATATGTACATACATAAATATATTTTATATACAAATATATATATATATATATATATATATATTATTGAATTATAATGGTGCTTAGTACCAGAATAGCTGATTTTTCAGTATTTTTTGATAGGAAAGCATTTTAGGCGAGCAAGTTTTTTTTATAAAGTGCTCGATATCAACGTAGAACGTTAATAGAATTAATGTGGATGGAATTTTTCACTTAACTGAGCAGTATTGTTTCAGTCATACCGATCTCGATTTTTCGTGAAGGCAATATTATGATGTCTTTACATTTCTGCTTATTCTGCTGCTGCTTCCTTTTTTTTCCATATTTATATGAATTTTTGTGTAATTTGCAATTTTCCTGTGGTTGATTTTTCACTTGCTTAATTTGTATTAAAATGCAATTAACGACCGAACTCTTAAAAAGCAATGAAAGTCATTTAATCACCTGTGCTATTAAAAAAAATAAGACCTACATCAACCAGGCATGCTAAGAAGTCAGAAAAATAAAAATAAATTTAAAAAATTAACTACCTACACCATTTAAACCCATAAATTTATTTAAAAAAATATATTAAATTACATCTACATTCATAGAAATACGTTAAAACATTAGGAAACGGCAACAGATAAGCAGGACCCTTGTAAAGTGAAGAAATTAGTATAACTAAAACAACACTGCTCAGTGAAGTGAAAACCCCTCCACATTATATATATATATATATATATATATATATATATATGCATCGAAAAAAATAACCTACATCGAAGAAGAGTTCGTGTTTAGTGCGTGGTATGGCAAAACAAATTACCAAATATTGTTAGCACAAAAAGAGCTGCTATGTGTATCAGAAGCTATGCTAATTTTCTTTACTCCCTGTCTTACGCGGCCAGTCACAAAAATCGCTCGGTGAATAAAGATCATTGTTTCTGCTTTGTGGGAGATTGAATTTTTGTGCTTTGAGAGTGAAAGTGTGATTTCCACAGTTACGAACGGAAAGGTTGGATTTTTTAACCCGTTTTTGTTACTACGTTGCCTGTTGAACTTTTCTTACTAGATCTGAGATTGAACTTAGTGTTGGCACACGGATTTTGTTTTTGTTTTTTTCTGTTTATATATATATATATATATATTAAAATTTTAATTTTAAAATTAAATACATACAGGCTAGGGTTCAATAGGGACTTAGGTGTTTTGAATCTTTATAAATATTTCAATAGTTAAACATTTTTTTAGATACACTTAACAATTTTTTCTTAAAAACAACATTCATAAGTATTATTAGAGATAGGTTTACGTTTACAAATATTTTTCAAAATCTGTCGCTTTCTGCGTCACATGATGTAAACAATCTCTCGACGAACGCTCCTCGCGAAAACGCTTCTAATTTAAATTTTAAAATCATTTGTTTCTGATGAAAGGCCGAGGACGGTCTGAAATATCAAATATAATAATAGAAATAAATAAATACTGTCAAAAAAATACATTTTTAAACTTACAACTTTTTATTAGTTTTTCCTATACATAAATTATTAAGACAGTATATGTGGATCATCACTATGTTATATATATATATATATATATATATATATATATATATATATATATTAACATACGTTTTACGTACGTCTCTGAGTTTCATGGATTTTTCAGCAATCATCGGGTGCTTATATATTTAGAGAGACAGACAGAGAGAAAGAGGAAGATATGAACTATCTAAAATAAATAGATATATATGATAAGAATGAGACTGGTATATTTACATTGATGCAACTCACACCCACATTAAAATAAATGAAATCTGACCCAACGCCATCTTATTTTACTTTATTTGGTGATCCCTTCTCTTATTTCCTTTAATTTTATTTATTCATGTCGTTTATTAATTTGCCCTTTCTCTTTATCTCTCAGTTTTTCAGTCATTCGCTCAATTTTATTTTGGTTCACTTATTTTACCTTCCTTCTTATTTTCTTCTCTCTCCTTTGGCTTGTGGAAACAAATTGTCGTTGGAACTCTCCTGTTCCTATTCCGCAATCCTATAATTCTATTTGGTTTCTCAGCAAAGATATTTGGTTTGTAAACACCGACATGTCAGCGACGGACCAACTCATGACACAATAATGTGGGAATTCATTATCTGCTAAAAATGAAAGAAAAATATTTGAATAACTCTAAGTATGTAAAAAGAAAAATATATACCGGCAATAATTCACGTCGAAATTAATACAGAATACCAGAAATTAAATATTTAATAACAGAGTTGAGGATAAAGTATAATAATTAATATGAAAACGTAGAACGACACAAATAAGAAGAGTGCGCCCAACAAACAACAATAATGCTGAGGACTTGTCTATATCAGGGGTGTCCAAACCGTGGTTCACGAGCTACACGCGGTTTTCTGACCTCTGATATGCGGCTCGTGGAAATATGTTGTCTGTGCTTCTTTTTCATTACATAAAAGGTAAATACGAAAAATTAAATCTTTATGGTTATTTTATCATCATTTATCCATCACACCCAGATGGTGTATAGGGCAGCAACTTTTTGTTGCTGTAACAAACTGTTCTTTACGGGGTAGGGTTGTTAGCCCTTCACCCAACCCCCAAAACCCGGAGGACCATTCTTGGTCCTTACGTTTACAGAACCTGTTATTCCCAAATGGTCACCCATTTAAGTACTGACCAGGCTCGATGTTGTTTAACTTGCGTGATCGGACGGGAACCGGTGCATTCAACACGATATAGCCGGAGACATTATAGTTATTTACTGGGTATGAATTGACTCCATTGTATTAATCTATGTAATAAAAACGTATGTGTAAATTTTGTTGATGTCTTGCTGCCCTCAATCTCTCTTAACTTTATCGTAAGTGGTTCTTACATTAAGCAAGTTTAGACAATCCTGGTGTATAAAAACTTATTTAATTGGTTAAAAATTTATCTTACTATTTTTTTTTAGTTTGAATTTAGTTTAACGGCAAATCAACCCCTGTGGGGTATTTAATGCCAAAAAAGTAGAGTTTTTAAGATATCTTTTTTTAATGCTCGGTTATAGTAAGGTTTATTTAGTCAGATTTTGATGAATTTTTTTAAAACTGAAGATGTCTTCTAGTTTTGTATTAAAAAATGTAATATCTTTTTCCTTCATAAATGTATGATAGCAATATTTTTTTCTTCAAAAATGTATAATGGTAATAATTTTTTCTTCAAAAATGAATTGTTGGTAATATTTTTCATTCAAAATTGTATTGCTGGTAACGTTTTTCCTTTAAAAATATATTTTTTCTATAAATGTCTATTTTTATTCTTTCATAGTGTTTTAGCCCAAGTTTGGGGGGTTAACTATTTGCCCATAGCTGGGATCCTAACAAGTGCTACCACTCCGGATCAGGGTGGACCTGGGAACAGCAGCAATTAAGAGGTGGTTCCATGCTCCTCACAACCTCCCTTGCTGCCGGATGCAGTTTACCGTCATACCCAGGACCGATTTTACTAGTAACAAAGTATTTTATAAATTAAAGAATCAATTATCAAAATTATCGATACTAGAACAAACCAAAAAGGTGTATTGCTAAATGTTACGAGGATGCATTTATATATAAAAGTAATATTAATAATGTCTAAAAAGTTGTAGTAAGAGATTCATTTGAGTCCTACTTGCTATTACAAAAAAAATTTAATTCATGAAGTAGTCGTAAAAATAAGGAAATTAGAAATAGAACGTTTGGAAGATGCTAGAATGTCTGATAAAATTCGAGTAAAATCTAGAGAATTCTAAAGGATTCTAGAATATGCAAATAAGGTGTTAGCTCCTATAAAAATAGGTTTTGGGAAGAGAGTAGTTAGTTGTTAACAGGATTTGCTGACATTATCAACTCAGGCCCGATTCGTGGATCTGTGCATCCAGTCGAAAGAATTTCTAAGAAAAATTGCCGGCCAGCTAAAACCTGAAAGAGAACCTCATGAAACTATATGAGTAAATGTTTAACTCTTTAATTGACCAAACTAATAATTATTCTTTATATACACATTTGAGGATTTCCTAAAAGTATAGCACTTAAACTTCTTTACTATCTTAACTGGGTAAAGATATTAGACACCTTCCTTCCCCTACGTAAGACTTCTCCTGTCAATAGTAAGCTCCACGTTTTTGTATTAAATGCCAAAAAAATTGTAAATTTTGTATATATATCATTTTGTGTTTATCGTAAATTAAATATTTGTGTGTGATTTAACTCTGAGTTTTGGTCAATCATTTTTTTTCTTTTGTTACACATAACACGTAACACTAAGATATCCGGGATAAAACATTTACAAGTCCTTGTGGATGATGACTCGTTTGTCATCCTACCGCTCATTTTACACAAATGCAAACTCGCTAGTTTTTTGTTGCCCCATGGAAGTTATGTTATTTTCTTGGAAAATAATCTAATCTAATCTAAACTTATTTATAAATGGAACTTTGTCTGTGAGTGTGTGTCTGTGTGTGTATGCGTTACCTATAGACTCCGAAACGGCTGAACCAATTTTCTTGAAAATTTACACAGTTGTACTATAAGCGTCTGCGAGTGTTCTTAGCTAGGTTTTGTGTCGAGGTACCCCCGATAAATATCGATAATTGAAAAAAATCAGGTTATAGAAGGAGTGGTCCGGTTTTAATCAAATTTGATACACTCATAGACGAAAACATAAGAAACGATATTCAGAAGTTTCAAGGTTGCAGTTCTTACAATAGTGCAGAAAATCAATAATAAACATATATATAAAAGGCAAGATGTTTGTGTGTGTCTGTTTATCTGTCTGTGTGTCCTTTATGCAAATCCATAATTTTTATCCGATTCTCACCAAACATCACACAAATATTCTTTAAGCTGAGTCTGAGATCCAGGACCATAGATTAGTTTTAAAGCTTTCATTACACCCGAGCAACGCCGGGCTATACTGCTAGTTAGATATAAAATGGGCTTCGCAGAATACAAAAACTTTTTCACGATCTTATGGGTGATGACTTATTTCACACTCTATAGCCTCTTTCCATAGTAAACGGTTCAACGAGCTCCATTCTTTAGTGGCACCAGTTCACACCTTTACAGCTAAAACCTGCCTAGACACATCTACGGAGTTGAATCTCACTAATATATTCCTTTGTTAAGAAAAAACGTGCCACCCCGAAACTTTTTCCAAGCAACGATAATTTAAGGAACGGACTCCCCAATGAATACTTCCTAGAATACTACAATTTTAAACTCTTGAAGCCTAGTGTCAAGAGTTATCTATTTTCAATATCCACGTAAAAATTCCTTTTAACTACTCATCTTACTTTCATTCCATCCTACACCTTGAATAGCTCTCGGTTTTTAGCAAAAAGAGGGTGAAAAGTAGTAAAAAGAATATAAAAAAAAATAACTACCTTTTAATATTAGGGATTTTCCTAAACGGTACACGAGAATGTATTTTATTGTCTCTCAGTTTTGAAGCACTCAGTAGCCAATTTCCTCAGAAATGAACTAAGAAAAAGAAAGGTTCTTCAAGGTCTCCAGCACCCTCCGTGATATCAATAGCAATTTCGTGGTCTGAAAGACTCAAAATTTTCCCAAACTTCTAACTCACCTTCATTCAATTTGTGCCAAACGGATACACTCTGCGTACTTTGGCTCTGTTACCATAGCAACAGTCCTGACATTTTTTATCAGACCATATATATATATATATATATATATATATATATATATATATATAATGGTAGTGAATATATGGATATATTGTTATTGTCATCTGATATAGTTCACACAAACACACACACATACATATATATATATATATATATATATATATATATATATATATATATATATATCAGTGTATATTTGTGCAGTAACTGTTCTTTAAACATTTTTCATTAAATATAGTAGACAAAGGATGATTTAATTTTTCTAAGTGGTTCACACACACACACTCACGCACACATACATATATATTTACATATCAAAATGAATAAGAACGAAGAAAATAATTGCAAATTTCAAAACATTGATTTAAAACAGTGTTCAATATAAAAATAAAGCAATGGATATTTATTATTAATTATTACGTTAGAACATGTGAGAACAACAAATGACGACAAAACTGTTTTGTTTCGTCGTTTTGTTTCAACATTGAAAGAATATATATATATATATATATATATATATATATATATATATATATATATATATATATATATTCAACCACGGCAGTCGTGGAATATATTCTTAAATCCAATATTGAGTGAACTTAGGCAGATTTCAAGCTTTACCATTTATTCAGTTCTCAACTAAATTTCAAACAATTTACAGAGTTAGGTAGGATATCTCGTTAGATACATTTTGAAAAAAAGGTTTTGAATTTTGGTTTACTAGAAAAAAGTTACATCAAAATATGTGAAGTCCGAAAAGGGAGACTAACTATATAAGTAAATAAGTGAGTGACTAACACTTTCCATAATAAATCTCATTCTTTATCATTTTTTCTGTTTAATATTTTTGCATGCCGTTTTTAACATTAGAATTCTTATTATATCTTTTATCATTTTTGTCAATCAAACTTTGCTTATCACTTATCATTTTATAAGAATTGATTATCAGAATTAATTATAAATGATGAATTTTTATTGTTTTTTTTTAATCAATTGAATATAATTTTTTCTTTTTATTATTTTTAAAGTGGTTTTCAGCATTAAATTTATATTCATTAATAGCAATGCCTGGAAAAATCATGGATTACATGGAGAATTGCGTGCATGAAAAGTAATTATCTTAAGATTATATAACGAGACAAGATATTCTAGTGAAGTAAATAATAAATTTCTTACTTAAAATATTGCAACTAAAAATAAAATTTGAATGCAATATTTTAAGTAAGAAATTTCCTATTATTTATTTCGCGAGAATATCTCGTTATGTTCTTTTCCAGGTTTAATATAATCTAAAGAATATTACTCTTAATGATCCCATTTTTCCATGTAAATAAACTACATATATATATATATATATATATATATATATATATATATAGTTTCTGAAAGGATTTTTCTGTTGCTGAGGTGATGTGTTATCCCCCGTGGGGATCTTCATATCGAAATGGTCATTCAACATCATTGAATTAATCCTTTTTTAATTTATATTTGCTCTGTAATATTTTATTACATGGAGCTCTCTTCCTGTACCATTTTTTAATATTAGAATAAAAATTTTTAATATTAATTAGGATCGGGTTTTTGGTATTTACCTTCCTGCTTTTTTCGCTTGGATTAAAGTATCTGAATTAAAATATATATATATATATATATATATATATATATATATATATATATGTGTGTGTGTGTGTGTGTGTGTGTGTGTGTGTGTGTGTGTGTGTATTTATATATTTATATATGTGTGTGTGTGTGTGTGTGTGTGTGTGTATGTATGTGTGTGTGCGTGCATTTATATATATATATATATATATATATACAAACGAGATTATAATTATACTCGTGTCGAAAAACCTTCCACGAAAACTTTCGACGGAAGGAAAAAATGGTCTTAAAAAAAGAAAAAGCTTAATACATGAACGTCAGTCAAAAGTGTTCGGACCGAGATCAGCACGAAGCCCAAAGAAAAAAAAACTGTACGAGTAATCATCAAACAAAACGCTCTCAATACAGAGGTAAAGCGAAATAAATGGATCGTCAGGGAAAGCTCCCTGACGATCCGTTTAGATGAAACCTAGGCTGGGTTCGTCTGGCTTATTAGATGTTTTATATATATATATATATATATAGTTTCTTTCAAAAGTATGGTAAGAACAGAACCAATTGTTTTGTTTTTCGTGTTTACTGAAATACATTTTGGTTTAAGATCAAAAGATAACTATGAGAAAATTTCATAATTTAAGCTTTTATTAGATCTTTGAATAAGTTATTGCTGTTTTCCAACAGAAGGCATACCCAGAACTGCGTGTGTGTACTTTCAGAAGATAAACCATCTAAAAGGAAGTACTACAAGCAAGCTTGAAATTCAGTGTATGTCATTTCGCTGAAGTGTAAACAACTTTGTTTTTCATAGGTTAAACATGTCAGATTTCGTGCCAAAGAAAGTGTATTGGCGTGGAATTTTACGACACTACTTTATTCAAAAGAAATCTGCAGCTGACGCTCACAAAATCCTTACGGCGACTATACTCTGTCGGAACAACATGCAAAGATTGGTTTAAATAATGATTTTAATGTTGAAGATAAAGAAAGCTCTGGCGCATAGAAAAATTTTGAAGACAATGAATTGGAGGCATTACTTGCAGAATCATTAGGAGTTGATCACATAACGATTTCGAAACGTTTTTAAGCATTATGAAGGATTAAAAAGCAAGGACATTGGGTGCCGTACTATTTGAAGCCTAGAGACATCGACCGGCGTCTCGTCAGATGTGAACAACTGCTTCACCGGAAAAAGAAGGATATGTTTTTGCATCGTATCGTGGCCAGTGATAAAAAGTGGATACACTACGATAATACTAAGCGTAAAAGATCGTGGGAGTAAGCCCGGTCATGCGTTAACATGAGAGGCAAAGCCAAATATCTATGGTTCGAAGCTTCTGCTCTACATATGATGGGATCTACTGGGTGTAGTTTATTCTGAGCAGCTCAAACCGACCGAAACCATTACAGGAGATCGCTACCGACTACAAGTAATGCGTTTGAGCCAGGCATAGAAGAGAAAATGGTCGCTATACGAGCAAAACACGACAAAATGATTTTTTCAACCTGACAACGCTAGGCTACATGTTGTAAAAGGGACACAAACCTACTTAGAAACGCTTAGATGGGAGGTTCTAACTCACCCACTGGATTTATCAGACATTTCCCCGTCCAATTATCACTTGTTCTGATAAATGTCTCATGCCTGAGTAGCACTTTCATTCTTATAAAGATGGCAAAAAAACGGGCCAACTCGTGGTTAGCCTCAAAACATGTCGTTTTTCTGATGCAGAATTTAAATACTGGGAGAAACACGGAAAAATCCACTGGCTGGCGATGGACAATAGTTTCAGTGGCATATTTCTTACTAATTTTTATAAATAAGGCGTCATTTTTCATATAATATCAGCGATAACTTCTTCAAAGTCCTACTATTTACATTTAGAAGTGTAAAACTACTTAGCACATAACATATTTTCTTTCAACTCACCTATTTTTCAAATGAGCAAAAGTATTGGAACGTGTAACTGACAGGTTTTTTTGTTTCCAAGGTGTTGCCTTTTAGACATTAAATAATTATTACTAGTCTTGGGTTTCGCCTGAAAAGATCGTATTTTTTGTTAAAAAAGATAAAAGAACATGAAGACGAGTATCTAAACTTATTTTATAAATGGAACTTTGTCTGTGTGTGTGTGTGTGTGTGTGTATACGTGTGTGTGTCTGTGTGTGTCCCTTATCTATAGACTCCGAAACTGCTGAACCGATTTTCTTGAAAATTTACACAGTTGTACTATAAGCGTCTGCGAGTGTTCTTAGCTAGGTTTTGTGTCGAGGTAGCACCGATAAATATCGAAAATCGATAATCGAAAAAAATCGGGTTATGGAAGGAGTAGTCCGATTTTAATCAAATTTGATACACTCATAAACAAAGACATAAGAAACGATATTCAGAAGTTTCAAGGTTGCAGTTCTTACAATAGTGCAGAAAATAGATGATATATATATATATATATATATATATAAAAGGCAAGATGTTTTTGTGTGTGTCTGTTTATCTGTCTGCATGTTTTTTATACAAATCCACAATTTTTATCCGATTCTCACCAAACTTCAAAATTTGACTTACATCCACTAATTTTTTTTTCAATCTACGGTTTCGCTTTAACTGGAAACAACTATTGCTTTTTAGTTTTTCGTGCCAACGCCCAAAGGGTCTGAGCTCCAGGACCATGGATTAGTTTTAAAGTTTTCATTACACCCCAGCAATGCCGGGCTATACTGCTAGTATATATATATATATATATATGTGTGTGTGTGTGTGTGTGTGTGTGTGTGTGTGTGTGTGTGTGTGTGTGTGCGATTTGTAAATTGTCGCAATTATTTTATTATGTGCGATTGATAAATTGTCGCAATTATTTTATTATTTCAAATATTCTTTAGGCTGAGTCTGAGCTCCAGGACCATGGATTAGTTTTAAAGTTTTCATTACACCCCAGCAATGCCGGGCTATACTGCTAGTAGGGGATAAAAGCAAACCATTTTGAAGCTGAGATGAGAAGGAAAATCGATAAGAAACATTTTGAATATCCTGAAAAAGAAAAAAAAATGATTGATATACTTAGCAACAGACATAGAATAAGTTGTCAAATTAAAACAACAACAGATGATGACATAAACATTGTTACAACTGTCAGGAAAAAACCCAAAACAACAGTCAGGGATATCGCTAACAATTCCCAGGGTGCAGAGGTGAAGATTTCACAATCCACCGTTTGAAAAAAAAAGTTTGAGAGCAAAAATATAGAGGCCATACCACAGCATGTAAACCACTGATGAGCAGTAAGAATGCGAAGGTCAGATTGAAATTTACAAGGAAGTACAGAGATAAAGGACAAAAGTTCCTTGAAAAATGCTGTACGGACTGATGATACAAAGATTAATCTATAAGTGATGAAAAGTCTTGAAAAAGAAAGGATTTGTTTACGATCAACGGCATTAAGTTCAACTATAAAGCATGGTGGAGGCAGTGTCTTGGCCTGGGCTTGCGTTCCTGCTTTCAGGAGAGGCTCATTCCTATTTATTATAATGTATTTCATCATTCTAACATCAGAATTAATTCAAAAGTCTGCAGAAACATTTTGTCTGTCAATTTGCAGGGAAATGCGGCCAAATCAGGTAGCAGTTTAGCATACAGCCGAACAACATCCCAAAACATACTGCCAATACAACTAAACACTTTATCAGGGGAAAAGTGGGCAGATTTAGACTGACCAAATCAATCTTCTTCTTTGTGTCATGTCCTTTCAGGAGGGAAGCGATCATCGCCTTCCATATCTCTCTAACCCTGATGGTTCTTAGCACTCTTTCTCCTGTCACGCCACCAAACTCTCACTCTGCCATCCACTTACTCAGGTCCGTCAAGTACGTTACACGCTCCTTTCCACCTATCTCTCTTTCCCTCTTTATCAGATTCTCCAATCTCTCCTTCCTCATTACATATCCCGGGAACTTTAACTGCCTTTACCTGATGCTCAGTATTAATTTCCTTTTCGTTTTCATCCTTCCCAAAGCCTCGTCATTGCTCACGTGCTCGATCGATGATATCCGCAGCACCTTTCTGTAGAACCACATTTCAGTTGCTTCAAGTTTTCCATCATCTTTGTTGAGATTATCCATCATTCACTGCCATATTGAAGAACTGACGTCAAATAGCAATTCAGTGCTCGCTTCTTTGTTTCTAGCGAAATTTTCCTGTCTCTTAATACTTTACTCAGCTTCTGGTATGCGTCCTTCGCCATGCCGATTCGCCTTTGGATCTTTCTCTGTCGCATATTTCGTCTTCTGTTAGAACACTTCCAAGGCATTTAAATTTTTGTACCTGCTGGATTTTAGTATACCCTACCTGTATTTGCCATTTTGGGCTACTCTTTTTGCTGATGACTATGCATTCGGACAAATCAATCACCAGACCATAACACAATAGAGCATGTATTTCATCTTTTGAAGAGAAGACTGAAGTTGAAAATCCTCCGAAACAAACAAGAACTGACAAGGGTTTGGTTTAACAGTCTGGTAAACATTCACAAATGAAGAATGCAACGGTTTGGTGACATCAATGCGACACAGGCATTATGTAGTTATTGCTACCAAGTGTTAAGCAACCAAGTATTAAATTCTATTTACTTTAAGACTAATAAACGGTATTATCTTTTAATAAGACATATTCTTATTACTTCAAACATCAGTTTTAGTGGATACCCGTAGAATAGACGCTCCGATTCTTTTAAACGGTATTTATTTCGACTTGTGCCCTTCATCAGGATTCGAACATTAGCAGGAGCGAAATAAGTTATTATTAGTGGTATTGTTGATTTTGCAGTTTATTGTAAATCGCGATATGAGCATTGATTAGAAATATTTAATACTTGGATGCTTGTAAAATTTGGAAAATAGAAAAACTAGCTGAAAATTTGGGAGAAAGGAAAAATATATTTTTTGTTTCGGCCAGTGGAAGTGAGAAATAGCGACAGTCAAAACAAACTGTCAAAAACTTTTGATGGGGTTAAGAAGGTCAGGACTTTGATTATGAGAATGAAAATGAATTATAAATCTCACTGGAGTTAAAGTTTCCAAGCTAAAGGCTGGATTTGCTGACGTAATCAGTTGAATTAGGAAGAAGAGGACGTCGAGAGATTACGTCAGAGGAGAGATTGCTGTTCATTGGTTGAACCAAACCCCCATCTTGAAATGTATAGGTGTTAATAATCTCATTGGTCAAGAATTTGATTTGCATAAAGTTTTTGTTTGTTTCTTTTTTTTCTAAATCATTTCACCCCAAGCAATGCGCATGGGGTTACGTAGGAGGAAAGTGATGAGAAAGAGGGAGGGGTTATAGCTGATGTTAGGAAGTAGGTAAGAGAAGGATGAGAATACTCGTGTGATAAGAGTGAAGTGGACAGAGAAAAGAGCATGAAAGAAATGATGCGAGTCAGTGAGATAGGAGATGACTATTGACCTTATATTTAAATTCTTGGAGATTGTAGCTAACGAGGAAGCAAGTATACAGAAGGGAATTGTGAGAAGTGCGAGAAAAGATGTTGCTAAAGTAGAATTTGCGGTTACATTTTATTGGTTTCACTGTGAAAGGGTGGGACCTAGTTGCTACTTTAGTAGCTCAAGTAAATTCATGCATAGGGCACCAGTGAGCTACGTTCATCGGAGCGGAAGCCGTGAAAGTATTTGTAGAAGAGACATAACCACATTACACCAGTGAGAAAGTGACTGCATCTGAGTCGCCAAGTCGGGATCGATCACATTATAGATTCTCCGTTGGATTTGTCAAGAACTCTGAATTGGATAGCAGGGGCACCTGACCAGATGTGGCAGCAGTATTCAATACACGGGTAGATGGTAGATTTATATACGTGCAGGATGAATTCAGAAGAAAAAAACTTGCTGGCCCTACACAGTGAATCGACCTTCTTAGCAGCAGATGTAGCTATGGATTCGATATAGTCATTCCACTTGAGGTCTGCTAAGAGAGTTAACCCGAGAAGGCGCAGTGTTTTGCTTTCAGGAAGGCTAACCTGATCCATGCTAATGGGGAGTAAGAGCGATTGTTTGTGATTGTTAACAGATAGCAGCTTCGTTTTGGAATCATTAAAATTCACGATTTACAAATCTCATTCGTGATCTTAACACTGGTGTCTGCGACTTTGTGACACACACGGAGGCGGAACAGAAAACTATCGCTTATTGGCTAGTTTGGTATGTGTGAACTTCTTTACTTTTTTTTATTCAGAAGTTGCAGCAATAGAAATAATCAGCAGGAAACAATCAATATCCCAGAACTCATAAATACGTTGGCAGATCCCTATTCGGCCACTTTTTAAACGTTTCCCTTTTTCAGCTACCACTACCTTCAAGAGCAGCTCAAAGGACTATACACAATCCTTGAAGTAGAATATACGTGACCTGAACTCGCAGTTCGAGCAGAGATTTCTCGTTTCTCGTCAGAACATACGGAGAAATGAGTCGAGACACCGACCCAAAGGAAAAACTACTAACAGGACTTCATGCAGAATATCCGTACCAGTCCATGCCGTTTGATACTTAAATTTTTCCTTTACCGTGGGATCAAACAGAAATCCCTATCTACGAAACATCGACTTAAGGGAAGAACACTGTTAACTATGAAACGCCACTTTTCCTGCAAAATACTTTTCACCATTATATATACTATTAACCTTTCAACCACAAATAAAAGCTATTGAACAGTTATTTCGAGCCTCGGGGTTGGGTATTCGACTATATACTATCAAACACACACACACAAACACACATGCATACACGCACACACACACACACACACACACACGCACGGGCAACCGAGAAAATTCTTACAAAGCAGCTTCTGGTGGACTGCTTCTCTCTCGCGTGGGATGAGTTCTTGCTAACAATTAGTCTTAAAAAGACCAACGTTATACCACTAAAAGCATATATTCTGCCATCAATCTAGGGCGAAAAGTTAAAAGTAGATATGTTTGTCTACTTTAGTAGCACTCTATCTAGACATAATTCACTGGATCAGGTTTTGTTCGGTAAGCTCGTAACAAGAGTTTAATGGCAGACAGTTACTAAAATAGCAACCAAAGTCAGTCAGTTAAGTGCCATACGTGATACACGCTTGGGCGATCATATCTCGAAAGAGACATGACTGACTGGGCAGAAGATTATCCCGCAGTAGTTTGCCATTGCTTTCTGCGGTAGACTGGTTGCTGACCAAGGCTATAGAACCCAATCTGTCCTGATATTTAACCCATAATTGGAAGAAAGAGCCGGATTAGTATCTTTCCCAAGGGTATTTGCGCGTAAGTGAATGCAACCAAAGTAGATGTCTAAAAAACACGAGTACTATCAACGATGTTTGTATGGATGCGAGACTTGGGTAAACTATCGTTGACATATTCAACGTCCCCGGCAGTTCCGCCAGCTATGCTTCCGAATTTTATTATATCGCCATAAACTGAATAAATTAGCAGCTGTCATTCTTATCGGCGATAAATTATTAACCGGAAATTATTAACCGGAAATATCAAATAATGATAATTATAATAATTACAGATGATAGTCGCATAAATAAAGTTAACTCTTAATTTCTGACGATTCTGTGTTGCTAATTAGCCATATGGTATTTCTTTTGTATATTCAAAATCACCTTAGATATTTTTCTGTAAAGACAATTGAATTCTTGCGCGATCAACGTAAATGAATCCAAAATGTTGGGGCTTAACACGGAACAGATTGTTTGTTTCTTTGAATTCAAAGAACATTATTAATCGCCTTTTTCTTATCCGCGTGAAAGAAATAAGCCTGAAAATCTTGCTATTGGTCAATTTTACTGAAGCTTGGCAAGTAATATCTGGACTCGATTCTCCTTGGAACTGCTCTTAATTTCATTTTATTGATTTAAAACTCAACAATTCAATCTACTCTCCTGTGAAATTTTGTAATTTTTTACCTATTAGTAGTCCTCCAAACAATGATCTTGTAATTTCATGCATTTAAATGTTTAAACATGACTTAAGCCTTATTACACAGAATATAAAACTGATTTTAAATTTCTTTATTACATTTACTGTTTGTTGTTCAATACACTACGATGAGAAATGTTACAAACTGTGCAAAGTTACAATATATATATATATATATATATATATATATATATATATATATATATATAGGAAAGAATATTAATAAAAAGTTTTGAATTTAAAAATGTACTTTTTTTTAACAGTATTTGTTTATTTTTATTATATTTTATATTTCAGACCGCCGTCGGTCCTTCATCAGAAACAACTGATTTTTAAATTTGAATTAGAAACGTATTTCACGATAAGGGTTAAATAGGGACTTAGGTGTGTTGAATCTTTACAAATATTTCAATAGCTAAAAAATTTTTTTCAGATATTCCAAGAAATTTTTATCTAAAACAAACAGACTTTCTCTACGGACGTGCCGCATGGTGTGAACAAACACACCACGTGATGTAAACAAAAAAATATTCGAACGCTATCGTGAAATACGTTTCTAATTCAAATTTAAAAATCAGTTGTTTCTGATGAAGGACCGAGGGCGGTCTGAAATATAAAATATAATAAAAATAAACAAATACTGTTCAAAAAAAGTACATTTTTAAATTCAAAACTTTTTATTAATATTCTTTCCTATACATATTAAGACAGTATACGTGGATGATCATCACTATATATATATATATATATATATATATATATATATATATAATGCTCTCATTATGATTGAACTATCTAAAGAGGAAAATTTAAAAAAGAAACAGTAACCACTTCGGCGATATATGCATAATTCTTCAACAATGAACTGAGTTCTTTCAGTGACTGGCGTGTATATACGCCGCTTATATCTAACACGCTAAAATTTCCCTCCTCTAATTCTATGTGCCTATGGCTTAGGGGTTAGCGACTCCGACTGACACCAAATCAGTCGAGTTTCAATCCCAATCGAAGGCAAGTGGATGTCTAGCCACACTAATGAACTGTGATACAGCGAAACAGGCTTGTATGTGGCTGATGAATATATATATTTCAACATATACTGCTACATATGACAGACAATGTATGTCTATTATGTTTAATCGTGAACCGTTCTAAACATCGTATTTTAGGTTTAATTTCTGGTGAAAATAAAGACAAAAACTGTCCAACATTTTAATATATTTTTAATACGCTGGTCCTTGATCTAAGTTTTCGGCTCACATAAGCCATCTTCAGTAACATAAAGGTATTCACCATCAAGATGATATTCTGTTGTGTTATTATTGCTATGCGAGGATAACGGTCAAGTTATAGCAGACGCAGGCTGTAAGCAGACACCTATTCAATATAAAGCAATTAAGCAGATATCTATTCACGAATACATTAAAAATCGATAAAAAGAAGTCAAACATTTGCACAATAAACAGAAAATGAACTAACTGCAAATAATACAACATTAAAAATAAGTCAAACAAAAGCAATCAAAAACAATTAACCATCGGTAGACTACTGAAACAAGAAAATATCCAATTACACCAAGCTGTATATAAACGAGAAAAATACGTAGCAGATTGAAAAACTGACGAGTGACAAAATCATAACGGTGTCCTCACAAAGCTTCGAATTCGGCATGAACCGGCTCAGTTATGTAAAAAAAATCTTCTGCATATATATATATGTATCTGAAAATACCCTGGCTTGGTAGAAGATGTCAAACTGTAGCCGAAAAAGTTTCGGCATGTGTTTCGTTCTGTTATTTTGCGGTGCAGTTGCGTGTTGTTTTTCAGACTAGACCTGTTTCCTTCCTTCAGTAAAGATAGGTTGTCCTATTTTCGAAAAAGTTCCATTGTTTATAAATTTAAATGCTGTTGTGATGCGGCATACATAGGACGTACCGATCTGAGGTTGGAGGCGCGGGTTTCACAACACGTCCCCGCTAATATACGTTCCAGTGGCTCTCTCATACCTATAAGAACGACACAATCTGTTCTGGATTCCGCTATTGGCCGACATCTTTTGGACAATCAAGTGTGTGCTTCGGCATATGAGGACAGCTGGTTTACTGTCTTACACAGTGCTCGGTCTACACACCATCTTCGTATTTTGGAAGCAATTTGCTTGAAAATTCAACAGCCGAGCCTGTGCAGACAGAAAGAGCGGTTTTTAAGCTCCTTGTAATTGCTGGTGAGTCTGTGAGTGTAACATTTTTTCACTTTTAAACACTCTTGTGGAATTATATGTGTACACCCACCTTACATTTTATGTGTTTGTTTTTTCAATAAATTTATTTTTAAACAAGTTCCATCATCTCCCAGCATTGTAAGTAATTTATTTTGCCTTGTCCTTTTCCTTAATTCCCTTAAAATTAAAGCCAACGAGAACCCTTGATAAGAGTTGGCCGAAAGGTTCCTCGGGTTTAAATAATATGACGTCTGTTCTTTTTAAAGCCACACACACACACACACACACACACACACACACACACACACACATATATATATATATATATATATATATATATATATATATTGCTGAAACGTGAGCAGAATGATTGATAGAGGGGCCGTCTACGAAACTCTAGAGTCGGAATGCCGAAGATAAAACCAAGTGGGAACTTTTTATTTATTTATATATGTGTTGCTTTTATATGGTGAAATCTTTTTCAATAACAATGATTAATGATGTCACCTTACCTACCTAGGCCCCAATTAGGACAATTCAAAATACTCAATTCAATTATCTCCCTCTTCCAGTAGATTGACCAGTTGGATCTTTTTATCGGAGAAGGGTTTTTACAAGAAATCTACAATAATGATAATTATAATAATTGCAGACGATTGTCGATAAAAAAAAGGGTGCATCTTAATCTTAGACGATCTTGCTAATGGCATTTTTTGTTTTTGTTTCAAAAGGAAGCCGCGAGCGATCTACTGGATGGGAATGGATAGCCGAACGGATATTAGACGGGATGGTAAATAGACAAATATTATTAAGTGTGGAACGGGATAGGTTATGAAGTGCCATGATCGCCCACATCTAGAAAAAGACAAAGTACAGAAAAGAAAACTATATCGGTTTCCATTAAAGGCTCGATAAAATGGTTTATCAGATATATGGCACACCCAAAGCGAAAGTGCGTATGTTTACTTGAACATTATGGACGGTTTACCAAATGGTTAGAATTTTAGAATTTCGACCTTAAAAACGGGGTTCATATATCACCATGGTCGATTTACCAAGGAAGTGATTTTTAGATATCCAAAGAAAGACAATACCTGCGGCAAGTGTCGTTAGAAAATGCCTGAAAAACATCCCATTATTTGACCCTAGTCTGAGTATGAAATTGAGTAAACGAAATCGCTCGACATTAGAAGTCATGATGACCGAGAGTTTGAACATACAGGTCTTGCTCAAGAAGGGATAGCACTAGACTGTACGCTCTCTTCTAGATATTGTAACGATAGCCCGCTCAACATAGTTGCAGTACAAACCGCAGATTGTCTCAAATTGTAAATCACTATTGCAGAAGGATATACTGAGAAACGAGCAGCCAGCCATTATAATAGTTTGCTAAAGTTTGTTTATACAAAAACATGCACACTTTCAAACAGACTGCGGTAAATAGTTATAAACAAACTTTAGCAATAATGGCTGGCTGCTCGTTTCTCAGTATATCCTTCTGCGATAGTGATTAACAATTTGAGACAATCTGCGGTTTGTACTGCAACTATGTTGAGCGGGCTATCGTTACAGTATCTAGAAGAGAGCGTACAGTCTAGTGCTATCCCTTCTTGAGCAAGACCTGTATGTGCCTGAGCAGGATTGTTAATCACTATCGCAGAAGGATATACTGAGAAACGAGCAGCCAGCGATTATAATGGTTTGCTAAAGTTTGTTTATAACTATTTACCGCAGTCTGTTTGAAAGTGTGCATGTCTTTGTATTCTCGTCACATTATTTCTCGTTTGGTTGATTTTGTTTAGTGGCATATCAACATCTATGGGTTACAGTATTTACATTATTCGTACTATTGTCCTGATCTTAAGGTAAGGCTACAAGAACATCGCAAGGCTGTAACACGAGAACAGATAGCTGACCACATATGGAGGGTGAAAGGGGATCATCGCCCCCTACGGGGTGAAGTGGAAATAATAGAGAACTTTACTAGAAACTACGTAAACTTAAGGAATCAGTGCATATGTTGGACTACAAAAATCTCCAAATCCAACAAAGCATAGAAATGAATATGAGAAACAGTAATATGGAGTGCCAGAGAAAATTATTAGTTTCAAAATTGCAATATGAGTTCGGGTAAAACATACTAGAGAAAACCATCAACATCAAAAAATACTAGAGAAAACCATTAACATCAGAAAATTGCAATATGAACTCTAGTAAAAAAAAAAGGGTTACTGGACATTTGGTTTATAAGTCCAAAAATTCAGTTGTTCATATGGTCCAATGGATATAGACGTTGGTTAGTTCCTCTGACTTGACCCAAAGAGTTTTGAGCTCAATACCAGGCTACAGCATTGGTGAACAAGTAACTTACAGGGTTAGAGGGAGATAACTCATGACTACAAGAAGAGGTTCTAGGCAAGGAATGGAGTTCATATACCGCAGTCACTATAATAAAGGGTTCGGTTCGAAATTCTTAGCACCTAAAGAAGGCTGGAGCGGACAACGACCGAAACGTCGTACAAATGGCAACAAAGATGAGGACAATATTCCGAATAATATAAATACTGTAAATACTACGTCATCTCAGAAATATAGACAAATCTAAGATTTAATTAATGCCGAAATTTAAATATGTTTATCACCATTTTATGGCTTCAATATATTCCGAATGCAATTTTATGCCTTCAACTACAGATTTCTTGTAGACAAATTCATACTTTCTGATTATTTCATAGATATCTAGTTTCTAAATGATATATTTACAGGTGTTAAATGTAGGTGTTACATGTCTTGGTATAAACCTATTTCTTATAAAGGAATTGAAATATTAAACAGAACCAGCGTCATGCTATATGATAAGAAAAGACGTCTTGGGAAATTTGATACTTACAGGACATATCGAAGGCAAAAAGGAACAAAAGGAATCAGCAGACGGCCTACCTGATATGAAGAGATAGCAGAACAGGTAGTAGACAGAATGGTAAATAGAAAAAGATTACCAAGAGTGGTTGTGTATCCAGATATTGGCATTAATCTAAACTTATTTATAAATGGAACTTTGTCTCTATGTGTGTATGTGCGTGTGCGTGTGTCCATTACCTATAGACTCCGAAACGGCTGAACCAATTTTCTTGAAGATTTACACAGTTGTACTATAAGCGTTTGCGAGTGTTCTTAGCTAGGTTTTGTGTCGAGGTACTCTCGATAAATATCGAAAATCGATAATCGAAAAAATCGGGTTATAGAAGGAGTGGTCCGATTTTAATCAAATTTGATACACTCATAGACAAAGACATAAGAAACGATTTTCAGAAGTTTCAAGGTTGCAGTTCTTAGAATAGTGCAGAAAATCTATAATATATATATATATAAAAGGCAATATGTTTGTGTGTGTGTCTGTTTATCTGTCTGTATGTCTGTATTTTTTTAAGTAGGTATAATTGTAGTTCTTAGTCTCAGCCATGATACGATTTTCTCAGAGGACTTATTTAGCCTTCAAAATTCAGTTTATGACGAAAAAAACTTATTTGATATCGATACCAGGAAATCAAAATTTGACTTACATCCATCTATTTCAGTCTACGGTTTTGCTTTAACTGGAAACAGCTGTTGCTTTTTAGTCTTTCGTGCCAACGTCCAAAGAGTCCAGGACCAAGCTTTCATTACACCCGAGCAACGCCGGGCTATACTGCTAGTAACCCATAGAGGTTTTTATGCCGCTAATGTGGACGGTTTCAGTATTTGGAAATAGTTTTCTCGTGTTGATTTCCTTGTAGTATTCATGTCTACAGGTGCCTAGTGAATGCGGCTTGGCATGTTCTACATGTTGGTTGATCTTCATTCTTCAGCAAGTATGAATGGGTTAGCTATTTGTGGTTTATGTGCAGCAGAACCAGCGTTGCGTTTTCTTTTCTTCCTTTTATAGACACCAGCCTCCATTCACCAAGGACCGGTTTGATTGGGAGAAGCTTATTATTTGCGTTGTCGGTCCAGCGATTCCGCCATTTCTGTTGAATGAAACTTATTTTTTGTTCTTCAGGTCCGTATAAGCTATTATCAAGGCTTTCATTTTGGGCGGACTTTGCAACTGAATCTGCTTGGTCATTATTTTTATTCACATATTATGCACTGATGACCAGAGTCAAGATTATACCAATGGAACCTCCGGTCAAGACTAGTAAACCTTGCATATGTTTGGCTTTTTCACTCACGCGCAGACCAAGCCTTTTGTAAAGTCATAGATAGTAGAAATAACGCCTTCGAAGAATACTGTCAAACCTTTTTCTTTTATTTCTCGAATGCTTATTATGTACCTCTATATATATATATATATATCATTTCACCCCGAGCAAGGCGTAAATGCCACTGATGTGCGGGAGGCTACATAACTGAAAGAAAATTAATTAGAGGAGAAAGAAGAGGATTACAAACCAATTAGAAAGAAGCAATAGAAAGATGAAAATGCAGGTGTGATGACAGTTGCAAGGGGGGAGAGAAAGGGAAGGATATACGGGGTGAGGGAAGGGCTAGAGTCAAGTGGTTAGTAGATGAGTATTGACATTGCATTTAAGGCGTGAAGTACGAGAGAAGAAGCTGCAGGAGTAGAATTGCCGTCTGCATTTGGCTAACCTAACTGTGAATGGGTGGGACCCAGTTGCCATTCTGGTTGCACGAGTAAACGCCTGTTGAGGAAGCACCAGTGACTTAAATTCGTCTGAGCAGAAGCCATGAAAGTACTTATAGAACAGACAAAGGGGGCCACATTTCGTCGGTGGGGAAGTGGCTGTAGTCGAGCCGCCAAGTCAGCACTTATCACGTTACTAACTCTCCTTTGGAGCCTGTCGAGAACACTGAGGTGAGCGGCAGGGGCGCCTGACCATAAATGGCAGCAGTACTCCATGCAGGGTCGAATGGTAGACTTGTATATATGCAGGATGGATTCAGGCGGAAAGAACGTCCAGGATCGACACAGTGACCCAACCTTCTTAGCAGCGGTTCCATATATATAATTGTAAATTTATCACTATACACATTTCAAAAAACCTTCCGAGTATATACGCAGAAGAAAAAAATGGTTGTAAAAAAAAGAAAGAACTAAGCAAATAAACATCAGTCAAAGTATAACAAAATAGCCAGGTCGACACATATTTTTTGAGTTTACCTTTTTTGCTTTGCTTACGTATTGAGCGCCTTTCTGTTATAGATTACTCGTCTCGGGTTTTTTCTTTGGGCGACGTACTTTGACTGATGTTCATTTGCTTAGCTCTTTCTTTTTTTACAACCATTTTTTCTTCCGCGTATATACTCGGAGGGTTTTTCGAAACGAGTATAGTGATAAGTTTACAATTATCGTAGATCTAGGTAGTACTATTGAACACTATTATAATCATATAACATTGAGCGAGTTGATTTAGGATGTTCTCTTAAAGATATACCTATCCATAACAAACAATTATACGAATTATACCTATTACAGAAAATAGAAAAATTTATTACCAATATGTGTTGGAAGGATTATTTTTTCTAAATAATTTAAAAGACAGCGATAGTCATGAAAATTACTGCTTTAAAACTTACACCCACCCCACTCATTGCAAAGAATTAGAAAAATTTGAATCTGAACTTATCGGAATAATAAAAAAGCTAAAATATAGAAAAATGAAAATTAATACGATACAACAAAATATTAGAGCTAACATTAGAAAAATAAAGAATGATAAAGATATTTATGTAAAAGTTGATAAGTCTACGTATTTATATTTTATGAGTCCTAACAGCTACAAGAAAGCTCTGCACAAAACTGTTGTTAAACATTACAAAAAGCCCCCCTCCCAGATCTGGAAACTAAACTAAATCAAGAAGCTAGAAGGTTAGTAGGTAAATTTAATTTATTTAATCGGGTTGAAAAATTAAGCTTAAAACAATGTTTTTTAACTGTCAAAGACCACAAGAATAATTTTCCCAATAATCCAGAATTTAGACTGCTTAACTCTACTAAAACTGATCTAGGTAAGATTAGCAAAGTTATCTTACAAAGAATTTGTAAAACTTTAAGAATGTTCATTAACATAAATCAGTGGCAGTCTACTGGTGACTGTATAGACTGGTTTCAAAAATATGATAAAATAAAAACTGTTCATTTATTAAATATGATATAAAGGAATTCTATCCCTCAATTTCCGAAGGCACTTTTAACGGATCTATTAATCTAGCCAAACAATATAAAGAAATTATTAGTGAAGAATTAGAGATTATCAGACACTCACGTAAAACATTATTATTTCATTATAATACTGTATTGATTAAAAGAATGATTTAAATGGCTTTGATAACCCTATGGGGGCTCATGACGGGGCCGAGGTAGCTGAATTGATAGGCTGTTTGCTATTACATAAATTAAATGGACACATAGATTTTAATAACCACGGGTTGTACAGTGATGACGGGTTAATAATAGTGGATTATAGTAACCAAAACAAATGTCACAAATTAAGAAAAAACTCCATTGGTTCTTTAAAAACTGTAATTTTAAGATAGTAAATTATTTAGACATAACGCTAAATATTTTAAATGGAACTATATCACCTTTTACGAAAAAGAACCAAAAACTACTATGCGTTAATACCAAATCTAATCACCCCGCCCATATTGTGCGGGTATTACTAAAAGTATCACCAATAGATTGTCTAATAATTCTTCCAATAAAGTCATCTTTGACAATTATAAAAAATTATACCAGGAAGCACTACTTACAAGTGGACATACTGATAGTTTGGAGTATACTGATATTAAAAAAAATTAAAAGTAAAAATAGAAGTAGGAACATTCTTTGGTTCAATCCTCCTTTTAATCTGGCTGTTAGAACTAAAATTGGAAAAATATTTTTTAGTTTATTAAAACAAAGTTTTAATAAGGAAAATAAATTATACAAAATATTCAATAAAAACAACGTAAAATTAAGTTGTTCGTGTATGCCGTATATTGGAAAAATCATCAATGGATTTAATAAAGCTAAGGCTATAGATAAAACTATTGTAGGTAAGACTACCTGTAATTGTAGAAATAAAAGCAACTGTCCTCTACAGGGCAAATGCCAGCAAGATTGTGTCATTTACCAGGTGAAAGTTTATAAAGGCATAGAAGATCCGGAACTCAAAATATACATAGGTGCTCCTCAGGGCAGTTTTAAAAAACGATATTATAGTAGTTTTAAGAATGAAAAATATAAGCGCAACACTACTCTGTCCACTTATGTATGGTCAATTAAACAAGAATTAAACATAGACCCCAATTTAAAATGGGAAATATTAAAAAGGTGTACAAAGTTCAAAGCAGGCCAGAAATTTTGCAGATTGTGTGGGGAAGAAAAACTAGCTACAGCGTCATTTGAACCCACATATAGTTTGCTGAATTCTAAATCTGAAATTCTAAATAAGTGTAGGAAGTCTTGGCTTTTAAATTAGAATGTAAATTTTAATTTTTGTCGTTGTTAATAGTATGTTTAGGTTGCAGTCTTCGCTAGTTGGCTGTGTTTTTGTAATAAATCCCCCCCCCCACTTTGTGTTTGGTATCTTCTTTGTTTTGGTCACGTGGGTTATTGAGTTTCCTATATCTTTTTGTTGTCAGTATCCTTTTTAACCAACCTTCCCTGAAGATAAGATTATGTGAAACCTAGGTAGCTTTGTTGGCTCTTTAGCTTATTTACCTTATATATATATATATATATATATATATATATACTTCCGGTCATAATTATTAGGGCACTCCAGTGTTTTTATAAAATGATGTATTTCATACTATTTTATACGATTTATTGCCAAGTGAATAACTGTAAATCAAAATAGAATGGTTCTTTTCTAATACTGCACAATAACATATGCATCAAATGAATTTATAAATATTTAATCTATATATATAAAAGGCAACCTGTGAGTCTGTGTGTGACTGTTCCCTATGCACGCCTACATTTTTTAAGCTACGCCATTCAAACTTCCTAGGTGCACATATCAACAGGGAAGCCAAGTCGACACATATTTTTTGAGTTTAAGTTTAGCAAATTTTCCCTTTCGCACTTTTTGGCCAATGGAACCGAGTGTTTATATTTGCTCCGTAAAACATCTAAGATCTAAGATGGTTTCTAAATTACGTCACATAAATCAATCACACGTGTCAAACGCGACTAAAATATTTTTATTAAAAAGAAAAAACTTTTTATTCTGCTCCTCTCATTGGCATCTTCTCCTACTACTAAAATGTTCTGAGTTACACGGGTAACGCCGGGCTATGATGCTAGTAATTATCTATATTGCAGTTTCATCAATGAAAGAATGAAGAACATTTAGGCTGATTCGGATGAGTTCATCTTTGCTTCCTTGCCTTGTAAAATTTTGCAAACTAAAAGAACTATTCTATTGTCATTTAGAATTATTCACTTTGCAATAAATACTAAAAATAGTATGAAATACATAATTTTTTTTAAAATTGGAGTAGCCTAATAATTATGGCCGATAATGTATATATATATATATATATATATATATATATATATATATATTTATATATTTAAAACGTCACGTGATCTCGGCACGATTCCTCTAATTACATCAAAACCAGGTCGACTATGTCTGTCTTCTGGTGATCCGTGTTCAAACTCAAATGTCGGCAGCTACACTTTATTCATATATGACAAAACCTATGGCTACCAAACCTATGTCTACCTTTTTGTTTTACATACTGGTGCAAACAAAACATATGTCTGCCTTTTTTATACTCTTACAATCCATATCTATTTCTACACTTTTACCCCTCGTACAAATCAAACCTATGCCTACCTTTTTGCCTTTCATGCTAACTAAACCCGTGTCTATCCTTTTGCCTTTCATGTAAACCAAACTTATGTCTACCTTTTTGCTTTTCATGTAAACCAAACCTACATCTATCTTTTTGCCTCTCATGTATACTAAACCTGTGTCAACCTTTTAGCTTCGCGTGTAAACCAAACTTATGTCTACCTTTTACCTGTCATGTAAACCAAAACTATTTCTACCGTTTTGCCTTTTATATAAACCAAACCTATGTCTACCTTTTTGACTCTCATGTAAACCAAACCTATGTCTACCTTTTTGACTCTCATTTAAACCAAACCTATGTGTATCATATAAAATACACTCCTCAAATTTTAATTTGAACAGACGCTAACAGGTAAACAAGTACATGAACTAATAATTTATTTTGGGATATATCTTCTAACTTTTGAGAATTTGCAGTATTAGCGAATATGGGTTAGTGTTTTTAGTTCTGAGATGCTTCAGTTAAAAGCGGCGGCACGAAGTTTACATTTGCTCCTAAGTATAACTTGTTGTGTTTCTATGAAAGATAAACGTGAAACCATTTCCTCTGATACAAATTAATTTGTATATATTCGTTGTATTGTTTACCAATATTATGGATTTATTGCATGTTGAAGCAAATTGCTATCGACAATATTTTAATGAGATGCGATAAAGAATAATATTTTTTCATCTAAATTTGTAAATAAAGTATCGACATGGAATACATAGAAAATCAATAGAAAATATTTCATGCAAACAATTTTTTCACTTCATTCAGATATATATATATATATATATATATATATATATATATATATATATTGCATAATGATAATCCACGTATACTGTCTTAATATGTATATATTTATCGTGAAATAATCAGGCCGGTAGATATAAATATAAAATACTGTTTAATTAAAAACAGAATATCTACTTAAATACGAGTATCGGTAAAAATAATGTCCAAAATAATTCATTACAAATTGTCGGTTGCTTATAACCAAGTTTCGTTAAATTTCGTTAATTTCCGTAACATGTTTACATTTGTTTGACATTACGATACATTACAGAGCAGATATGGTTTGTTTACGATAGATCGAAAATTATGTTATATAAGCATGATAAAAACCTCGTTTGATCAAGAGGCTATTCATGGTCGAGTGGTTAAGACAGTACCAGATCAAATGGTAGCTTCCCCTATGTAAATAGGGGTCGCAGGTTCGAATCCTGCTGGATAGCACACATTTTCGTCATAAAAATTTATCGTGAAATAATCAGGCCGGTAGATATAAATATAAAATACTGTTTAATTAAAAACAGAATATCTACTTAAATACGAGTATCGGTAAAAATAATGTCCAAAATAATTCATTACATATATATATATATATATATATAGCATAATGATAATCCACGTATACTGTCTTAATATGTATAAAAAAAAAAAACTACTAAAAAGTTACTGCAAGTGTTTACTGATAGATTCCGATTTTAGTTCCACATACTCACGCAGAAAGAAAGAAAAATACTGGATTTTAAAAGTAAATACATATAGGCTAGGGTTAAATTGGGACTTAGGTACTTTGAATCTTTATAAATATTTCGATAGTTAAACATTTTAGATACACTTAAAAAAATTTTCTTTAAAACAACATTTAAAAATATTATTAAAGTTAGATTTACGTTTAAAAATGTTTAAACTCTATTGCTTTCTACATCACGTGACGGACGCTTCTCGCGACGGACGATTCTAGTTTAAATTTTAAAATCATTTGTTTCTGATGAAAGGCCGAGGCCGGTCTGAAATACCAAATATATATATATATATATAGAATAAATAAATACTGTCAAAAAAATACATTTTTAACTTACAACTTTTTAGTAGTTTTTCCTATATATATATATATATATATATATATATATATATATATATATATAGGAAAAACTACTAAAAAGTTGGAAGTTAAAAATGTATTTTTTGACAGTATTTATTTCTATTTTATATATATATATATATATATATATATATATATATATATATATATATATATTAATTTAGAACATGTACTAGCTACAATCTACTACAAAATTGTACATTTTGCTTCGACATTGCAAGAACAATGACTCATCAGGTAGTCAATAAGGATGCGAATAAAAAAATATATGAAAATTCACTTCCTTTTATTGTAAAATTTTTACGTACGAAGTAAAGAGGATGGGAAAGGTGAGAAAAAAAGAGAAATCAACGAAACAAAAGGTTTCTCTCGTTTCTTTCTTTCTCTCTTGGTTTCAGCTCTGTTTTCAATTTCCTGTGTCTTTCTCTTTCCACTTTCTTTCCCCACTATCTTTGATTTCTTTTTTTGCTTTCTCATCTTTCCCACCCTATTTATCTTGTTCGTAAATAGTTTTTCCAATAATAAAAAGAAGTGAATTTTCATAAATTTTCTTTAAAAAAGTTTATTACCATCATTATTAATATTCTGATGAGACATTGTTCTTCAATGTCGAAACTAAATATACAATTTTGTAGTAGATTGTACATGTTCTAAAGTATAATTTATAATAAATATTTATTGCTCTATTTTTATATTGAGCATTGTTTTAAATGAATGTTTTGAACGTTGCAAATATTTTCGTTCCTTCTTCATTTGTATATATATATTTTCTAAACATATGCTGTTAAATATAAGAGACAATGAATGTCTATTATGTTTAATCATGAGCCATTCTAAATGTCGTATTCTTGCTTTAATTTCAATTGAAAATAAAGACAAAAATTCTCCAACATTTGGATAATTATTTATTGATTTTCTTCTAAGCTTTCGGCTCACATGAGCCATCTTCAGAGAGGTTGTTTAGACTGAAATATTATAACATCCACCATCACCGACGATTTTATTTTGTGTTGACATAAAACTCCGCTTGGCAACGGCAATAGTTACCAAAAATAATAAACGCAGTTCTTAAATTTGCGATGCGGTTTTATGACGTCACACCGCGGGATAGCGCGAAATGACAACAAAACCATGTAGTCAAATGCAATGTAATATGTTATGATTTAAAGTTAATTTTATTGAGTGTTGGTTGTTTAGATTTGATGTACATGGCCTCCAATATCTGCAGGTTCCTCTTACTATGTGTATGAGTAAGGATCCTTAAGGTCATTTCATATTTCAGTCTAAACAACCTCTCTGAAGATGGCTCATGTGAGCCGAAAGCTTAGAAGAAAATCAATAAATAATTATCCAAATGTTGGAGAATTTTTGTCTTTATTTTCAACTGAAATTAAAGCAAAAATACGATGTTTAGAACGGCTCCTGATTAAACATAATAGACATTCATTGTCTCTTATATTTAACAGCATATGTTTAGAAAATTACTTGCTGCCTCGATACACTATATATATATATATATATATATATATATATATATATATATACTAGCAGAATAGCCCGGCGTTGCTTGGGTGTAATGAAAGCTTTAAAACTAATCCATGGTCCTGGAGCTCAGACTCTTTAGACGTTGGCACGAAAGACGAAAAAGCAATAGTTGTTCCCAGTTAAAGCAAAACCGTAGACTGAAAGAAAAATGAATGGATGTAAGTCAAATTTTGATTTCCTGGTATCGATATCAAATTTTCTGCACAATTGTAAGAACTGCAACCTTGAAACTTCTGAATATCGTTTCTTATATCTTTGTCTATGAGTGCATCAAATTTGATTAAAATCGGACCACTCCTTCTAAAACCCGATTTTTCGAATATCGATTTTCGATATTTATCGGGAGTAGCTTGACACAAACCCTAGCTAGGAACACTCGCAGACGCTTAAAGTGCAACTGTGTAAATTTTCAAGAAAATCGGTTCAGCCGTTTCGGAGTCTATTAACGGACACACACACACACACACACATACACACACAAAGTTCCATTTATAAATAAGTTTAGATATGCATATATATAGTGTAATAGTTGGTTCATGTGTCAGAGCTCAAACGCTCCTCTTCGGGTGATTTGTGGAATAATATATATATTAGTTTTATTAAATACGGCTAACAAGCCGTACTTAATGAAATATTTAGAAAATACGGATTTCTGCGGAAATATATATATATATGTATATAGTCATCCGCAGACAGATCTGTTTCGCTGTATCACAGCTCATCAGTACGGTTAGACTCCGATTGCTCCTAACCCAGGATTACAACCCGGCCGAATTGGAGTCAGTTGGCGATTTTACCACTAGGTTATGGGCGTTCGATAGAAGAAGGCAGCCTTTTTAGCATGTATATTGTCATTATACACACTGAATAGCCAAAGTGCTATAAATTCATTAGTGAACGAGCTATATATATATATATATATATATATATATATATATATATATATATAAGATATGAAAAAGATCGCAAACAAAGAATACACTTGAGGCAACAGAAAGAATGTTCTACAGAAGAATGATGATAATGCCATGGACTAACCATATAATCAACAACAAAGTTCTGGAGGAAATAGAAACCAAAAGGTCACTTATACTTAACACTAGAAAGAGAGAGTTGAAATTTTTATGGGGATATAATGAGGAAAGAAGGCTTAGAAAATTAGACAATTACATGACATATTGAAGGTAAAAAAGACAGAATAATGCACTCAATAACCTAAGTAACGAGTTTGTGTAAATGAATGGCAGAACGAGGATTCGGAGAAACAGCAAAAAGACAAACCTTACTAAGAGCTAAAACGGACAGGAAATTCTGGAGAGCCATGATTGTCAATGCCCATGATAAGAAGATAAAGGCATATTATTATTATTATCATTATTATTATGAAATTGTGTAGAGCCATGCTTACTCAAGTTCTGAAGGTTTCAATTTCAAGCAGTAATATTGTCATCAAAACATTTATTAGAATAGACAGGGATGCACAGATCGATATGCAAATTAATTAAACTAACAATGGATATATATTTGTCTCTGATGCAGTTTTTATATCATGTATTTCCCGGATCACAATACTGTCTATTGTCCGGTGATTAGCCCATCATATTATCTGCTATCAGTGAAAGATCAGCTGTTGAATAGATAGGGGGAATTACTTTCGACGCGCTAACAAATTGACGGATTTCCTTCAAAGCCCGGCTAATTGCTAACTGATTGCAAAATCTGAATCTACGACGGCGTTAAGCGACGGGGTCAATTTTCTCGTTCTAAGCGATTTAATTACCTTCACTGATTTGTGAACAGCTAAATTGTGAATGTTTTCTACAAAGAATTGAACTTTCCGAATTATTTCATAAAACTTAATAAAGCGTCCAGTCTAATATTTTGTACATTTCATCTAATATTAATATATTTGGTAGTAAGAGGCATTTCTGAAAAGCCAAAAGGTTTAAAACAATCAAGTTGAAGGTTCTCTTGGGCTAATTGTAAGTTATCCTTAATTATCACGACTGTCAGTTATGATTTTACCTCAGAGAGACATTTCTGTTTCGCCCTATATCATAATAATGTTTTTTCAAACAATATTCTTATTATTGTTGTTGTTTTTATTATCATTATTATTATTATTATTATTATTATTATTATTATTAATTTATTATTATTATTATTATTATTATTATTATTATTATTAACAAGATTTAAAGAAGAGAGCAATTTAAGGAAAAAGATAATGTTTGACAATACTTCGACAATTTGTCTGTCTTCTTCAAGTTATGTTTAAAAAATTAAATACAAGTACAAAATATTTTTAGACTAGTTTTTTTTTTCATCATATCACCCCAAGCAAGGCGATAACGCCACTGATGCGCAGGGGGCTACGTAAGAGTAAAAAGATTGGAAAAGAGAAAGCCGGAAACCACATCCTATCCAGGAAACAAGGGATGAGCCTCTTCACCTGTTCAATAAACGTGGGTGGAGTGTGAACCGGGCGATAGTTTGGTCTATCTACGAGTAATGTAAATGTCTTTTGTTGGATGTTGTGATTCCTTCTTCGATGCAAAAATGTAAGTCTTTGTACAAACGTCGCTTATCTTGGGAAGAACAGATTTAATCAACGAGTCAAAACAAATGAAACGCAGTCAGCGAGAATGGAATGCAACTTAAACGTGAGTTGCATGAAAGGGACTATATCATCTTAAAATTCTCTCTTAGTTTATTAGTGACTAAGAGGAATTATTCAAACAGCTTAGTATAATTTATAAGGAATTCTCTCGTCATTCTATTCATTCATACGGGGCTGGAATTATTATTATTATTATTATTATTATTATTATTATTATTATTATTATTATTATTATTTCATTTTTCATTATAAATATATTTCTGCTATGGTCGCAGTACCTACCATGTCTGCAGGAAGACCTAAAGCAGGTAGTGGTGTGTTGTTATGGCTTCATTTCATGTTTTTTCATATCTCCCTAACATCCCTAACATTCCATAGATAAAGTTCTTCTTAGTGTGTGGGCTGTACCTAACAAGACAATTTTTTGTATATCTCTTAAGCTGGGGTTTTCAGGGATTCTTTCAATGTGTTGTTTTGTTCCATTTTTTATCATTCCAAGTGCACCTGCTATCACTGGCACGACTCTTGTTTTCAATTTCCACATTTTTTCTATTTTCAGTTTCAAATTCCTTGGTTGCTCTGTTACAATCCGCTGGACAAGCCATATCAGTTAATAAGCAAGTTTTTTCTTTTTGATTTTTAGCAATAATGTCTGGCCTATTTGCTTCAATTTCTCTGTCTGTATAGATAGTGTAATCACATAGAGGGGTGACATCTATTTCTGTAACCGGTACTTGGGTGATGTTCATACCAGTGTTTGTTTACATATTTTCCATAGTGTTTGCAAAGTGTCCAGTGTAAATGTTGCCCTACTCTATCGTGACGATGTTTATATTCATTTGGGGAAAGTACAGAATATCCTGAGATTAGATGGCCTATTGTTTCTTGATATTTATGACAGAACCTGCATTTTGGATCCACATTATTTTGTATAATATTTGCCTGAAAGTTTTATTACTATTATTATGTCATTTTTCATCATATTTCGGTTTCTGCTTTGGTCTCACTACCAACCAAGTCTTCGGGGAGACCTAAGGCAGGTCGTGGCGTGTTGTTATGGCTCCATTTCATGTTTTTCTATCTTCCCTATCATCCCTAGCATTACATAGATAAAGTTTTCCTTAGTGTGTGGGCTGTACTTAATAAGACAATTTTTTGTATATCTCTTAAGTTGGGGTTTCCAGGGATTCTTTCAATGTGGTGTTTTGTTCCATTTTTTATCATTCCAAGTGCACCTACTATCACTGGCACAACTCTTGTTTTCAATTTCCACATTTTTTTCTATTTCAATTTCCAGGTCTTTATATTTTGACAGTTTTTCAAATTCCTTGATTGCTATGTTACAATCCGCTGGACAAGCCATATCAATTAATAGACAAGTTTTCTCCTTCTGGTTTTTAACAATAATGTCTGGCCTGTTTGCTTCAATTTTTCTGTCTGTGTAGATGGTGTAATCCCATGGAATGGTTACATCTTCTATTTCTGTAACCGGTGCTGGGTGATGTTCATATCAGTGTTTGTTTACAGATTTTCCATAATGTTTGCACATTGTCCAATGTAAATATTACCCAACTCTATCGTGACGATTTTTATATTCATTTGGGGCAAGCACAGAACAGCCTGATATTAGGTGGTCTATTGTTTCTTGGTGTTTATCACAAAACCTGCATTTTGGATCCATATTATTATGCATAATATTTGCCTGAAAGTTTCTAGTGAAAAGACTTTGGTCTTGTGCTGCAAGAATAAAGCCTTCAGTTTCAGACTTTAATCCAGATGCACGTAACCATTGATGAGTATTAACTTTGTCAACATTGGATTTATTGGCACGTTCTAGATATTGGCCATGAAGAGGTTTGTCTTATCCAGAACGTGCCAATAAATCCAATGTTGACAAAGTTAATACTCATCGATGGTTACGTGCATCTGGATGAAAGTCTGAAACTGAAGGCTTTATTATTATTATTACTATTATTATTATTATGTCATTTTCATCATACTTCGATTTCTGCTATGGTCGCACTACCTACCAAATCTGCAGAAAAACCCAAGGCAGGTTGTGTTTTTATGGCTATATTTCATGTTTTTCTATTATTATTTTTATTATTATTACTTCAAATTCTACTCTTGACTCATCTGAATTGTCTTTAACTGACGTTCCATTTACAACTGAGTCTCGATTTAGTGACAAGTGTTACATATTTTTGATCGGTGTGAAATTTTGCTTAGTAGTGTAATCGCATGTTGTTACAAGATTTGAAACAAATAGTAACGGGTGTAGAGGCTCATCCCTTGTTCCCTGTTTAGGATGTGGTTTTCGGCTTTCTCTTTTCCAATCTTTTACTCTTTTCCATTCTTTTACTCTTTTTTTTTCAATTGGAGTAGATAGGTTAAACTATCGCTGGGTTCACACTCCACCCACGTCTATTTAACGGGTGAAGAGGCTCATCCCTTGTTTCCTGTTTAGGATGTGGTTTTCGGCTTTCTCTTTTCCAATCTTTTCACTCTTACGTAGCCCCCTGCACATCAGTGGCGTTACCGCCTTGCTCGAGGTGATATGATTAAAAAAAAAAGAAGAATGCAGGTATCTAGCTGAACTTTATTTTGACGATCACGGTCAAAGAAGTCAGCGCCTGGAAAATAACAAAACACACCTAGGATAGCAGGTGTCAGATGTTTGACTATTTAAGTGGACTCAGTCGGTAGTCAGTTTGGTAGTTTGCAGACAGCAGTCGAGTTAAGAACACAAGGCAGGCAACTGTTTGGCCACAAACCACGATGCGTCCGTGCTAACTCTCCAGACCATCCCCCACTCTACACTAATGTCACCGAAGAAGAAGCGAATAAAGTTACGGTGTATATTTTTGTTTCATATTTGTGTTGCTGTCCTTCATTTTTATGGGCCAGAGAATAAGTTTCGATTTTATCAGCGAAAAGATCTTCATATTGATTGCAGTTTATGCTACGCCATTTAACAGCGAGAGAATCTCGTCATTTTATTAACGGCGGGAAAAGGTCATCCAATTTCCAGCGAGAAAAATACCGTCGATTTATCAGTGTAAAGATGTTCAAATTTCGGTTCGAGTTTTGTTCTCCCGTCGAATTGGTTGCAGTTTGGTTATCGTCAAAATTTTTCAAAGCAGCAGTTCATTCTCGACAATTTTTATTCAAGTTTATTTTCGTGGAAGAGTATACAGCATATGCACATAACTTTGTCCATGGTTTCCGTTCTCATCTCTAAACTGGATCCTCATAAATCATGCGGACTGCAGTAGTCTTTAAAATGTACTCTTGAACTAGTTCCAATTCTCTCTGAACTCTACAATAAATGCATTGCTCATTCTTGTTTTCTTGCTTGTTAGAAATCTTCTTCTGTAGTTCCAGCCTTTAAAAACTCGGCCGCATGATCTTCCTATCTATCAATCTATTAGCCTTCTAAATACTAGCATCTATAATTAACTCTGCAATCGTTAAGCATCTCACCTCGCAGGGTCTTATTTCCGATAAACAATATGGCTTTTGCTTCTCTAGCTCTACTGCTGATGGTATTTCTGAATTACTTTTAAACTGATTAAATTTCTCTTAATTTCTTTGAGCTTGAGTTTTGTTTAAAGACATATCAACCTATGGGTTATTTAATGCCAAAAAGATGGGGTTTTAAGGTATTTTTTTTTTAAATGTTCGGTTATAGTGAGACGATTGATTTAATCAGATTTTAATGAACATTTTTTGTTTCATTCTTTTTTCATTTTAGAAAAGGAAAAATGTATTTTAGTTTTATATTAAAAAGGTTTTGCTGAGAATAATTTTTTTCCTTCAAAAATGTGCTATGGTAATAATTTTTTCTTCAAAAATGTATTGTTATTAATATTTTTCTTCAAAAATGTATACTTTTCTATAAATGTCTATTTTTATGTATATATTTCTATAAAAGTGTATTTTTATATATTCATAGTGTTTTGATCCCAGTCTGGGGGTTAACTATTTGCCCATAGATGGGACTCAAACAGGTGCTAACACTTCGGGTCAGAGTCGACCTGGGAACAACAGCAACTAAGAGGTGGTTCCATACTCTTCACAACCTTCCAATCAGTGACCTTGCAGCCGGATGCAGTTTATCGTCATACCCAGGACACTTTCTCTTAGTAAATCTCCAAGTGATAATTGTCTTGAATGGCCACTCTTCCAGATCATTTTGCATTAATGCCGGTGTTCCCAGTGCTCTATACTTGAATCTATGTTTTTTTTAAAATCACCTTCCTGATGTCATCAGTTTGCAACTCGGCATCTATACTGATGACACAATTATTTACTCTTGTCTTAATAATAAGCCTGATCATTTTAATGATGTCAAATTATCAGCTAATTTAAAAAGGAATGGCTTTTTTAATTTCAAAAATGAAACTGAATCTTTATGTAGAACTTTATTTATGTAAAATAAGTGTGCTCCTCGGTTGTCTTCTTTCTTTCTTTCTTTTTCTTTTTCGTTTTCTTTTTTTTTTTTTACAAAGGGCACAGTGGAAAATGTTATGATCCCATTTATGACCTTAGATCTCTGGTTGGGACCCGTAAGTTAATGCGTAGACAATAGAAATTAAATAATAATAATAATAATAATAATAATAATTTCCGAAATATAATTTCATGTTTAGCGAAGCAAGGGAAACATAATACACCTGCTGAGGCATCAAAAAGCTTTAAAAAAAACAAAAGCAAATACAACAGACCATATACAGAAACGATGGTATTGTAGAGGGTTTGTCAATACAATGTAATCACGTCTTTCACACTAATTTTGTAGATGTACCAATTACATTGATTTGGCCTAGAAATTATATCGGAAACCTCCACAGTTATTTATATTTGTGATTAGAAAATACACAAGACTCGAAAAAAGAATAAACAACACCAATTCTAACCAAAATAGACATATATCAACAATTATGCATTAGTTAGAGAAAGACGTGCATTTAACTGTGAACAACGTGTAGAAAGAGAAAGAGGTTTCTCCCATTGACTGTAATTCCGAGAGAAAATCAATTAGTGAATGAATGTTCTTTGGAAAAGGTTGATTCTAATAAAGTCTTGTTCAGAAAGGAAGAGTCATTGATGGAAAGTTCTGCCGTTGGAGTCCCAATGAAGTTGTATGTGGGAATGTGTGTGTATGCATACATGTATATGTGAGAGATATTTCAGTGTGGCGCCGACTGCTACCTGCAAGCGGGTGCGGGTGTGTATGTGTGAGTTAGGAAGGATTATGACATATGTCCCCACGACCTAGTTGATGATTCGAAACGTGGCTGTGCTGCTTAAATAGCCAGCTTGAGTGCGCTGGGAAAATGGATTTTAACGTGCGAACAACATGATCGGCTAATGATTAACCAATCACTGTTTGACAAAGTGGTGTGATCTGTGAATGTATGTAGGCGTGTACGTACGAATGATAGTGGTAAACTATAGCATGATAAGACCCTGCCTATACTAAAAAAAGAACTGATGTAGAACAATCTTATAATCATCAGTGTAATATAAAAAAACGAAGGTGCGATTCTTGCTACACAAGACCAATGATTGCTAACCAGAAAGTACCTAGCACATATATTGAAAAAATTGTGTTAGTCCAAAACGCAGCTTCTGTGATAAGTATCAAGAAAAAAACTTTCCATATCGTATCTGGCTGCATGGTATTGGCACCCACTGAACATAAAACTCGGCATGAGATAGTGGGTTAATATCTGCATTAGTAAATCTGAAACTTTTAAGGAAAGGAAAGGAAACTGCAAGAAATGGCTATGAACTTTATCCAGTCCCGGTTACGACCTGTCACAATTTTATAAGACATTGCAATACACACAGACAAAACAATCAAAGCACATCGGCCAGACAAAATGATAAGAGAAAACAAAAAACAGAATATACTTTCTTATTGACATGACAGGCCTTGCATATTTAAATGTAATTTCAGAATTTTATGATTAAAATAGAATGACCTTTAAACTGAAATCTTAAAATGTGACACATGAAGACATAAAAAGTTCCGACAGACTTGTTGAAGGGATTCCTGGTAGACCAAGCCTTAAAGAAATACAAAACTTTGTACTTACAAATACAGCCTATGCATTACGAAGGGCCCTGTCAACACTATTGGCCATAATTATTAGGCCACCCCAGGTTTTCAAAAATATATTGTATTTCATACTATTTTTAGTATTTATTGCCAAGTGGATAATTCTAAATAAAATAGAATGGTTCTTTTTTATTATTACTTTGCAAAATTTTACAACAAGAAGAAGAGACTAGCATGGGGGAGAGAGCACAAAACCTGGAAACCAGAACAGTTCATTTGATGCACATGTTATTGTGCAGTATTAAAAAAAGAACTCTTCTATTTTCATTTAGAATTATCCACTTGGCAATAAATACTAAAAATAGTATGAAATACATCATTTTCTTAAAAAAAAATACTGGGGTGGCATAATATTTATGGCCGGTAGTGTATGTAAAATGTGTGTGATCTTAGGGTTTGTATTTTTTTTCAAAAAATGCTCAATGGGAAATATCATGATCTGGTTTGGATTCGAAAAGACATGATTAGCCACCAGAAATAAAAGAAAAGTAAATAAAACTGATAATAATAATTGATATGTGTATAATACCCAGGCACGCCCATACTTTTAAACGTTATATTGTAAACCTTTAGAAATACGGCAAAACTCGTGTAACAGATTTCGCTTGAACTTTTTAAGAATCTAAAAAATAAAAAATCAAAGAATACAACCTATTCATTGTTTATATATATATATATATATATATATATATATATATAAACAATGAATGCGTGACTCTTTAGAAATGAATTGAGTTCTCTTGGTGACTGGCGTCTGTATACACTGCTTATATACAAGACGTTAAAATTTCCCTTCTCTGGTGCCATGCGCCAATGGCTTAGGGAGTAGAGACTCCGACTGACACCAAATCGGTCGAGTTTCGATCCCGGTCAAAATATGAATATGTCTAGCCACACTGATGAGCTATGATGCATCGAAACGGGCTTGTATGTGGATGACTAATATGTATATATATATATATATATATATAGGGCGACGTGTAACATTTAAAAATGGATTTTTCAAAAGTCTATTAAGTTTCTACTGTGGGTGAGGAAAATTACTGATGGCATATCTTTCAAAGAACTTGCAATTAGGTTATCAGTTTGTGGTAGAAGTGACTCCTTTGTTAAACTGGAATATTTGCTTTTCTTAGAAAGAGATACATATTTATGTGATACGGTGTAGCAGATATACTATTGTCGTCGTCACAGGAGGTTTTCTTGAAATGTTATAATGCAATTTGTTGCATGCACTGCGGCACGTGGTTTGTTTGAGACTAAGAAGGTTCATTAAGATGCAAAGAGATACGTCTTGTCGCTAAGGCATCCTGTAAATGAAGAGAGAAAGAAGCGGAAGAGACTTTTTCTTTTATAATGATTAATAACATGCTAGCTAGGGGTCGTTAGAAGACGTCTCTTGGCAGACAAGGTTGTGGCGATGATGGAATTGTACACCTGTCTTTAAGTAAAGAACTTTCAGGACATCACCGTACTGTTGTTTGATGAAACACAGTGTCATTTCTGGTTATATATATATATATAGTCATCCGCAGACAGATCTGTTTCGCTGTATCACAGCACATCAGTACGGTTTAGACAGCAGTTGATTTTTACCCAGGATTGAAACCAGACCGAATTGGCGTCAGTCGGCGATTCTACCTCTGAGCTACTGGCGCTCGGTAGAAGGATATATATATATATATATATATATATATATATATATATAAACTTATTTATAAATGGAACTTTGTCTCTCTGTGTATGTGTCTGCGTGTGTGTGTGTATCCATTACCTATAGACTCCGAAACGGTTTTCACGAATGCGTAGACTGCAAATATTCAACTACATAGTTTCTATTTTCCAATAATCGTCACCGATATTTGCTAAAGTAATACGTCTTTGAAAAAATCTCTGCTACATTTATGAGGCCTTGTTCAAGTCTTACAACTAAAATTTGTAAATAAATGCCATCTTTTTTCAAAAAGTGGGTGATCTTTTCTTTGTCTACTATGATTTGCAATTTCTTCTTGAGTGGTTTCTTACTGCCTTTTCCACGTTTTGGGATTCTGAATTCTTTTTCACTGTTTGTCTCCAAAATCTAAGGAGTCTGAACTAACCTAATATCTAAACTTATTTATAAATGGAACTTTGCCTGTGTGTGTGTGTGTATCTGTGTGTGTGTGTGGGTGTGTGTGTGCGTGCGTGTGTGTGTGTATATGCGTTACCTATATACTCCGAAACGGCTGAACCGATTTTCTTGAAAATTTACACACTTGTACTATAAGCGTCTGCGAGTGTTCTTAGCCAGGTTTTGTGTCGAGGTACCCCCGATAGATATCGAAAATCGATAATCGAAAAAATCGGGTTATAGAATGAGTGGTCTGATTTTAATCAAATTTGATACGCTCATAGACAAAGACATAAGAAAAGATATTCAGAAGTTTCAATGTTGCAGTTCTTACAGTAGTGCATAAAATCGATTATATATATATATATATATATATATATATATATATATATATATATATGAAAGGCAAGATGTTTGTGTGTGTGTCTGTTTATCTGTATTTTTTCAGCTCTTTTATTTTAGTTTTTGCTTCGGGTTTGGCTCTAAGTAGGTATAATTGTAGTTCTTAGTCTCAGCCATGATACCATTTACTCAGAGGACTTATTTAGCCTTCAAAATTAAGTTTACGCCGAAAAAAACTTATTTGATATCGATACCAAAAATCAAAATTTGACTTACATCCATTCATTTTTCTTTCAGTCTACGGTTTCACGTTAACTGGAAATAACTATTGCTTTTTAGTCTTTCGTGCCAATGTCCAAAGAGTCTGAGCTTCAGGACATTAGATTAGTTTTAAAGCTTTCATTACACCCGAGCAACGCCGGGCTATACTGCTAGTTTAATCGCTGACTGTACAAACGACCAGAATTTATACTCGGCTTCCCGACTCCACTTCCCGTGTCAATAACCCTTATACCGATTATTCTAATATTCTTCACGAATAAATTAAGGTTACCTGTTATCGGCAATGGAAATTAAATCAGCATGAAGCGTTCGAATTCTTATAATGTCCGTAGCGTTCACTCTCGCACTACTGCCCCTGGAAAAGAGACGAATCCATCTTCCTGAAGGTATGGGTTAAATAGTAATGGGTTAAATAGTAATGCAAACTTGGTTTGGTGAATCAACAAATTCTAAAATAAGAAAATGTTTTGCTCATACTGCAGCCGCAATTACAGTACATCTGGTCTCCGATTGACCCCGAGGCTAATAAGGTTGCAGATTCTTCTTTGGATTTTATCTAAAGCCTCTAAATAGATAGCAGAAGCACCAAACCAGACGTTTCCACACGTAGTATTTTGCACTGCACAGAACAGTTTTAGTTTCATCACTTTGTGCTAAAACATACCACACGATCTTATTTTAAGATCTCCATTCTTGATAAGATATAAAGTTAAATGTATCTAAACTCAATGACAATGGAAAAGGGACTCTAATCATACGTCTACTGATATATTTCCTGTTCTATTTAGCTATCACCCGAATGTGCAGGAAATAAGATTAGTTGTCAGTGCCAGGAACGTAGGAGGAAAGCGGATAACTTCTTATGGAACAAGAAAGAATGAAAGAAATAACGGATCGAGCTGGTTGGGGAACAAAACAAAGGAAAAGAAAGAATATAGACAGAGGATAAAAGGAAACAAATAATGATTAGATGAAGAAATGTCAAAGAAAGAGAGAAAGCGGGAAAGCCAACGAGATAGCGGGTAGGAAAAATAATATAGCGAATTATAGGAAAATAAGTAATTATAGGGACGTGCGTTGTGGGGCAATGGAGACATCGACTCAAAACGACAAATCGGTGTAGCCGAATTCGAATTCCAGTTGAATTGCTTGCATTCACTTACGCAGAATTATCTTTGGGAAAGGTATTAATCCGTCTCTTCTCTCCAGTTATAGGTTAAATAATAGGACAGGTTCATTACTAAATCCGCTGCCATGAAAGTTGGCTCTCTGTGCAGGGCCCGGAAATTCTTTCCGCCTGAAACTATCCTGCACTTATACAAATCTAACATCCGCCCGTGTTTTGAATACTGTTGCCACATCTGGTCGGGTGCCCCTGCTATTCTCCTCGGGCTTCTTGACAAAATACAACGAAGAATCTGTAATGTGATTGATACCGACTTAGGTGACTGCCTGCAGTCACTCTCTCACCGGCGTGACGTGGCTTCCCTGTGCCTCTTCTACAAATACTTTCATGGCTTCTGCTCTGATGAACTTAAATCACTGGTGCCCCCTAGGTGTGAGTTCGCACGAGATACTAGATTGGCAACTAGGTCCCACCCCTTTACAGTGAAACCGATCAAGTGTAATCGCAATTTCTACTCCAACAGCTTCTTTTCTGGCACTTCCCGCCTGTGGAATTCCATTCTGCATGCTTGCTTCCCCGACGGCTATAACCTCCAGGAGTTTAAATGTAAGGTCAATAGACACCTCCTAACACACTAACACTCCCATTCTCCCCAACTCTACCCCTATGTACATCCTAACTCGTCTATCGCCCTATGTAACCCCCTGCGCTATAGTGGCAGTGGAATGCCTTGCTTGGGGTGACATGATTAAAAAAAATGTTCCATATCCTTGGCTGGTAACCAGTCTACCACAGAAGCATGATTGCCCAAAACGTGTATATCGTATGAGACTTAAGTTATATCGAGATGTTGTATGCAGAAAATAGCTAAAAGGTGCTAGAGGAGTATTTTTAGTTCGATTTACTTTCACTTCGATTTTTACTTTCATTTTCACTATTGAAAAAACGTAATGATCTGTTATAGATATATACTGGCTGATAAGGGCAGAATCCCCGGATATTTTCTTGCATCTTGCTCACAAATTACAACATTTCCACTGCCTAGCTCCAAAACAGCAACTCCACATATCTTTAAGAAGCATGATCAAACTTATTTTCTAATGACTAAGGCGTACCAAATTGGGAAATGCCAAATGATTTAAGAAATTTATACTCAATCTAAAATCATTGTGAGGTCGCCAATGTTAAAAAAAAAAAGTTTTGTATTATGTTTTATATCAAAGGAAAAAAATATGTAATTTTGATTAGAATTTCTGGTTATTTAGAATCTTCATTATCATCACATTTAAAAGAAGGGTTAAAACCTGATTTCTGAGATGCTCAAAATTCGAAGTGCTGAAAGAGGGATCAGTTTTCTGTCTTAGACTTTATGTTTGCGTAATATCTCCCACTTTAAAATAGCCATATCCCACCTCTTGAAAGAAAGCAAAATGCCATTAGATAAGAAAGAATTGTTTGCTTCTTCTTCTTCTTCTTCTTCTTCTTCTTCTTCTTCTTCTTCTTCTTCCTCTTCTTCTTCTTCTTCTTCTTCTTCTTTGTACCATGTTCCTTCAGGACGTAGGTGATCATGGCCTCACACGTCTACCTATCCCTGATGGCTCTTAGCAACCTTTCTCCTGTTGCCCTACTCAAACTCCGATCTGCTTCTCACTTGCTCACTTAGACATCACATATCAATCCAGTAATCTCTTGTGTTACTAGCGACATTTTTCTGTCTATCAATATTCTACTCATCTTCTGGGATGCCTCCTTCACCATACCAATTCGCCTTCAGATCTCAGTGTCGCATTTTTCATCCTCTGTACTTGTTTACTTGTTAATTTTCTTTTACGATATCATTATTTTTGTTTTACTTGTGAAAACAGTTAAATTCATTGCGCACTCTAACCTTGTGTGTTTAACAAAACTCCGCTCTGCTACTCACTTGCTCCGGTCCGTCAAGTATGTTACACGCTCCTTTCCCCAGTCTCTCTTTCCCTCTATCTGATCTGTGAGCATCAGATTCTCTAATCTCTCCTTCTTCATTACATATCCCAGGTACTTTAGCTGTTTTTCCCTGATGCTCAATATTAATTTGGGTTTTATTTCCATCATTTCCAAAACTTCAATATTGCTCACATGCTCGATCCATGATATCCGCATCATCCTTCTGTAGAACCACATTTCAGTTCCTTTGACTTTTTCCTTCATCCTTGGTGAGACTGTCCAGAATTCACTGCCATATTGATCACATAGCACTCCAATACTCTCTTGTGTGACTAGCGAGATTTTCCTGTCTATCAATACTCTACTTAGCTTCTAGGATGCCTCTTTCGCTATGCCAATTCGCCTTCAGATCTCAGTGTCGCATTTTCCATCCTCTGTACTTATTTATTACGTTAATTTTCTTTTACGATATCATTATCATTGTTTTACTTGTGAAAACAGTTAAATTCATTACGCACTCTAACCTTGTGTATTTAACGCAGATTCAAAACTTAACCCATGGCAGGATACATAAGACAAGTTTAAAAATTCATACAAAAATATGTACGCAAAACATAGAAAAGAAATGTATCTTAAAAAATAAGTAAAAAATGAAAAGTGAAATTAGAATGAAATTTAAAATAAAAAAATAGGTCGACAGGCATAAAAAAACAAAAGGAATAAGAATTATGGGCAAATAGTATAAATCTGATAAATATGAGATCAATAAGAAAAGGAACGAAGCGAGTGTGAAAAGAAAAAGAAAAAAACAAAAGAAAAATATAAAAAAGAAAGAAAGAAAATGAAAGAAAATGAAAGAAAATACTAAAAGAAAAGGAAGGAAAAAGAAAAGAAAGAAAAAATAAAAACGACAAAAAGAAAAAAGAAAAAATTGAAGGAAAAAAGTGAAAATAAAAATGAAACCAAAAATACAGAAAAAAGAACGAAAAACTAAGAAAAAATAGAAAAAGAAAGATGGAAAGTAAAAGAAAAAAGAAAAGAATGAAACAAAGAAAAATGAAAAAAACAACAAAATAAAAGAAAAAATGGAAGGAAAAAATAGAAAACAGAAATGAAAAAAGAAATTGAAAGAAAAAGAAAAAGAAAAAGATAGAAAAAAAGAAAGTGAAAGAAAAAAGAAAAGAAAGAAAAACATGAAAGAAAAAAGCAAAACAAAAAAGAAAGATGGAAGATAACAGACAAAAAAGAAAAAATGAAAGAAAAAATATAGACAAAAAGGGAAAAAAGAAAAATGAAAGAAAACAGAGAGAAAAAACGAAAGAGAATGTAAGAAAAAGAAACGAAAAAGAAAGAAAAAGTGAGAAAAGACAGAAGAAATAAATAAATTAAAGAAAAGGACAAAAAGAGAGAAAATGAAAAATAAAAGACGAAAACGAAGAAAGAAAGAAAGAAAGAAGGAAAGAAAGAAAGAAAGAAAAGAAAGAAAGAAAGAAAGAAAGAAAGAAAGAAAGAAAATTGAAAAGAGCAGAATCGATCGAGGCATTTTCATGGCACTTGCGTGTCATCAGCATATCAATTGCGTTTCGGGTTTTATTCAGATGAGAAAGTCTGTTCAATCAATGAAGCAATCAACATGTGAAGACCTCTTCATCAGGATCCACTGACCAATCCACAACAAGTAATAGGAAATTAAAGAAGAAATATCGGACCAAAGACTACCGACTGAATCTTTAATTTACAAGTACACGTCGTCATTGACACTCCGGCCAAGTCATAAAATTTCAATCACCTCAATTTTCGGCAAATTTGCCACGATTCTCTGCAAACACATCGACATACTTCAATCGCTTTTTGCACATGAGCGGTTGGCTTTTTCTTACAGGGCAAAACTAGTTGGAAGATTCAGTTTAGAGTAAATTAAAGCGTCCACTTCAATTTTGTTTCGTTAATTTGAATAGCGTAACTAAGACATCGCTAATGAATAATCCATCGAGAATTATTCAAGATTAAGTTCAGTTATTCAAGATAATAAAAATGGTCACCGGATTGATTTCAGTCAGTCAGTTAAATGCCATACGTGATACACGCTTTGGGCGATCATGTCTCTTTCGAGACATGACTGACTAGGCAGAAGATTATCCCACAGTAGGTTGCCATTGTTTTCTGCGGCAGATTGGTTGCCAGCCAAGGCTATAGAACCCAATCTGTCCTGTTATTTGACTCACAGCTAGAGGGAGAAGCGATGTATTATATTATTACGTAGTAATTAGTCAGGGATCAGTTTATTAATTCATAACAATTGAAAACCGATCCCCCACTTTATAACAAGTAGAATTCTATATCATATTTCCAACTATTATATTTAGCCAGTCAATTAAGTGCCATACGTGAAACATGCTTTGGGCGATCATGACTCTTTCGAAACATGACTGACTGGGCAGAAGATTATCCTGCAGTAGGTTGCCATTGCATTCTATGGTAGACTGGTTGCCAGCCAAGGCTATAGAATCCAATCTGTCCTATTATTTAACCCATAACTGGCGGGAAGAGACGGATTGATACCTTTCCCATAACATGTATTTGAAGGAAAAAAATATTCTCAGCAAAACATTTTTTAATACAAAACTAGAAGACATTTTCAGTTTTCTAAAATAAAAAAAGAAAAAAACAAAAAATTTTCATTAAAATCTGACTAATTTTCACTATAACTGAACATTAAAAAAATTACCTTAAAGCCCTACCATTTTGGCATTAAATAACCCACAGAGGTGTTGATATGCCGTTAAACAAAACTCAAACCCAAACTCAAACTCTTCAATAACGCTTTCTCATTTTCTTTCACTCCCATTATAGTGACTTTATCGCCTGGATTGCGGTGAAATGATTAAAAAATGAATCTAAAACAGTACCAAGCCTACTCCAAATATGAATCTGTCCTGGTGCAACGTTAAATTGGCAATATAGATTTGCATGCTCTTACATTAAGCCTAACTTATAAGTGATCTTGTGCAAGATTTGATTGGGTTTTTTTTGTTTTGTTTTTTTTGGTTTGGTTTAAGTTTAACGACCCATCAACCATTTTGGTCATTTAAGGGTCAGTTTTTGAATATTGGGTCACATTTGTTTTAAATAAGTTGTTGGTAATATATTTTTCATTCAAAAAAGTTTTGTTGGTAATATATTTTTCATTGAAAAAAGTTTTGTTGGTAATATATTTTTTATTCAAAAATGTTTTGTTGGTAATATATTTTTTATTCAAAAATGTTTTGTTGGTAAATACCTTCATAGCATTTTGACTCTGGTTTGGGGGTTAACTATTTACCCATAGCTGGGACCTTAGCAGGTGCTACCACTCCGGGTCAGGGTGGACCTGGGAACAACAGCAATTAAGAGGTGGTTCCATGCTCCTCACAACCTCCCAATCAGAGGCCTTGTTGCCGGATGCAGTTTACGGTCATACCCAGGACCAGCAAGATTTGTGTAATTTAATATCGGCAAATATGGATTTACGAGACTGCAATAAGACGTAATGTCAAAAGGATGATATTTCCTATGATGCCGTTTTTGTTTTTGTTGTTTTTGTTTTTTGTTTTTTGTTTTTTAATTACATTCACTCTTCGTCATTGTTTATTGTTTAAAAAGCGAGTATTCTTGTAAATAAATAGTCTAATAAACAGTGTTGAAAAATATTTAATATTTTCTGTAAATATCTGAAAAAAACATCTGAAAAAAACATATTTTCTTTGTTCTTGAGAATTGATAACAAAAATAAACTATTTATTTGATTATTTATTAAACTGCTTAATATTATATTATTTAATAGAATGGTTGGTAAACATCGGCTAATTGCCAATTTATTCAAACTTTATAAAATAGTAAATAATCAGGATGAGTGGATAAAGGGTTAAATAGTAAATAATTGGATGTGCGTTGTACTGCAGTGGATATTGGCTCGGAACGAGAAATTGGAGAGCCAAGTTCGAATTCAGTTGAATTCGTTGCATTCACATACACGCAAATACCCATGGAAAAGGTATGAATTTGTCGTTTCTCCCTCCGCCTATGGGTTACATAGCATGGCAGATTGGGTTTCATATCCTCGGTTGGCAAGCACAATATACCGCAGAAAGTAATGGCAAACTGCAGCGGGAAAATCTTCTCAGTCAGTAATGTCTCTTTCGAGACATGATCGCCCAACCGTGTATCATGTATGGCACTAAACTGACTGAAATAATAATGATTTCTTTATAGCTGGTTCCCACACTTTAATAATCTAGTTAAAGTTTGTAAAATTATGAATAAATTTTTTTTATTATTTATTTCCTTCTATATTGGTAAAAGATAAATATATTTTTTTAATCATATCACCCCGAGCAAAGCGGACACACCACTGATGTGCAGGGGGCTACGTAAGAGAAAAAGATTCGAGGAGAATGAAGAGAAGGACGAACCAGTTAGAAAGGAGCAAGAGAAGGATGGGAATACATGTGTGATGACAGTTTCAAAGGTGGAGAGAAAGGAAAGGATATACATGGCGGTGTGGAAAGAACTAGGGTCAAGTAGTTAAGAGATGAGTATTGACTTTGCATTTAAATTCCTGAAGGTTGTAACCGTCAGGAAAGCAAGAATAAGGAAGTGAGTTCCACAGGCGGGAAGTGCGAGAAAAGAAGCTGCAGGAGTAGAATTGTCGTCTGCATTTGGTTGATCTAACTGTGAATGGGTGAGACCCAGATGCCAGTCTGATTGCACGAGTTGCGGAGGTACCAGTGACTTAAGTTCGTTGGAGCAGAAGCCATGGAAGTATTTATAGAACAGACACAGGGAAGCCACGAATTGCATTAGTTCTAATTAGTTTTTAGAATGTTGCAAATAAAAAATTATTCTTGTAAATAAATAGTCTAATAAACAGTGTTGAAAAATATTTAATATTTTCTGTAAATTCTCAAGAACAAAAAAAGTATGAATTATTTTCTTAATATGTTTAGGTTTTATTCCAATTCTAATCACCACTTTTTAAAAAAATAAAAATTGTCAAAGAGTGAAGGTAGTTAAAAAAGTGGTATCTTAAGAATAACCATCCTTTTAAGACTATGTCTTATTGTGGACAGACAAATTCATATTTGTCAACTTAGCAAAAAAAAAAAAAAAAAAAGAGATGACGAGAGATCAGATGACGAATGTTCCCACTTAGCACTTTCTTTACTGCCTTTTGAACAGTCAGACAAAATAAAAGACTTCTTTGAGAAAGAGAGAACTTTATACCTTTTTTAATCTTTCTCTTTCTCCTGCATAATATATTTCAATAAATTAGCCAAGGTTTATAAAGTGGCATTTTCTGCACCTTAACACAAAACTTAACGATTATTAGCTGAAGAAACAGCACAAACTGTTGTCAAACATTTTATTACAATACGTAACTTTGGCAATGTTTCTTAAACCATTCTGGTTATAAGAAAAAAAAATAAATTAAAAAGCACTTATATGGTGTGATTTTCCTTTGGGTGCATCATTAACCCTGGAACACTAACCATCAATTAAAGTTACAACACTACTAATGATGGGTGTATCATACCCAATTTTGAAAATATCAAAAAAATATTAGATATAAATCTTTATTTGAAATATTTTACATGCAGGCACTTCAAACTTTGTACTTTGAGTTAACATTAATAGGAACTAAAAAACATTATTTAGGTAAGAAAGTCAGGTACTGAAAATTGAAATTAAAATGGCATCATTTTTGCTGGGTACTATATACCCATGGTTAATGTTCTTGGGTTAATTTAAGATGGCTTACTTGTATTGTTTGCATTCTTTTTCTGTAAAATCTAACAAAAAAAAAATGTGAATTCACTTTCATCATATTCCAATTCTAATCATCGCTTTTTAAAAAAATAAAAATTGTCAAAGAGTGAAAGGTAGTTAAAAAAGTGGTATCTTGAGAATAACCATCCTTTTAAGACTATGTCTTATTGTGGACAGACAAATACATATTTGACAACTAGGCAAGAAAAAAATATATAAATGACGAGTGTTCAGATGATGAATGTTCCCACTTAGCTCTTTCTTTACTGCCTTTCTGTGCAGTCATACAAAATACAAGACTTCTTTGAGAAAGAAAAACCTTTACATATTTTAATAATTTAGTAAATGTCTATAAACTTCTGAATAAATTTTTTTTCACATTTTTATTCATAAATTGCTAAATGATAAATATTGCATTAATTTTTAGAATGTTGTAAACATAAAATTATTCTTGTAAATAAACAATCTAATAAACAAATAGTGTTTAATATTTTGTTGTAAATTCTCAAGAACAAAAAAAAATGTGAATTCACTTTCATCATATATTTAGGTTTTATTCCTATTCTAATCAACGCTTTTTAAACAATCTGTCGAAGAGTGAAGTAGTTAAAATGGTGCTCTAATGGGGAAAATCCCCCTTTTAACGCTGCTTTTTTATGGGGGTATTCTATTTTATTTCTGCGGGCATGAATGTTCATGTTTGCGGGACATCTACATATTGAAAGAAATGTTACATTCATCGTAATCGTTATTCTGCTCAATCGGAGAGGCAACAAAAACTGACAGTCACAATTTGAGAATAAGCGTCGAAACGCTTTAACCGTATTAAACATCAATTTGTTATAGATTACGAACGCAAATAAATCACGCGGCCATGTTAGATTGACGTAGCTTGCATAAATTATCCCCTATCAGCTTACTTCGAAAACTCCCAAAATGAATCATTGCACTTTATTGCTCTGGGCGCTGATTTCTATAATCGCTTGAAGATAAGCAATAAATCCCGAGATATAAAAACAGAAATAGTTTTACTCGATTTCACATTGTTGGCCATTTATAATGACTTGTATTTCTAGCCGTTAAAAACACTACATCGTTGAAGATGGCGTATTAACTTTCACTCGTTGAATTTCATGTAAACATATTAAATTATTATATATATATATATATATATATATATATATATATATATATATATATATATATATATAATCGTTTCGTTTCACGCAAGGCGGTACCACCACTGATGCACAGGGGGTTAGATAAGAGAGTAAAAGGCAGGAGGAGAGTGAAGAGAAAGAACCAGCTACAGGAGTTGTCAGAGAAAGGGCAAGAGAAGGATGGGAACACGGTGTGAAGACAGTTGCGGAGTTAGAGAGAAAGCAAATAACGGGATACAGGGGTTGATGTAGAAAGTACGTGGGAAGGATTGAAGGTCATTGGATAAGAGATCGGAATTGACATTGCATTTAAATTCCTGAAGGTTGTAGCAGTCAGGAAAACAACTATACAGAATGGAGTTCCACAGGCAGGAAGTGCGAGAAAAAAAACTGATGGAGAAGAATTGTCGGCTGCATTTGATAGGTTTTAATGGACGGAAGAGACGGATTAATATCTTTCTCAAGGGTATTTGTGCGTAAGTGAATGCAAGGAATTCAATTGGAATTCGAATTCGGCTCCTCGATTTGTCGTTCCAAGTCAATATCCAGTGCACCACAACGCACATACAGCAATTTTGACTCTAAGCATAATTACAATTTAACACTGTGTGTTTGTGTGTGTGTGTGTGTGTGTGTGTGTGTGTGTGTGTGTGTGTGTGTGTGTGTGTGTTAGCCGGCAGCCAAATAACGATGCAATGTCGAATAGAACATTCACTACGCAAGTTCGACGATTACATAAATGAGCATAAAACTTCTATAGAGACCTTGTGCCACGCTGACTTGATAGATATCTTCAGCTCCACCCAATTCCTTTTTAATCACTTCACCGCAGACAAGACAAGAAAGGGTCCAATTACCGATGTTACAAGTTCATGTATGTCCTTCTTTCTAATGTTATGGCGTTAATAGGGGCAACCAGGTGGATTTTCTAATCCTATAAAAGCCACATAGCGCAACGACTAAAATGGATATCTCATGTAACTTGAAAACACAATAATTGACGTTCCTCACTACTTCAAACAGCAGGTTAGGAAAAAAAGTCCCCATTAATATTAGACGAATGATAACAAATAGTGGATCCGAGAAACTTATTTTACTGAAAAAAAAATGATTCAATATAAAGATTTTATAAATTTCAATGAAAAGTAGTACTAGATAATTGGTCAAATAATGACTAGTGTCCTTATAAAAAAAACTGGCAGTATAGCCCGGCGTTGCTCGGGTGTACTGAAAGCTTTAAAACTAATCCATGGTCCTGGAGCTCAGACTCAGCCTAAAGAATATTTGTGTGAAGTTTGGTGAGAATCGGATAGAAATTGTGGATTGTATAAAGGACATACAGACAGATAAACAGACACACACACAAACATCTTGCCTTTTATATATATATATATATATATATATATATTATCGATTTTCTGCACTATTGTAAGAACTGCAACCTTGAAACTTCTGAATATCGTTTTTTATGTCTTTGTCTATGAGTGTATGAAATTTGATTAAAATCGGACCACTCCTTCTATAACCCAATATTTTCGATTATCGATTTTCGATATTTATCGGGGCTCCCTCGACACAAAACCTAGCTAAGAACACTCGCAGAGGCTTATAGTACCACTTTGTAAATTTTCAAGAAAATCGGTTCAGCCGTTTCGGAGTCTATAGGTAAGAGACACACAGACACACACACACACACACAAAGTTCCATTCATAAATAAGTTTAGATACATTATATACATCATATACATTATAACTGCCATTAAAAAAGCTTAAACTACGCTTAATGTTTACTCGTTATCTCACTGTGATATGGCACAAGACCAGTTTAAAGTTAGAGTCCCAGGTCTGAAGCACACATGGGGAAACCAAGTGGGAAATCTAAGCGCTTACATATGAGCTAAGACTAAAAATTCCCCAGTCCTTGCAAGAAACATCACGCTAGCGTCAATATTCCACCGACCCCCCCCACACACTTTTTTTTTTTTTTTGTAATGAAAGAGGTGATGCCACAGAGTTTAAATCCCTGGGACAAGCCATCCCAAATTGATCTGCTGTGTTCTGTCCTTAGACAGAAACACGATCGAGAAATGCACCTTGTCTGCTTGAATGCAGATACTAATTACACTTTTGTTCAGTCCGATAGCCACGAAGTAAAGTAAAGCGGGACTCGTGAAGCAATTTCTACTCGGTCAATGAATGCCGAATATTTTCTTTCAAGGAAACAACTGGTATCATCATTAGCATTAAGCTTGGTAAGTTCTGAATTAAATTAGTATGTGATTTTTGGCCAGCGTTCTTTTCTGTTACCACAAATAATTCCAGCTTAAAGTCTCTGAGCACGATCATTAAGAACCCGTCGCCGGCCATTGCGCTGTCACTGGTCGACTGTAAGGTCAATTTTAACGGCACACACGTGACGCTATTGATGGAGGAAAATCAAAGGTCTTCAGAAAATGCAGAAAAGACATTTCGCATCTCTCTGGCACCCATTCTCTTGCTCTGTTCGCCCTCCGATAATTCCCGTTGCCACAATCAATCAAGTTTTTTTTTTGCAGATTGATACATCAGATAAAAAAAATGATTAATATAAACATGCAGAGGTATCAATGATTAGAAACAAATTATATATACATATATATATATAAAGGGTCCGCCATAGGTAACTATATAATTTTGAGTCCGCCATAGGTAACTATATAATTTTATATCGACATAATAAATGTAACAGAAGAAATAATCAACTACAATATAGAAACTAACAAAGGGTACACTTAAGTTTTTTGCAACATAAACCATGATGTTTATTAAAGCTTAATGTGCTCTCCATGAAGCTCAATGCACTCTGCTAATTTTTCAGGGACTGCGTGACATACTTCGACGCACAATTTCCAATGGCACTTGAGCAATGACAGCCCAGATTTGTTCCTTAAGCTCAGCGATGCTACGGGGCTTTCCTAAGTAGACTTTGTCTTTGGTAAAGCCGTACAGGAAAAGATTCGGGAAGGGTCAAATCTGGTGAACGAACAGCCTACTCCTGAAAAACCGTGACCAGTAATCATAAAGAAATGTGGGTAGTGGACGTGGCTAGGCAAGTCTGACTCTCCTAACAGCCAGTCTCATATCCTCTTTCTGTTGACTGTTCGACTAAAACGTTTCTCTCCCTCCGCTCTATAGTATGGTCCTACGCAAGGAAGGCCGATTTGCGGCCACGGTTTTCCAAGTCTCAGAATCGATGTGTCAGGAATGTTTTCAACTGATTGTTGAAGCTCAGTTTTTAGATACTCGCGTAGTCTCTTGCTGACGAGTTCTCTGAACAGAATGATACATGGGAGTCGTGTGGAACGCATTCTAGACACGCATTCTGGTATCTATCAGATGCTATCAACCCGGGTAGATCTGGGAATAACAGCAATTAAGAGGTGTTTTGGATAAGATTTGATTTTCAGCGCGTTTCCTCTGCCTTTGTCATTGAGAAAGCTGTAGAGGAAAAAATTCGAGAAGGGTAAAATCTAGTGAACGAACCAGAACTACTTTAAAACAGCAATCTTTTGTTTTTGTTTTTAATCGTGTGAACATTATGTATATCTGAAATAGAAATGGAAATGCAATAAAGTTTATATCCAAATGTATATCAAATAAAAATATACGGTTTCAGCTTTCGAATGACATTAAATAGAAGAAATATATAAGTATCAACAACGTTAAAAACTAGAGAAAATATATAGTTACTTATGGCGGACCGTGTAGTTACTTATGGCGGACCGTGTAGTTATTTATGGCGGACCGTGTAGTTATTTATGGCGGACCCTGTATATAGTGTTAATTTGTGGTGATGCTTATTTCAAAGATTGTTGTTTTTTCAATGGTTTACTGATAAAAAGATATTTGGGTAAATATGTTTTTTTGTCGTAAAGTGCTCGATACCAAAATAGGAATAGAGTGTTGATAGGATGAATTTGGGGGAGTTTTTCACTTAACTGAGCAGATTCATGCCGACGTCGAAGTTTCTTGAAGGCACCATTATGATGCCCTCATTTCACAGAACTTTTTTTTTCAATCTGCAAGTAACGGTAATAGTAATGGCAATGTCAGTTGTTTCGTTAAAAGAAAATATTTGGCGTTTATGGACCGAATAGCCATTGCTACGCATATTCGGCTTTACTTTAATTCGGAGTCGGCAAACATTATATATATATATATATATATATATAGAGAGAGAGAGAGAGAGAGAAAGAGAGATAAACAGACAGACATACAGACAAACAAACAGAGACAGAAAGAAAGAGAGAGTGTGTGTATTTTTATATATTTATATGTAATATTTATGATACAAGTTTACAGAGAATTATCAAAATTAAAATTGTTTTACTTATTGTGGGTTTTCAGAAAACAATCGTTTTACTTTCACCTCTTTTGCGTTTATCTTTTCAAAAAGCTTGTAAATGTTTATTAGATTTCTACTCACTGACACTTACGCCTCCAATAATAGAAAAAATCAATGGGCGTAACTGGTTTTATATGTCAAATATGGTAAGGAAAATATGATAGAATCTATTTTGAGAGACGTGCCTCTGGTTTATGTAATTAATTAAGTTTGGATTTAAACTGGTTAATAAAAAATGTTTCTCGAATATTTACTTTGAAAATGTTAAAAGCGAAAACGGTTAAAGTGAAACATTTTTTTCTAAAAGGCTACATGTATGTAAAACAATTTTAATAATTCTGTGTCAGTCAGTTAAGTGCCATACGTGAAACACTTCTTGGGCGATCATGTCTCGAAAGAGACATGACTGACTGGGCAACAGATTATCCCGCAGTAGGTTGCCATTGCTTTCTGCGGTAGACTGGTTGCCAACCAAGGCTATAGAACCCAATCTGTCCTATTATTTAACCAATAACTAGAAGGAAGAGACGGATTAATACCTTTTCCCAAGGGTATTTGCGCGTAAGTGAATGCAATGAATTCAACTGGAATTCGAACTCAGCTCTCCGATTTCTCGTTCCGAGCCGATATCCACTGCACCACAACGCATATTTTCTGTAAACATACGAAAAATATGGCACCTTAAAACTATTATTATGCCAATAATGATTTTCACCTTTGATACAATCAATATATATACAGACAAGAACACTAACAAGATCTTTGTTAGTCCCTATCTCAAAAAGGTTTTAAAACGCACTTCTAATGACAGAAAAGTACGACACTTACATCCGAAGGCGCATTAGCTTAGAGAAATGAGCTTGTGTGAATGGTTGGTAGAACAAGGTTTAGGAGAAATAACAAAAATTCAAAATTTATTAAGAGCTACGAAGGAATGGGTAATTGTAGAGTCATGATCACCAATGTCCTGAAAAGACACGGCACAGTGAAAAAGCAGATGATTAGCAATTTAAAAAATAGTATAACCCGGATATAAGAGACCCTGATATTAAAGAAACACAGATATAAGAGAGATTTTCTCTGGTCCCAAATTAGAGCCTGTGGTAATGTATATAAAATAGACCAATAGACCAAACCCGGATATAAGAAAACGTACATATCGAGAACCTACAACTCTCTTATATCAGGGTTACACTGATATGTTAAGTATCTCTTAAAGTTTTTTTTTTTTTTAAACAGAATGCATATAATTGCAACATTGTTTTATACTAGATGACGAATACTGATGTGGTAAGTAAATGTCCCAAAACAGAAATAATATTAATAATAACCAGAAAGAGCAGTCAAATTTCCGCCAAGGCCATGCCGACATCATTTCAGCAATTAGCAACAGATGATTACTAAAATGAAAAAGAATAACTGGAATGAACTTGACCGCTCCCAAGAGTAAAAATAGAAAAATGAACTCGACCGCTCTCAAAATTAAATGCATATTTGAAATGAAACATGGGCGTAATTTAGTACTTAAAATGATTTGGGAAGGTAATTCAGTATTTGGCATTTGAAAGGCAAAAATTAAATTTTATTACTAAAACCGGTAAAATAACCCAGAAACTTTAAACCGTACCGGATTGAACCCAATATATAATCAGTTCATGCCAGTCATGAAGCCAATTATCCCTGAAAGTTGCATCCGAATTCATCCAGCGGGTCTTAAGATATCTTGGACACGGAAAAAGAAACAAACAAACAAACTCGACCGAATAAAATACCCCCGACTTAAGGCGGAGGTAATAATGTCTTATCATAGATATGTAACTGACATGAGATAAATATGTATTTGTTAAGCGTATATGAAAAAAATAAATTTAAACATATTGAAATCGACACTGAAAACGCATGACTCGTTAAAACTACTGCAATACTCTATTATAAAAATATGCAAAACATCGACTTAATGGATCAACTTGAGTTGTCCTTCTCGGTGGCGGTTATGTAATTCTGAAAGTGTGGGGGGCACTTAAGGGCCGAGATTTTTCTAAGGAGGGTGGAAACTCAAGCAGCGTCTTCATTTTTATACTACACCCCTATCGTATACATATCTTAGGAATGAGTTTGAGTATAATTATACTACTTCGCTGAATTAAACGGAGTAACTCTTATTCGTAGTAGTAAAGTTCTAATCTATTATTGTTCTCTTTTCCACTCTCAAGTTGTTGGAACACAAGAGAGGATAATTTCAAAAGAAAATCAAAGGATTGATACTAACGTCAGTACTAGCAGAACAGTGTGATTTGTCTGCACTGATTTTTTTAAAATGAAAAAGAAACTGCTAAGGGAAAAGTACTGAAGATCAAATCTTATCCAAAACAGCGACTGTTCAGCTTAATAAATTTTTGAAGTTTATAAAAGTAGGGGGGCAACCGAGGGCAATCCAAAATGGGGACGGGGCTTGGCCCCTTCTGGTACTCCTGCAGGATCGCTATTGGTCTTTCTTGTTAAAAACCTTGCATCCTGTCTTCTTACAGTGAGGGTTTAGCTCTTTTTTATTTGTTTTCTCTTATTTCCTTGGCTTACGGCCTATCACGTTGAAAACACCGGTTCTTACTCAATCACCGAAGTTAAGCAACGTTGAACCTGATGGGTGATCGCTTGGTAATACCAGGTGCTGTAAGTGTTTAGTGATGGATTTGCGCTGTGGTGCAGTGGATATCGGCTCGAAAAGAGATATCGGTGAGCCGAGTTCGAATTCCAGGTGAATACCCTGCATTCACTTAAGCACTGGTACTCTTGGGAAAGACATTAATCCGTCCCTTCCCTCCAGTTATGGATTAAATAACAAGGGTAGGACTTGGGGACCCTGCCCTTAAAAACAAATCCCAATGAATCTTGATACTCGAAAAAGAAAAATGTATTACTAGAAACACAAAAACTTATATAAAAACAACAATAAATTGTTGAAAGAAAAAGTTATTAACAGCGATAAATAAAAAAAAATTTAGTTGGCAATAAATGACCCGCCGAGGTTGACATGCCATAAAAACAAAACAACCAACCAAAAAATCGTATTTCCTTGCTTGTTTTTTGTGTCTACCATCAAATCAATGCCAACTGTGTAACGTTGTTAAGATCATCGTTGTTGGCACCCGCTCGCATTCGAGTATCGAGATCATTCTCTCCTCTCTCTGCTTATTCTCTTTCTTACCTCTGTTGAGGATGACAGATACCTCTGTGAAGCCCTAGCCTACAGCTGAAAAACCGTGAGCAGTTGTCACAGAGAAGTGTGGGTAGTGCACTGGACTATGCGAGTTGGGCTCTCCTGACAGCCAGTTTCAGATCCTCTTCCTGTTGAGGGTTGGACTAAAATGTTTCGCTTCCCCCGCCTCTATAGTATGGCCCAACGCAAGGAAGGCGATTTGCAGTCACGGTTTTCCAAGTCTCAGAATCGATGTGTCAGGGATGTTTTCAACTGATTGGTGAAGCTTAGTTTTTAGACCGTCGGGCAGTCTCTTGCTGACGAACTCTCTGAACAGAATGATAAATAGAAGTCGTGTGGAACGCATTCTAGACACGCATTCTAGTATCTATCAGATGCTATCAATCCGGGTAGGTCTGTGAACAACAGCAATTAGGAGGTGGTCCCACGCTTATCAAAAGCTCTAATCTCGCGATCAAATGCCTTACTACGGAATGTGTCATACTCAGGAGTAAGAGAAGGATAGTGAAAAAGCAAGTCATCCATACTAGAAGCTATCAAGGATAGTATGTTGAGAAAAAGCCGTTATCGCTGACTTTCTATTGGGACATGGAGCATAGATAATGTGAATATAGCTTCAATAGCCTAGATATTTCCATATTTATCAGTAGCACTCGTTAGGGGTTGAACTGCTGACCATTAATTGAGGCAGATAGTTAAGCAATTCTTCTTTTCTAAGAAGATGAGCCTTGTTTACGTTTTGTTCATTACTGTAAAGTATTACTGAACATATCTGACTATTTTGGCATCTCCTAGAGATCATCCAATGGAAGTCACCCAAAAATATCTAAAAGAATTCTGAGACAAGGTAGTCAAGAAAAAATTGCAAGAAAAGACTAATTATTAGAACTTTCAGTCAGAAATACAATGTAATATGTAGACTACTTATTGAGTACGTCAAAATAAAGAAGGTACAATAATCTGGATTTGGTTTGGTTTGTTTAACGGCATATCAACTCCTTATGGGTCATTTAAGGCTTAGTTATTTTTGTTTGTTTGTTTTTTGTGAGGTTTGGCAATTTTCTTAAAAATGTGTTTCTGGTAATTTCTTTAATGCCTTTTTTTTCATGTTTTGGCTCCAAGTTGGCGTTCACTGTTTGCCAATAACTGCGATCCTAATAATTGCCGCATCTTGAATCAAAGTAGACATGGGAACAACAGCAATTAAGAGCTGATTCCAGGCTCTTTAAAATCTCCAGATCAGAGGTCTTGCTGCTGGATATAGTTTGTCGTCATACCTAGGACGAAACTATCTGGAGAGTTCAATAATAGACGATGGGAAATGTGATAAAAATAGGAAGAGGCTTCGCAGAAACCAAGCAAGGTATACAGAGGAAAATCTTTAGAAACAAACCGATGTGTGCTGAACTTAAATACGTGCACCAAAGTTAAGCAACATGGATGTTATTTAGATGAACGACAGCTCTTGGATTCTCAGGTGGTGTAATGCTTAATGTCATGGAATTGTTAATTAAAGAGCTGTGTCCGAAATTCCATTGGATTCGTTATATTCATTTACGCGCAAATACCATTGGGGAAAGGTATTATTTCACCTCCATTCCGTTCCAGCTATAGGTTAATTAGTAATGCTTATATCAAAAACCATCATCATCTCCAATAAAAAAATAAGCCGTAGATAAAGAATCAATCGATCATAAAAAAAAAGACAATATCTAACTTGTAAGAATGATTTGGGCTAGAAGGAAGATTTATTTCAGGTGGTACTTTCTAAACTTGCACCGACCCTTGATTTCATTTGATCGTCCCCTTTAGCAAGCAGCAGGTGCTGTGGGCTAATGGCAGAGCTCGCTTTCGCCGTATCCTCGCTGCTGACCCATCACAGGAGACGTAACTTGATGAGGGAACAGGAAGATTCCCCCAAGAGTAGCAGGACAGCAGGCGGAAGCAGCAGTAGCAGCACTGGGCTCAAGCAGGAAGGACGTCAAACTTTTCGCAGCTTTCTGGTTTCCCCTATATTCAAAGGGGTTGTTAGCTGTCACTCATTTTTGTAGAGCCGAAGTGTGTGATTTATCCCCTTATTAACAGGATGTAATGGTTGAAGTATTTTTTGCGGTGTAGAGAACATACACTCGCCCGCCTGGCTAGTCGTTGGCCATCCCCTTAATCAAATCGAATCGTCTAATGTGGCTTCAGGAGTCCCTTAAATATTCGACTACATATTGAATTGTTGCTGCGGATGAGAAACCATTCAAGTGCTGGTTGACCAGGGCCGCTACCCTAAAGAAGAAAAAGAAGGAAAGAAAGTGTCGGCTCAACAGATCCCTGGAGAAAGAAGCGTTCGACTACGGGAAACCCTGAATTGTCCGCCTCCCACCAATTCGAATGTAAGAGAACGCCATTTGTATTTCCCCCTTCTCGTAAGTACTTTGTGTCTGTGTTCGTAAAGAACACCTTCCTCTTTCACTCTTGGCTAATTCGTGACTTGGTCACAATATTTTTATTGTATGTTCCGTGATTAGTTTTGATGCTAAAATAGCTATTATTTTAGCAGTCCTCCTATCTTTATTGTACATATTTCTAATGTTAATCCTTTATTGAACTGTACTTGTTAAATGTAAAAAACATTTTAGTATTTTAATTTTATATGTTGTAATAAATAATTTTGTAATTGAGACGCACGCATTTTTAATATTATTTTTTCTTTGCCACGGTGAACACATGGTAATTCGTTACAGAGAAGAGTTGCTCCCCTTGAACGCGGGGAAAAAAGTTAAATTATACCTCCCACGAGGATAAATTATTATTCTAGTGGAGTTGAAAGTGTTTTTTTTTCGTTTATTTATTTATTTTTATTTATTTTTTTTTTTTTTTTTGGTAAAAGAAATCATTCTTTTATTCTGCAAAAATTACACGTTTAATTCTTTTATTCTGCTAAAATGACGCGGATAAACAAAATTCTCACAGGACGAATATATTTCTAAAACGTCGACATTTTATTGCATTTAGAATGAGTAACGTTAATATAATAGCGCATTGCTGTAGGAAGAAATTTCACCTCAGGCAGTTGAACCTTTTTCTTAGACTATGCTTATGGCATTCAAAAGTACTGTTCTTAAGAATTTAGTTAGAAAAATTACATATACCGTACCACAATAAAAGTAAAAAGGGAGATAACTGATGATTACCAAAAAAAGAGGCTCTACGCAAAAGAGATGGAGATGATATACCCCAGTTATTGCAATAAAGGTTTCTGTTCGAAATTCTAGTACCTAAAGAAGTCCGGAGAGTACAACTGCTGAAACGTCGTACAAATGGCAATAAAGATGAGGACAATAGTCCGAATAATGTAAATACTGTAAGTAAAGATCAATTTTCACTTTCACAAGTAAAGCTAAGTGTTCAGTCAATGAATGCCGAATTATTCTGCAAACACTTGAAAAATGATCCCCATAATTATCAGAAAAAGCTATAACATTTGATGGACGAATAATTTCCTAAAGAATTGTTTCAATAAAAAATATTTTATAGATTTCATCTTACAGTAAAACTTAGAGCTCAGTTAATGACTTGGAAGGTAATCCTCATCAGTATTAGAAAACCGTATAAGAGCGGACTTGAGAAGATTATCCTCAGAAAGACCTGCTTTACTAAAAAGAGTTTATTAATTTCAGATAACAGTAACATGAAGTGTTCGGTCAATGAAGAACGAATGTTTTTTGTAGGTAATAGGTTGATTTAATTAGTGGCGATCGCAAATTTTATAAGTAGAATAACAGGCCACACATAGCTCGTGATTCGAAAGAAAATGTCTAATTCTTCGGTGATGACATAAAAAATAGATTTTATTTTGAAAATTAATATTAATTTAGCCAATCGCTTAACACTGGTCTTGAGTTTGAGTTTTGTTTAACGGCATATCAACACCTCTGTGGGTTTTTTAATGCCAAAAAGATGGTGTTTTAAAGTACTTTTTTAATGTTTGGTTATAGTGAGAAGGTTAATTTAGATTTTAATGAAAATTTTGTTTTTATTCTTTTTTATTTTATTTTAGAAAACTGAAAATTTCTTCTAAGTTTTGTCTTCAAAAATGTTTTGCTGGGATTAATATTTTTTCTTGCAAAAATGTGTTATGGTAATAATTTTTTCTTCAAAAATGTATTGTTGGGAATATTTTTCCTTAAAAAATTTATATTTTTCTATAAAAGTCTATTCTTATGTATATATTTCTATAAAAGTGTATTTTCATATTTTCATAGTGTTTTGACCCTAGTTTAAGGGGTTAACTATTTGCCCATAGCTGAGACCCTAATAGGTGCTAGCACTCCGGTTCAGGTTGGACCTGAGAACAACAGCAATTAAAAGGTGGTTCCATACTCCTCACAACCTCCCAATCAGAGGCCTTGCTGCCGGATGCAGTTTACTGTCATGCCCAGGACCAAACACTGGTCTTACACACACATACACACACACGCACCTATATACATGCATAAAAATAGATACACGCAGGCATGCATATATACATATACATTTATATATATATATATATATATATATATATATATATATATATATGTGGGAGTTGTGAAAAGATAATTAGTTATTTGTTGCTACAATTTTAAGTGGATATGAAAACTTCTTGCTTAGACCAAGAAGCTCTTCCAAAAAATTTGGTTGGTCACATCGTTAGCTATATGAAAAGTTGGTAGTATCGTGAATTTTTCAGCACCCTTTCTAAGTATTAACGCTAAATGCGAAGGTGTGAATTTTAATTAGTCATCTTGATGTGTTAGTATCCTGAAGCTATGTCTCATGGCATATACCTTCAAGGCATTATTAATTGATCAACATGTATTTACTTTATAGAATATATATATATGTGTGTGTGTGTGTGTGTGTGTGTGTGTGTGTGTGTGTGTGTGTGTGTGCTGAAGTCATTTTTTTCTATTCCGTGTCATTGTTAAGATTAATGAATTCGCCAGCATGAGCAGTGTTCTCTCTACTTCGTTTAATTGGGGGTGGTGTACAAAGAAGTCTGATATATTCAATTATCAACAAATAGAGATCTTCACAATTTCGACTTCTTTCATTTTGTGTTCAGACACAAAACGTAAGTCACACAATATGCATTTAATACAGTCTTGATTCGTTCGGGAAATATATGAGAATAATCTAAAACTTCCACTTGTAGCAAACCAATTACACACGGATAGAAAATATAGAATTCAATAAATTACTGATGCTAAACTCCAAGAAAGTTGCGCCTTCGCGGTCTCACATTTTCCACTAACCTGAAATGAAACACATTGAATCATTTGCTAGGCTTGCTGCTAAGAAGGTTGATTTACTGTCTCGTGCCAGATAATCTTTTTCAACGAAATCCATCTGTCATTCCGTCCGTCCATTGAATTTTGCTACCATATTTGGTCTAGTAACCCAGCTATATACAGGATGATTGAAAAGTATCTCACTATTTTATGTAAAAGAGAACAGCCAGTAGTCCTGACTTAACACCCTGTGACTTTTTTTTCTTTTGGGATTAGTCAAAGAAGCAAGTCTGCTATACTAAAACAAGACTTTGGGATAACTTGAAGGCCGAATAGAAGGGGTTATGTTATGCTTTCTATGCTACAAGTGTTCCTGATAAAATCAGTTGACGCGATACTTGGTCGGTTGGTGTCCATATCGAATTTTGAATAAAATCACATTCTAAACGCTTTCCCCCCATTATGTCCTTGGGAAAAGGTATTAATCCGTTTCTTCCCTCCAGTTATGGGTTAAATAACAGGACACATTTGGTTCTATAGCCTTGGCTGGCACCCAGTCTATCACAAAACATTATGTCAATCCACTGAGGGATATTTTTCAGCCCACTCAGTTTGTCTCTTCGAGACATGATCATCCAAGCATGCATCATGTAATGCACTTATAGGTATTTCAAAATGAAGAATTACTTTTCAAATTTAAATCACCCTGTATATCTCGAGATTTTAGAAAATTTTCAAAAAAGAATCAGCAATGTTATCGAGCCTGACTTGGCATCCATCCTTTCAATGACTTTTCCACAACCGTTTTTGCTTCCTTCTGTCTTTTCTATTCGAACGAGCTTTCATCATTGATACTTCAGCTGCAAGAATTTAAGTATACCGCCAGATAGGCAACTAGGTATCATCGCTTTGCTGTTGAATTAGATATATTTAAACGCAAGTATTATTCTTATGAATTTGCGTTGTAGTGTCGGCACGGAATAAGACATCAGGGAGCCGAGTTCGAATTCTAGTTGAATTCATTGCTTACGCTTACGTGCAAATGTCCTTGGGAAAGGTATTAATCCGTTTCTTCCCTCCAGTTATGGGTTAAATAATAGGACACATTTGGTTCTATAGCCTTGGCTGGCAGCCAGTCTGTCACAAAAAATAATGGCAATCCACTGAGGGATATATTTCAGCCCACTCAGTTTGTCTCTTCGAGACATGATCACCCAAGCGTGCATCATGTAATGTACTTAACTGACTGAATGACATATTTTATAGACCTTTGAAATTCACTTCTAGTCTCTTCCTTCCCTACCTCCTAAAATATACAAAAATGTAAATCAATTCAATAGCATTATTTCAATCGCATTATTCTGCCTTTCTGAAATCTATTTTTTTATTGCTCTTTCTCTTTAATAAAATCTTCTCAGTCTGTTTCACTCTCATTAAGTTATTATCACGTTCTTTTATTATCCTTTCTCCTTACCAAAGTTTTCTCAGTCTATTCTACCCTCATTAAGTTATCATCACGGTCTTTTAATATTCTTTTCTCCTTACCAAAGTTTTCTATTTTTAATATTATTTTCTTTTATTATCATTTCTCCTTACTAAAATCTTTTTTTGTCTTTTCCGCTGTTAATAATTCAATATTTTATTTTTATTATCCTTTCTCACACTTATTCAACCTTCACAGGTTTTTGAATCTGCGAAAATTAAATGTCCTACTAGGATTTATTTTGTGTGTACACACTCCTAACAAACATAAGATGTAGAATCTCCACCATGTAGATGGCAAACTAAAGAAAGAATTAAAGGATAGCGATTTACTGTCCATGCTAAGAAGACAGAAGAGAAACAACACCAGATTCGATTTCTAAATTTTAGTTGCTAAAATCGAAGAGGTACTGAAGGTCAAATATCTGGAAAATGTTTTAGCAGAAAATGTGACGCTGTAAGCGTTGGGATAACAAATAATGTCCTCCAAAAATTCAGCGCAGTATCAATAAATAAGAAAATGTATTAAGAAATAAATTTTAGAGTACTAACATTCTTATGTAACATCAATCCTCTAGTATGGTAATGTATTCTGGACGTTTTTATGAGAGATTAGCAGTATAGCCCGGCGTTGCTCGGGTGTAATGAAAACTTTAAAACTAATCCATGGTCCTGGACCTCAGACTCAGCCTAAAGAATATTTGTGTAAAGTTTGGTGAGAATCGGATAAAAATTGTGGATTTGTATAAAGGACATAGAGACAGATAAAAGACACACACACAAACATCTTGCCTTTTATATATATATATATATTATCGATTTTCTGAACTATTGTAAGAACTGTAACCTTGAAACTTCTGAATATCGTTTCTTAAGTCTTTGTCTATGAGTGTATCAAATTTGATTAAAATCGGACCACTCCTTCTATAACCCAATTTTTTCGATTATCGAATTTCGATATTTATCGGGTGTACCTCGACACAAAACCGAGCTAAGAACTCTCGCATACGCTTATAGTAAAACTGTGTAAATTTTCAAGAAAATCGGTTCAGCCGTTTCGGAGTCTATAGGTTAACGGACACACACACACAGACACACACACAATGTTCCATTTATAAATAAGTTTATATATATATATATATATATATATATATATATATATATAAACCAGATTAATCAGTTTGTAAGAGTATGGCCTAGGGTGAATTATTTGAGAATTAGAAGATCTTTTCTCAAATCTTGTTTGTCTTGTTGGTGTCGTGCCTTCTTATATTCAGAAGCGGTTAGCCAGAATTAAAGCCACTAATACCTCAGTTGAACATTCTTTAGTTAAGTATGAGCTTGATAAATTGTTTGATCGCTCAAATGGGTGCTTACGTTCTTTTCGTTCAAATTTGAACAAAATCAAAACAGAAATGAGCTTCTTTGATTATTTCCGGTTCTCTCGCTTTTTAGTGAATTGCAGGTTTCGGATGGAAGAATCTGCAAATGGGAGAAATAATAAATACCTAGAATAATTTAATCACCAGACGGTTTGGTTCTGTGTCAGGTGATCTACACCAACTCATTTTCAATTGTTCCAATATTAATCTCACTGGTATTGAGCTTTCTGTTCTATCCGGTGGATTGGAATTTTGTATTCCTCCCTCTGCTGTTAATAAGGAACGGGTTTTTTCTGAGTTTGATTTGTTATACTCTCAAATCGTCCATCATGTTCCTAAGTCCGTCGAGAAGTGTTCTGAGGTTAAAACTAGGTTGTTTGAGTTTGCCACTGAATACTCTGCGCTAGGTTGCGAGAAAGATTCTCTCGACTGGCGCAGTGTTCATTTTCAAACGATTAGAGCTTTACGCTCGCGGGGTGACATTTATATCAACAAGCCAGACAAGGGTGCCGGTGTCGTGATTTTGAATAGATCGGATTATATTGCAAAGATGCATAGTATATTGGATGATCCATCTAAATTTACAGTTATCGGTCCAGCCGATACTCACGATAACACCGGCAAAATAGAAGCCAAACTTCAACGTTGGCTGTTGTCCCAGTATAAGGACAAATTAATTTCTAAGGACATCTATAGTAGGATCAGATCCGTGGGCTCGCAACGCCCTAGAATGTATGGCCTTCCAAAAGTTCATAAAGATGGAGTCCCACTCAGACCTATTTTGTCTATGATGGGCTCCGCACAACATGAGTTGGCTGAGTGGTTGGCTGAGATTCTCCAACCTGTGTCTCTTGCTCTGTCTGCGTACAATGTCATCGACTCCTTCAGATTTTCTAGTTTCATTAGAAACTTAGATTTTTCATCTAGGGATAAATTTATGGTCTCCTTTGACATTGTCAGTTTATACACAAATGTTCCATTAAATGATACTATTAGCATTTGTGTTGACATGTTATATAGAGGGAGTTTAGGTGCCGTGAAAATTCCCGAGGAGTTATTCCTGGAATGTATGCGATTGGCAACTGAGGGGGTCGAATTTAGCTTTGACGGAGACAATGTTTGCGCAGACAGACGGCGTTGCGATGGGTAGTCCATTGGGTCCTGTCCTTGCGAATATTTTTGTGGGATTTCATGAGCGTCTGTTATTTGAGAGGGTAGCTGAACCTTTGATATATCAACGATATGTTGATGATACCTTCTCTTTATTTGACAGCGCCATTGATGCTGAACATTTTTTAGTTCAGTTGAATTCTTTACATCCTTCCCTTTAGTTTACTATGGAGATTGAAAGGGATGGATGTCTCCCATTTTTAGATGTCCTTGTTCAGCGGCGGGACGGTACTTTCGTGACTTTTGTTTTTCGCAAACCAACCTTCACTGGTTTGTATTACTAATTGGAAATCGTTTGTCCCTAAGTCTCGTAAACTATGTCTGATAGAAACCTTGGTTCACCGTGCCTTGAATATTTGTTCACCTGAATATTTAGAAAGCGAATTAATTTGCTTGCAGGAGATTTTCGAAGGCAACGGGTACCCGGTTAATGTGGTGAAACGGGTAATTGATCTCAAAATCAAACGTTATAAAGAACCTAAGGTTGAAGGACCTAGCCGCTGTCCCTTGTATCTGAAAATACCCTGGTAGAAGATGTCAAACTATAACCGACAGAGTTTCGGCATGTGTTTCGTCCTGTTATTTTGCGGTGCAGTTGCGTGTTGTTTTTCAGACTAGACCTGTGTTTCCTTCCTTCAGTAAAGATAGGTTGTCCTATTTTCGAAAGAGTTCAATTGTTTATCAATTTAAATGCTGTTGTGATGCGGCATACATAGGACGTACCGATCTGAGGTTGGAGACGCGGGTTTCACAAAACGTCCCCGCTAATATACGTTCCAGTGGCTCTCTCAGACCTATAAGAACAACACAATCTGTTCTGGATTCCGCTATTGGCCGACATCTTTTGGACAATCAAGTGTGTGCCTCTGCATATGAGGACAGCTGGTTTACTGTCTTGCTCGGTCTACACACCATCTTCGTATTTTGGAAGCAATTTGCTTGAAAATTCATCAACCGAGCCTGTGCAGACAGAAAGAGCGGTTTTTACGCTCCTTACATTTGCTGGTGAGTCTGTGAGTGTAACATTTTTTCACTTTTAAACATTCTTGTGGAATTATATGTGCTTATGTAAATGAATTACATTTTATGTGGGTTTTTTTTTTCAATAAATTTATTTTTAAACGAGTTCCATCATCTCCCAGCATTGTAAGTAATTTATTTTGTCTTGTCCTTTTCCTTAACTCCGTTAAAATTAAAGCCAACGAGAACCCTTGATAAGAGTTGGCCGAAAGGTTCCTCGGGTTTAAATAATATGACGTCTGTTCTTTTTTAAGTTATATATACATATATATATATATATTATCGATTTTCTCCACTATTGTAAGAACTGCATCCTTGAAACTTCTGAATATCGTTTCTTATGTCTTTGTCTATGAGTATATCAAATTTGATTAAAATCGGACCACTCATTCTATAACCCAATTTTTTAGATTATCGATTTTCGATATTTATCGAGGGTACCTCGACACAGAACCTAACTAAAAACACTCGCAGACGCTTATAGTACACCTGTGTAAATTTTCAAGAAAATCGGTTCAGCCCTTTCGGAGTCTATAGGTAACGGACACACACACAGACACACACACACACACAGACAAAGTTCCATTTATAAATAAGTTTATATAGATTTAGATGTAGAGGCGACTTCATACAACAGATACGTGGTTCTACAACCAGTCAGTTAAGTGATACACGATTGGGCGATCATATCTCGAAAGCGACAGGACAGACTGGGCAGAAGATTTTCATTCAGTACTTTGCCATTACTTTCTACGGTATACTGGCTGCCAACCAAGACTATAGAACCCAATCTGTCTTGCTATTTAACCCATAGCTGGAGGATGAAGCAACGGATTAATACCTTTCTCAAGAGTATTTGCGCGTAAATGAATGCAACGAATTCAACTGGAATTTAAACACTTAAGAGTTCTGCAGTAGGATGCTGAAAATATCACGGACAAAACGCATAAGCAACGAGAAAGTTTCCAGAAAAATTAAAACTTAAAAAATAGCTAAATAATGAAAGAAAACCTGATAGGTGAAAACATTCAGACACATATTGTGGAAAGAGGGATCAGAATTCGTTATGCCCAGAGAACATTGACATCAAGAAGGGGTCAAGCAACGAATAACCAAGAAGACGTGCTTATGTAAATGAATTACAGAACGAGAAATGGGAGAGATAGAAAAAGAAAAACTCTTGCTATGAGCTACAAAGGATATGAAGTTGTGAAGGATATGAGTTGTAGCTCATAGCAATATTTTTTCTTTTTCTATCTCTCCCATTCCTCGTTCTGTAATTCATTTACATAAGCTCGTCTTCCTTGGTTATTCGTTGCTTAACCCCTTGTAGACTTTGATAAACAGTAGCTACTCTGGCATGTATGCATCGCTCATTCAGTGAAATGAATTAGATCGCTCTAGCTATTGGACGCGTATAATGATATGCGCTAAAAAGTCCACCGAACGCCCATAGCCCAGGGGTAGAGTCGCCGACTGATGCCATTTCGGTCGGGTTTCAATCCTGGGTAAAAAGCAATCGGAGTCCAACCCTACCGATGAGCTGTGATACGGCGAAACAGACCTGTCTAACGCTCTACATTTGTATCGAGCACTCTTTATAAAAGTAAATGCATGAACGAAAGGTTAAAAAACCTACGAGTTCTACAACTTAGTTACAATATATATATATATATATATATATATATATATATAGTAATGAACTTAATCACAGTAAGTCAACACTAATAATAACAGACTAAATATCCGAAACTAATGCTAACTAACAGTAATATAAACCGTCTTCTAACCCGGCGAGGACACCTCGTGGGTTAAATAAAGGGGAGAAAAAAAAGAAACAAACAGCGCACAAGAACAATACATCTAGTGCTCGTTTGAAAGAGAAAAAAAACAAGACGAAAGCTTAACAGCAAAGTGCTCGATACGAAAGTACGAAAGTAGAGCAGAATACAATACAAAAATCCAGAATTGAGCCACCACCTACCGCGGTTTCACACGAACGGATCTTCAGGGCAAGTGGCTCTTTTATTATCCTTTTATTATCCTTTTCTCTTTACTAAAGCCTCTTGCCCTGAAGATCCGTTCGTGTGAAACCGCGGTAGGTGGTGGCTCAATTCTGGATTTTTGTATTGTATTCTGCTCTACTTTCGTACTTTCGTATCGAGCACTTTGCTGTTAAGCTTTCGTCTTGTTTTTTTCTTTTTTTTTCTTTCAAACGAGCACTAGATGTATTGTTCTTGTGCGCTGTTTGTTTCTTTTTTTTCTCCCCCTTTATTTAACCCACGAGGTGTCCTCGCCGGGTTAGAAGACGGTTTATATTACTGTTAGTTAGCATTAGTTTCGGATATTTAGTCTGTTATTATTAGTGTTGACTTACTGTGATTAAGTTCATTACTATATATATAAATATATATATATATATATATATTCTTCAACAAGACTAATTCCATTGCAGCATGACGTAATCATGGCAACAAAGAACATGCTGCGAAACAGATTTTGTTTTCTTTCGTGGAACGCGAGTATTCGCTACATTTGTGCCAGCCAAGCCTACCTGGTTTGTAGCAATTGCTGAATGTGAAACAGAAATTAAGACAAGATCATAAGATTCGAAGTTAGTCAATATTGATTTTGCCAACATTAACAACACATCAGCGACAAATAATACAGCTGTAGGACCGAAATACTGATTGATTTTATCAATTACCGATCCGACTTGTCTCTACACTATTGTCTTTAACCTGAAAAGCCTCATTCAGAATAGCATTTAGCTAATTTCTACCATTCATCTGAGCGGCAGTGTCTCTTCACCGAACCGAACATACATTAATCAACGTCTCCAATACTGGCCACCAATTAAATGTCGGCTTGAGTTTCAAACTTACAAGACAAATCACTAGCTTTGGCTTTCAAATTATGTAAAGTGAAATTTTCTTCTTTCTAATCAACGTGCTGAATTTAGGAAACTCGACAGGTGATAAAACACATCCGAATTTAAAATAGTTATCATTATGATCATTGTCTGCTGCTAATCAATTTTATATCCTTTTCGCCGTCAACTTTCGTCTTCGGAGGAAAACGAGGCTGTAATTAATGAAGTAAAGAAAATGAAGAAAAATGAAGCGAGTCACTGTTGAGGAATATCCGTTGGGTATTTTAAATTTTCAAGCTTAATTCTTAATTAGAAAAATGCAGCTGATTTTTTCTTGGCTTTTTTACGGAAAAGTTAGTGTAAAGAAACATATCAACCTAGATTAAAAGTTACTTTAAAGATAGGTATCTGTTTGAATATTTGAAAAATCTACGATCGTAATAAAATGCATAATTCCATTTAAAGTTTCAATATATATGCAACCATATCAAACAATTCAGGCTCACATACGTTTTGAATTCAGATTTGTCCTTCTCCTATAGGCTAGGAGGTCTAGTCTAGTTTTCCTATTAAGCTCTAGTCGAAGAAGGAGAGAAAAGATATGTCTATACCTTTCCAAAAGGCATTAATGCAAATGTTATCGGCTCCCAGTCGTATCCGAGCATCGGAACCGTCATTTTATTCCCCTATTCTCTTCCCTCATGCGGTTGTGGAGATGGTTGTGAAGGCCCAACCTATTCCTGAAGAGCTATGATCACTGCTGGGCGAGTCGGAACCTCCTGGCAGATTCTCTTCATGCTGACGGTTGCTCGTAATTTTCGCTCCCTTCAGGGAAGGTCTTACTCCAGGAAGGACAGTTTGCAACAACGGTTTCCCAGTTTGAAGTGTTGATCTGTATCAGAGATGGATGTCTTCAACTGATTCATGAAGCGACATTTTGGACCTCTACATAGCTTCTTGCGGTTGGCAAGCTCTCCAAAACTGGATGATATGTGGGAGCCGAGTGGAACGCATTCTGGTCACTTGACCCGGCCATAGGAGGCAACGTTGAAGGATGTCAGCTTCGATGCAAATCTAAATGTGACGTATCTGAGATGCCTATCAACAGAGGATGGAAAGCGCCTCACGGAAATCTGAAAGCGCATTTGGATAGAGAAAAATGCCTTCCAAAAGCTGATGAAAAAAAATTGAAAATATCGTTACAAAGAAAAGAGTACTGAACTCTTATGTAGTAATAGTCCTCCTATATAGCTGTAAATGCTGAATAACCTCCCCATAGATGAAGAAGAGTCTTGAAGCAGCAGAAATGTAGCTCTACAGAAGGATGATGAGAATACCATAAAAAGCCTTGAAATGACGAAGTTCTAGATATAATGTCAACGAAAAAAGACGCTTATGCTTCACATCAGTTGAGTCTTTTGGTCACATAATGACGATAAAGAGCTAGAAAAATTTAATTATCACGAGACAAATTAAATGTAAGATGCATAGAGGAAACGCCAAAATTAACTGGCAAGCTTGAGTGAAGGGATGGCGGAGCGGCTTCAAAAAGATAGAAAAAAGAAGAAAGTTATTAACTGCTATAAAAGAACGGAAATTGTGGAGAACCATGATCGCGAACGTCCTAAAGAGACACGGCACATAGAATAAGCCAGGTGTCCATTGAATATATTACATTCAGGTTTTTACGATGCACTAAAGAGTTTCATTAGGAATAAAACCTGACGAACACAATAGCTAGGGGATAAATTACTCATTTTTAACATTAATTTAGCTAAGTGTACCACGGATCAGTCAGTATTGTAGTGGATATCGGCTCGGAACGAGAAATACGAAAGCCGAGTTCGAATTCCAGTTGAATTTCTTGTATTCACTTACGCGCAAATACCCTTGAGTAAGGTATTAATCCGCCTCTTGTTCCTCCAGCTATGGGTTAAATAGCAGGACAAACTAGGTTCTATAGCCTTGGGTGGCAACCAGTCAGCCGCAGTAAGTAATGGCAACCTACTATGGGAAATTCTAATCGGTCATATCTTGTTCAAGACATGATCACCTAAGCGTGTATCATGTATGGCATTTAACTAACTGATAATATTAACATGTTCAAGTCTATGGTTAGCCGTTATCTTTTCCATATATCAAAACTTTGCTTCTGTAAAGTGGCTCCCAGGCATTCTACATTCTCACAGTAAAAAAAAAAAAAAAAAGAGTTAGAAATTAAGATACTTTTTACTGGTAAAATTCGCCTCGTTAATGTAGCGGTATTGACCAAAGAGATCACGCAATATTTTTTTTTTTTTTTTTTTTTTCAAATTGATAAACTTTTAAATTCTGATAACTCATTATTTTAAAAGTGCTGGTATTTTTATTTTTTTTTATTTTTATTTTTTTATTTTTTTGCCATAAACAGGAGCTCATTATTTCTACACCGGCTCGTGATGACGTCATCAATTACGCAGCAAATCAGCAGACGCTCTAAGATCACGTGACTGGATCTGATAAATTCTTAACAGACTGTAGATTTCAAACTGTATCTTTGTTTAAAATACTAATAAATTCAAAAGCTTCTATACAACGAAATAGCAGGTGTGTAAGATTTGAGTATGGAGCCAGAAGTCTTGGGATACTTGGAAAGAATGTATATCGCAACAATATTTAATGATTGTCTGGACCAGCTGTGTATACTGAGTCACATACAACTTTCCTTCAAGGACAGGTGAGATGTTTATTCAATATCGGCTCTAGAAACAGATTATAACGCACACACATACACACACACACGCACACACATGTATGTATGTATGCAAAGTATACTCAGTTTTAATCCGAGAAAAGTAATATGGTTAAATAATTTTTATGCCTTTGCCTTGATAAAATCGATCCCAGGACGAAACGCGTAAGGGAAACATAGTTTTTCTCTTGTCTTCTTTATTTAACCATATATATATATATATATATATATATATATATATTTATATATATATAGTACTGTGCAAGAGTATTAGGGCAAGAACTATTTTATCTTTTATGAGGCATATTGACAGAACATAAACAATCTAATTAAAGTAATTTTATTTGATTTACTCAACAAATGCTTTAACAAGAAAAAATATTTGTTACAAAGTAAATTTAATATTTAGTATAATAGCCTTTTGCTTTGATCACAGCTTTTATTCTGTCAGGGACTGACATCACAAGCTTCTTTAATGTATTTAATGATATTTTCTGCCAAGCAGGTTGTATTTGTTTCAAAAGTGTGTCTTGCAAAGTAACATTTGATTTATCAATTTTTTTACTCAAAATATCTCATAGATGTTCAATAGGATTGAGATCAGGGCTTTGTGAGGGGCAATTCAAATTCTAAAACCTTCCTTTCTCTTCCTTTTTAGTTAAATAATTCTTACAAGGGTTTGGTTTTCACCCAGCATTTGAATTTCAGTGAGGTTTTTAGGAAAATCACCCCTGTCCTAATACTTTTGTACACTACTGGTAGTGTGCAAAAGTGTTGGGACAGGGGTGATTTTAACCTTTATTTTGGTGCCTCATAAAAGATAAAATAGTTCTTGTCCTAATACTTTTGCACATTACTGTATATATCACAATATTTTGTATTTTTGACTCATGTTTTTTATTGTTCTTTCTGTTTAGTAATAGTTTCTTGTTTAATTGAAAATAGGAAAAATTAAATATAACTTTTTTTAATACATTTCTTTTACACCTAGTTTTAAATAATCAATATTTATTAGCAATTTACTTAGCTTTTCACCCTGTATTTGAATTTCGGTGAGGTTTTTAGGAAAATCACCCCCTGTCCTAATACTTTTGCACACTACTGGTAGTGTGCAAAAGTGTTGGGACAGGGGTGATTTTAAACTTTATTTTGATGCCTCATAAAAAATAAAATAGTTCTTGTCCTAATACTTTTGCACCGTACTTACTCTCTCTCTCTCTCTCTCTCTCTCTCTCTCTCTCTCTCTCTCTCTCTCTATCACTCTATATATATATATATATATATATATATATATATATATATTAGTATGCAGTATGGGTATAGAAGAATCCAACAGCGTATCATGTACTTTCAGTGATAGGATGATAACTAACTTAGTAAGAGAGCTCTAAACATATATGCATATAAATACATATAAAGCAAATATAAGAAAAATTATGCCAGACACGTTATTTCATAGTGAATCGGAAGTATAAGCCTATTTCAGGCGAACCAGCATCATCTTCCGTCTTTATTTTACAAAGGATTTGTATTTTTCTTATATATATATATATATATATATATATATATATATATATATATATATATATAAAGAGAAGCAGAAAACTATTTTTAGCCGACGCGTTTCTTCCACTGAGGGACTTTGTCAAGACAAGGGAGGATTTATTTTTTGTACGTGTTTATAATCAACAGCAAGGATGTCATTGATTTATCAAGATGTTAATTTTTTTAAATTCATGAATATTCATCAGATGGTTGAAACAGCAGTGGAAACATCTGAAGGACGGAATTGAACTTTCAACCATCCAATGAATGACATATGAGTATCCAACAACCTCATTCACATTTTTGTTTATGTTGTACGTGACATTTCAGTACATCCCGTGACCTGCATACAAGTTCACATATAGAATTAATAGGGATTTTATCATGTTATACGACTGTCATAAATACTTTTCCGTTTTTATTCGTTTATAACTTTTAGGTCCCTCCACTAAATTGCTGAAAAACGGAAAAAGTCCCCAAACTCAATAAAAACGAAGTTTTTCAATCAAAATGTTTATGTTATTAAGAGGAAAAAAATAAAAGTATTTTTTAATTATTTTTTAATTTTTTTTTAATTCTTTCTAACACGTTCGAAATTTTGGTAAAATAAATCTTGTTTTGATTTTAGTTAGCGGGTAGCCAAATCGTTACGAGAGTTTACGATGGAAAATGAAATATTACACGACTCTGTTTTTTTTTTTTTTTGTTGTTGTTGTTGTTTTGTTTTGTTTTTCGGTAAAAAAGACATTAATTTTGAAATTCTTGCAAAAATCAAATAATTATCAGGTTTTAATAAAACTTTCAGAACTTATTCAAAAAAGAATAAAATTATTTTTGAAATTATTATTTTTGACAAATCTAAGTAAAAATATTTTTTAAATCTGTTACCCCACCTCGACGTAAATTCATGAAATTTCAAAAAATTAAATTTTGTATACAAAATTGGTTTTATTAGTTAAACGCAGAACTCATTGTGGAAATGTAAACCATCTTTTTTTTTTAATTTTTCAACCGTTTGTCCCTTCTTCTGAAAATCTGCTCCCAATAGTAAAATAAAAAATGCAATAAAACTATGACACTATTTAATTATGTTATATAGTCTCTTTTCCGACGATAACAATCTGGAACAATATTGCTGTAGATTCGGGGGATCTTACACTACGATGACAATGATGATAATTCTTCTAACACCTGGTCGAGTGCTCCTGCTATTCTCCTCGGGCTTCTCGGGGAGGTACAGCGGAGGGTCTGTAATGTGATCGATACCAACTTGGCAGACCGCCTACAGTCTCTCTCTCACCGGCGCGACGTGGCTTCCCTGTGTCTCTTCTATAAATACTTTCACGTTTTCTGCTCCAATGAACTTAGATCACTGCTTCCTCCTAGAGACGAATTTGCATGAGAAACTAGATTAGCAACTAGATCCCACCCTTTTACAGTGAAACCGATAAAATGCAACCGCAACTTCTACTCCAGTAGTTTCTTTTCTCGCACTTCCCGACTGTGGAATTCCCTTCCACATGATTGCTTCCCCGACGGCTACAATCTCCAGGAGTTTAAATGTAAGGTCAATAGATACCTCCTAACACACTAACTCGCTCCCATTCTTTCAAACACTCTTCCGATCTTCCCAACCCTCATCTTCGGTATCCTTCCTTCTGACATTTTCTACACCTAAGCACTCCTCCTCTTTACCTTCCCCTATGTAGCCCTATGCGCAATAGTGGCAGTGGAATGCCTTGCTTGGGGTGAAATGATTAAAAAAACACAATGCCGGGAAATGTAAGGTTGCAACACCAGTTCTATGGTGCTGAATCAACGATGCTGGTAAAATGAACGACAAATTCTACACGACGATGTCGAATGATGATGAAAATTAAACTTCATATACACGGTGGTTTTCACTGCGACCGGTACGGCGATTATTTTCAAACTTCTTGGTGACTATTAAACTAAAAAATGCAACAATTTCGGAGCGACGATTAAACGTTTCAAATCCTAAATCCCTTTGTCGGGGGGACCACTCAAACCGACTTCTTCTCAAATATCAGTTTCACTTAATTATTTTATAATCTTCTTCCATTTTGTCTATTTCGTCGTCACCGTCATCAAAAACAAATATAATCTGCAACAAATGCTTCCGTCTAAAACAATAGGACCAGACCCAATCGTAAATAATATATAATATATAATTTATGTTCCTTTTTCATGCAAAAACATCTTCGGTGACATGCAACGAACTAGCAGGTTGTTTGGTCAGAGTTGTCAGCACCCACCATCAGGGAGACCCCGATTTTACTCAACCGTACACGTCAACGGTTGTGTTCATACTCTTCAAAATCAAAATTACTGCTAAAGATTTTTTGCCAGCTTGACGTCACTTCCGCGCCATTGACAGCTATCTTCCAGTACAATCTTAAATGTGGGACATGAATCTCTAACCCCGGTAGACAAAATCAAAGTTCAAATCTCAAAATGTTTTCCGTTTTGCACACCTGGCTGAATTTTTTCAACAACATACATTTCACTCAAATCACCAACCACAAATACACTTCATTGTCAAAAATTTCATGATTCTCAAAAATACCGTCTAACTAATATTTAACCATTAGATAGACTTTTAACTGTTTTGTTAATAAACTAAGGACATTCTATTCTGGAAAAAACATCATTCGATTAATAATAAAATTTTAAAAGAATTTATTTTAATTTATTTATTTACAATAATTTATAAAGTTTCAGAAATATTTTTTAAATATTTCAAAGCCTTGTAGATATTAGGTTATTAAGTTATTAAGTGAAGGCTATATTTACTAATCGAAAATTGAAAAGTTTAATACAAACATCAAAATATCCTATTTTAAGAATAATTTTTAATTTTTTTTATTTGAAGATTTTTGTAGGATAATTTCTGTGTGTACATTAAAAGGGCATGTGTTTCGTGATTTCTTTCCCTTACAGGAAAAAATGGACAATGACAATTCTGGTTCCATACACTTATCTTATCTCGCATCTGTCTAGCTGTCAAATATGGGGAAAGGTAAAAAAAAATCAACAGTGTTTAAGAAATAGTTTTATTCTAAATTTCATGCTATAAATAAGTAATACTTGTGTAAATCAGATTAATTTAACATTACATTTGCTAATTTTCTAAAAACAACGTGTCACAGATGTATATTTTATTTTTGCAAGATTATTAAAGCCGAGAATTAACAGCTCAAAAATGGGTGAAAAATTTTAAAAATAATCTCAAAATTTTACATTCCAATCTCTATAATTTCTGTTTGAAATACACCAGAGTATTTTTCTTAATAGAAATAGTAAATTTAGCTTTCAATTAAAACTAAAATAAATGTTTCAAGAAAGTTTATTTTATTTTTAAAAATTCAATTTAAAAGTTAATTATTGAATATGCATTAAGTGTTTCATTGAACTTTAAGTTAATGTTACGCCGATGATCTAGTCACACGTATAAAATTAATTTTCTTCTATGGTGTACAGTTTTTTAGTTTGTTTGTTTGTTTGTTTGGTTGGTTGGTTAGTTGGTTGGTTGGTTGGTTGGTTGGTTGGTTGGTTTTTTGCGGGTGGGGGCAGTTGTGAAGGTTTATTTTTGTGAATTCACTACTCTTTGCGTAGAACATTGTAGTATATAACAAATTTTTGATCACCTGATTTAATATATTTAAGGACAATAAGATTGAATGATACATTCGTCTTTAGAACAGCTTACCAAAAACTGCTTTTTTTTATGATTTAACCTACGATGTCTGATCAAAAAAATACCAGGACTGTTGCTGTGGCAACGGAGCTAAACTACACAGTGTGAATCCGCTTGGCACAGATTTACCTTGATCACTGTCGCGCATGCACACTAAGTTATAACGTTCTCACTTACTTCCATTGTTTATGTAAGGAAAGTGTATAGAGTGTGGTCGTCTCACCATACCACAGCAATTCCATAAGTGATCATGACTTGTGCAGTAGTTTGTAGCCCTTTTTAAATCGAAATGTCATAAGTATAGGGGATTACTAACAAAATATGTCTCTCGTAATACTTTCTTTAACCGTGAATTGCCATGTATCATAATGGATTAGTGTGGTCTCTCAAGGATCACCTTACTTTGAACTCCTGTTCATACTCAGGCCCATCCCAGACTTCAAGTGTAACTCATATATCTAATCTATTGATTCATTGTACCGCTCTAGCAAAAATCTTCCCCTATGTTTACAAGAGCAAGACCTGACCAAAAACTGCTGTCATATCTGGACGGGATTGTTCCAGTCATTACTTCTTAGTCTATCGGGTTAAAAACTCTTGGCCTTATGGGTTATAAATAGCTTACACCCGACAAGCCCTCCTCTCTTGTTACTGTATCGCTATTTCTATGTCCAGTATTCTGAAACAAGGATTCAAGCTACATTCTTTGATTCCACCACCTCAGTGCTTTGCAACTGGCATATATTCTGCCGTGTAACACAAGGACAAAACATACTTACTCTCTTTGTATTATATTAGTAAGGAGTAAATTCCACTCAGACGTGCGTTGTGATGCAGTAGATATCGACTTGAAACGAGAGATCGGGATACCGAGTTCGAATTCCAGTTGAATTCCTTGCATTCACTTACGCACAAATACACTAGGAAAAGGTATTAATCCGACTCTTCCTTCCAGTTATGGGTTAAACAATAGGATAGATTAGTTTCTATAGCCTTGGCTGGCAACCAGTTTACCGCAGAAAGCAATGGCAACCTACTGCGGGGTAATCTTCTGCCCAGTTAGTCATGTCTCTTTCGATACATACTCGCCCAAAGCGTGTATCACGTGTGGCCCTTAACTGACTGATTGAAGTTCCACTCCGACATATTCTTCCCAAGACACGCTATTTTATGGAATAAACTCCCGTTGGGGTTTTTTTTTTCCCAATCACTAAAATCTTGACCCGTTCAAGTCTAGGGTTAACAGTTATCTTTCCTGCATAGCCCGTGATCTTCGCTTTTTACCTTTCCTTATGCTCATACACTGCCACACAGTAACCCACTACCTTGAGTGGCTCTTGACAATTCAAACAGTTTCCGGGTAACTGAGACATGAAAAGTGAGATCGAGTATGTTCTAAATTTTTTGTACAAGTTAAAATTGGAGGTAACCACTTGCTTAAGAGATATTTTGGACGTTTTCGATGGAATGAACCTAGGTTCTCCTTCATCTTTGTCAATTGACACGTAACACAATTGTATGGATTTTTATTGATTTTATTAGTTTCCAGTAACAACTGTCATTTCATATAGCGCTTGTCTAGCCGAAAACACATGAATCGTTGGCTAAAAATGAAATGTAGACATTTTGCATTGGCTTCTTAGAAACTGTAAACGGTTTTGAACAAGAACATGATTCTGGTTTTGGAAAACTAGTTCGTCCGGTATACGGAGCCGTGTTTAAAGATTACAAAAGTTATCAATATCCCAAACAAATTCTAGTATAAATCTTTCTTTTAAACTTCTTTCATTGAATACCGAAAACGATGATTGAATTTTTTTTTTTTTAGTCTATCCAGCATTCTAGTAATTTTCCGTTGTTCAGGAGTTAAGAGAATGTAAAAATTGTCCATAGATTTTATTGTTCCGAACTCTTTCGTCTATTGGTTTGGCCATTGTCAAACCATTTTTATTGTGTAGTAGAACCCACGAAAAAATATACTTAATACAACGTCCTTTTATAAGTAAATAATGATCTTCACAGATTTCTTACAAATTAAAATATTTTTAAGTTTCAAATAACCTGAAAATAGTGTGATCTAAACTATAAACTTATTGAAAAATGGAAATTTGTCTGTGTGTGTGTCTGTGTGTTCGTTACCTGTAGACTCCGAAATGGCTGAACCGATTTTCTTGAAAATTTACACAGTTGTACTAAAATCGTCTGCTAGTGTTCTTAGCTAGGTTTTGTGTCGAGATACCCCGGATAAATATCGAAAATCGATAATCGAAAAAATCGGGTTATAGAAGGAGTGGTCCGATTTTAATCAAATTTGATATACTCATAGACAAAGACATAAGAAACGATATTCAGAAGTTTCAAGGTTACAGTTCTTACAATAGTGCAGAGAATCGATAATATATATATATATAAAAGGCAAGATGTTTGTGTGTGTGTCTGTTTGTCTGTATTTTTTCAGCCGTTTTATTTTAGTTTTTGCTTCGGGTTTGGCTCTAAGTAAGTATAATTGTAGTTCTTAGTCTCAGCCATGATGCGATTTACTAAAAGGACTTATTTAGTCTTGAAAATTCAGTTTACGACGAAAAAAACTTGTTTGATATCGATACCAGGAAATCAAAATTTGACTTACATCCATTCATTTTTCTTTCAGTCTACGGTTTTGCTTTAACTGGAAACAACTATTGCTTTTTAGTCTTTCGTGTCAACGTCCAAAGAGTCTGAGCTCCAGGACCATGGATTAGTTTTAAAGCTTTCATTACACCTGAGCAACGCCGGGTTATACTGCTAGTAAGCCATAAAAAATTAATAGATAAATCAAGTGCCTTGACATCAGTCATGAACCTGGGATCATGACACACACATGTTATGCAGCTACACATCCTCCCGTAGAGTTCCAATGTTAATATTACTGCTGACATCGTCCTACACTGTAGCTAAACATATATTCGTAAATATTCTATGTTTTTTTTCCCAGCATTCTCCACGCGACCGAGGTGAGATAAGATTTTCACGATCAGGTTACTCCCAACACGTGGGTCCACGACTAATCTTAAAGTGAATATCCGAACCTCCTGCGTTCGTGGCGCTACATCTTCAAAAGTATGTTGAAGGTTTCCTTCAGGGATATGAAAGCCTACAGGAATGAGAACCGTTGATTTTGAGGCCCCATTAAAGACGACTTTCAAACTGATTGAAGTTCCACTCCGACATATTCTTCCCAAGACACGCTATTTTATGGAATAAACTCCCGTTGGGGTTTTTTTTTTTCAGTATCTTAATTATAATATACTTATTTTGTTCCATAAGAACTCCATTCTTATGGAACAAAATAAGTATATTATAATTAAGATACTGAATTTTTTTCTTTGTTATATCTTTAATACAAATACAGAAGGATGTATACCTGTGATTTATAGATTACGCAAAAGTGTTCGACAAAGTACACCCCAAAGGCTTGTTAGAGTTGCTCGCCTACCTCGACATCTCGACATATCCCGGAAAGACATTAGAGTTATCCAAGATCTGTACTGGAAGCAAACTGTCTGTATACGGACATGAAATGAATTCAGCCCCTATACAAAAATAGAAAGAGGTGTAAGACAAGGATGTGTCTTCTCAATAGACATATTAAACCTGTACAGTCAGACTATACTATTCTAAGAAAGAACTTCTCCCAGGATTCATCACTGGCGGCCACAATCTAAACAATATAAGATACGCAGATGATACAGTGCTGATAGCAGACACGGAAACAAGGAAAAGTGAGGAGAAAGAGCTGAAGATAAACTTCAAGAAAACAGAATGTATGGTTATCAGCAAAAAGAGTTAAAGTTTGAGTTTTGTTTAACGGCATATCAACCTTTGTGGGTTTTTTAATGTTAAAAAGGTGGGGCTTTAATGGGGTTTTGTTTTTAATCTTCGGTTATAGTGAGAAGTTATTTTAGTCGAATTTTAATGAAAAAGTTATATTTTATTTTTTTTATTTTAGAAAACTGAAGATGTCTTCTAATTTTGTGTTCAAAATGTATTGATTGTAATAATGTTTTCCCTTCAAAAATGTATTATGGCAATAATTTTTTTCCTTCAAAAATGTATATTTTTCTATAAAAGTCTATTTTGATACTTTTATAGTGTTTCGATCCCAGTCTGGGGTTTAACTATTTGCCCATAGCAGGGACGCTAACAGGAGCTTCCACTCCGAGTCAGGGTGGACCTAGGAACAACAGCAATTAAGAGGTGGTTTCATGTACTTCACAACCTCTCAATCAAAGACCTTGCTGCCGGATGCAGTTTATCGTCATACCCAGGACCTCAGCAAAAAGAGCTTTAAAAATGTCAACTACACGTCAGGAATAATAAAATCAAACTGGTACCGAAGCATTCTAACAGAGGATGGAAAATGCGACTCTGAGATCTGAAGATGGATTGGCATGGCCAAGGACGCATTTCAAAGGCTGAGCAGAGTATTTGAAAACGGTAAGATTTCGCTGAAGACAAAGAAAAGAGTACTGGACTGTTATGTGATATCTGTCATCCAATATGGCAGGGAATGTTGGACAATCTCCTCAAGGATGAAAGAGAGACTCGAAGCAACAAAAATGTGGTTCTACAGAAGGATGCTGAGGATACCACTGACATAACATGTGAGCAACGACAAGGTTTTGGAGAGGATCTAAACGAAAAGGAAACTTATATTTGGAATCAGGAAAAGACAACTGAAGTTTGTGGGACACGTAATGAAGAAGGAAACCTTGGGAACCTGATGCTCAAGGGACGGATAGAGGGGAGGAGAGACAGAGGGAAGCATCGCGAAGTCTACTTGATGTGATTGAGCAGGTGGATGGGGGAGACAGTTCTGAGAGATACACTAAGGGAAGAGACATTAAGAGCGACAAGAGCTAGGGCCAAGTGGAAATACATGATCACCTGAAAGGACACGGTAAATAAAGAAGAAAAAGAATATTATTTTAAAATTGTCACCAAGTAAACTGTTTCGCGGAAACAGCTCATCAGTGTCAGAGTGTGCCATAAATCGGACTAACTTCCTGCTTCATCGGACCTTCTGACCATGATGACGCTTTGAGAATCGAGCGGGAGACAAGTTGACTACTCTTGAATAATATGGAGAGACCCCATCTTGTTGGAATCTATACACAAACCTAATCCACCTACTTTTGGACTACTCTGACCATTATGGTGAAAAATTCTTTTACAAACTTACTGTTTTTATCCCTTCCTATTTTTCTCTTTATCTATCTATCTATAGGTATACTATCAGATAGATAGATAGATAGATAGATAGATAGATAGATAGATAGATAGATAGATAGATAGATATGATATTGAACAGGCTGGGAGATAGATAGATAGATAGATAGATAGATAGATAGATAGATAGATAGATAGATAGATAGATAGATATTGAACAGGCTAGGGATAGATAGATAGATAGATAGATAGATAGATAGATAGATAGATAGATAGATAGATAGATAGATAGATATGATATGATCAGTCTGAGATAGATAGATAGATAGATAGATAGATAGATAGATAGATAGATAGATAGATAGATATGATCAGTCTGATATAGGTATTATCAGTCTGACACAGAGAGATAGGTAGATATGACCAGTCTGAGATAGGTATGATCAGCCTGAGACAAATAGATAGATAGATAGATAGATAGATAGATAGATAGATAGATAGATAGATAGATAGATAGATGTTTTCATAATATATGAAACACTGTATTATACTAAATAATTTAGTGTGTTCCAGTGTTGGTTTAGATAAACATCGTTAAGGAATAAATACATGTTTATTGAACTGTTTTGTTTCTGAAACCATGAAATTACCGTAATATACAATGGAATCTCTCGTTCTTTTCGACACATGAGGATAAATATTCCGCCTTCTTCTACATTTACTTGTGGTTGAACTGTTTTATGATATCTTTTTGGGGGGCATTTATTGCAAATCCATAAAATGTGTCTAAAATCATTATTTAAACGACCGCGACTACGTTCATTCAAGAAACGGCATGCTGTACTGTTTGGCATTCTCACCGAAAGCACCAATATGAACATTTCAGAGTGTTTGGTTGTCAATTTTTGGAGAGTACACAGGATTCGGAAAAAGTTGGATGAAATATCTTGTCAACATCATGGTGATTGGAGTGATCAATTCATCCCCCCATATAGTCTCTGACTCAGCATGAAGCCTGCATCAAGTACCTTGTGAGATAGGGGTGATTTGGTGGTTGTTGGAAGACACTATATCTGACAGCAAAACTCTGCACCACGCAACACGAGTAGAATAGCCCAGACATGGCTGCCAAACAATTTCTGCGTCCCCATCACCCCTTACATCTTGCCACCTAACTCACCAGACTGCAACCCCCTTGTATGTTATGTGTGAGGCGTAGCTGAGTAAGAAAGCAAAAAAACTTGTAACACTAGAGATGACCTGAAGGCAAAGTTTATGGCAACATTCACCAACTTATATGCATACTCTACCGACCATAATTATTAGGCGACCCCAGTGTTTTAAAAAATAATGTACTTCATACTATTTTTTAGTATTTATTGCCAAGTGAATAATAGTAAATGCAAGTAGAATGGTTCTTTTGGTAATACTGCACAATAACATGTGCATCAAATGAATTTATTACCTATATTGCAGTTTCATCAATGAAAGAATTAAGAAAATTTAGGGTGATTCGGACGAGTTCATCTTTCCTTCCTTGCCTTGTCAGATTTTGCAAAGTAATTGTGGTGCAGTAGATAACAGCTCGGAACGACAAATCGGGGAGCCGAGTTTGAATTCCAGTTGAATTCCTTGCATTCACTTACGCACAAACACCCTTGGGAAAAGTATTAATCCGTCTCTTCCCTCCAGTTATGGGTTAAATAATAGGACAGATTGGGTTCCATAGCCTTGACTGGCAACTAGTCTACTGCAGAAAGCAATGGCAACCTACTGCGGGATAATCTTCTGCCCAGTTAGTCCTGTCTCTTTCGAGACATGATCGCCCAAAGCGTGTATCACGTATGACAACTGACTGCCTGAATAATGAGAAAAGAACCATTCTGCTTTCAGTTAGAATTATCCAATTGACAAAAAATACTAAAAATAGTATGAAATACATAATTTCTTTTAAAAAACTGGGTTGGCCTAATAGTTATGGACGGTAACGTATCCTGAAAGGATACTGGACATGAAGAAAAAGTATATATATATATATATATATATATATATATATATATATATATATATATTCCATTTGTATACGAGTTATTACGCGACCCAATTTCTACCATGTGTGGTGTCTTCAGGCAATATTCAATAACTGATTTTACTGTTTAACCTTTTCTTTTTTTAAGAACGCTCATGTAACGATGTTGTTGTTTTTTTAACGCTCACGAGGCAGGGAATTTTTAAAAAGTTGTTAGTGTTGAACGCCAACCATTTTCCGGGTTTCGACGAAGATCTTCTGTTTGAATTTACATTCATGACCTTTCCGTGCTTGGGTATAACCGCGAGGTTGCGAAGGCTTAAAATCAAGGTTTAACTTCTCCAAGGTGGAGTACCTTCCCGTACTGTTCAGCTACGAAACATTACTTTTTTCTACCTACCCTGATGAAGACATAAAAAAGTCGAAAGGTTGTATCATATTTCTTTTGAAATGAAAAATCGGATAATTTCCGATGGAATTATCTATTTTTCTATTATTCATAATTTGAAAATGTTGCTCCGTAAATTTAATTGGTAGAAAGTGTCCACTACCTTTAATAATATTTGCCATATATATTATCTGTTTAATTGAAAAGTAAATCCAATTAACTGCAATATATTTTAGATTGTCTTATACAGTGATCAGTATCCTGGGGATATAGTCACATAACGAGTATTTTATTAAAAACAGTCAAACATATGTGTACCTAATATTTCATATTAATGAGACATGTCATCTAATTTGTCAACAGAACCAACTTCCAGGTATTTATATGACATTACACTATATATATATATATATATATATACTATTAAATATAAGAGACAATGAATGTCTATTTTGTTTAATCATGACCCGTTCTAAACGTCGTATTTTGGCTTTAATTTTGACAAAAATTCTCCAACATTTGGATAATTTTTTATTAATTTGGTTCTAAGCTTTCAGCTCACATTAGAACTTAATATTAAGAACAAAATCCCATTCCTTGATGTATTCATTGATTCTAGCACATATAGATTTACTACTTCTTTATATAGGAAACCAACTAGCATAAACTCGTGTCTTCTGGAGGATGAAGAAATTGATACCATTGACTGCCCCCCACGTTCACCTGACCTAAACCCAATAGAACACCTCTGGGACATTATGCTTAGGTCCATCCGGTACCGCCAGGTTGCCCCTCAGACTGTCCAGGAGCCCATCGATGCCCAGATTCAGATCTGGGAGGAGATCCCCCAGAACACCATCCGTCATCTTATGAGGAGCATGCTCCGACGTTGTCAGGCACGTCGGGGGCACACAAACTACTGAGAATTATTTTTAGTTTCTAAATGACATTTTGGCAAAATAGACCAGTCTGCTGCATCATTATTTCACTTTTATTTTTTGGGTGTCTTTGACTTCCCTGCTTCTATAGGGTGATCATTTTCATTTATATCAAATTATGTGGCATCATGATCTACTGCTCTGGACACCTATCCATGGACAAAACAGTTGTCAAGCAATCATCTAAACAGACTAGTTATGTTATGGTAGAGAATGCCACCCTAATGATTTTTCGACCTTGAAGTAGGACCATAATGTTTGCCCCAATAGACTCATGAATGTCTGAACTAGCTCGACCGAATGTATATATATTTACGGTCATATGATGTTGAATATATCGGTTCTCGTCTGATCACAGAAGTTGAGAATTATCAGGACACACTAATTTGACGTTATAGAAGGGAAAATGAAACTCGATTAAAAACAAATTTTTATCAAAAAATAAATAATTAAAATGTATGGGGTGTAAACATAGTTTCCACAAGAGTAGTAAAAAAGAAAAAGGGGACTAACAGACCCTCCAATAAACGTAAGGAGCGAATGAAGTACTTATATAACGACTCAAGCTGTCCATGACTCTGCAATTGGACAACATCTGCTCGACAATCATGACTGTGCCATTCGGTATGAAGACACATGGTTCTCCATTCTTCACGGCGCTAGATTATCGTATCATCTACGTGTTCTTGAGACTGTGTACTAAAAAATACACAGGCCCAGTTTGTGCAGACAAAAGGAGCACTTTATTTGAGCCGACAGCACCTGGTATTTCCAAGCGGTCACCCATCTAAGTACTGACCAGACTCAACTTCTGTGATCAGACGAGAACCGATATATTCAACATCATATGACCGTAAATATATATACATTCGGTCGAGCTAGTTCAGACATTCATGAGTCTATTGGGGTAAACATTATGGTCCTACTTCAAGGTCGAAAAATCATTAGGGTGGCATTCTCTACCATAACATAACTAGTCTGTTTAGATGATTGCTTGACAACTGTTTTGTCCATGGATAGATGTCCAGAGCAGTAGATCATTCGCACGTTTTGTTTTTGCTCGCCAGCAGTGCTCTGTAAAGAGGCATTCGCGATTGAGTCATATTGTAGAAATATCAGGGATGTTTCCACAGAACTGTAATTTAGTTGGATGTTGTCTCCAAGAGATGTTAAGCATAGTTCTTAGCATCCGTGTGTAGCATAGATCCTAGTTTTTGTTCATGTTTAAGTAATAGCACCATGCATTAAAACCAATGGCACGAAAGAATATCTGCTTGAGGTTGTCTGGTAGATCAGATTTCTAGATAGCATTCATTTTTATTCACAGTGATCCAGGCTTTAGTTATGCAAATTTTCGCATTCTTTTCCATAGAATTTAATTAGTTTAAAAGGTAATGAACGTTTTATAATGTATTTTATTTATTCAATTCGTTTTGATTGTTTTGTTTACGTTTTGGGTTCAAAACTGAGCAGATTTGAAGCTTTCAAGAAAACAATCTGGATGAAGAAGTGTTATCATTTAATATGAGGCAAAATAGAATCTTGCTTGATGCAACGTTCTTTGTGTTCTCGCAACGAAATATGGTAGCTCAAACGGTTTTTTTTTCTTTACAAAAAGGCAAGCGGGTTCGATTCCTTCTGGTAAACGCATTTTCCTTTACTAAGGATTTCTCGATCTAAGATGGTTGAATTTAATTTCACTGTTAAAGACAATAAAAATAGGGTTATCTATTCAAACACGTTTACCCACTAAAAATATTTATTGTACTAAGAAATAATATTAAATTGAAACATTCTTTTTAAAATTATGTATTGCGATCTTACCTTATAATTCTGTTAATGTTCCAATCTTCTAATGTCAATGAATCGGTCAATAAATGTTTGGTTATAAGAAAACGGTCAATTATCATTCTTTTTTTTTTCTTTTTTTTATCAGTGATTTCTCTCCCGAAGAAGAACTGAAAAATATGAATGAAAATGATATTGAAGAACTTGAGAACGAACGAGAAGAAAAATTGGATCTGGTTAGATGGCAAGACACCACGAACCTCGCCAGACCTGTTCTGCTCGAAAATACCCTGATCGCCATTGTTTGGAACAAACTAATGTCCTTTCGGGAACTGAGCAAATTCAGCAAAGAACACAAGCTACTTGAATTACTTATTACCGCTACCCGAGAAGAGATAGAAAGCAAGGGTACTTTTTCTTGCCTGGTTACAGTTATTTTAGAAGAGAATCGACGCAAAAAAAAGTTTGAGAACATCATGCGGCACACGGCCGAAACTGGCAAAAAGATCTTCGAATTATCTCGCCAATGCGCGCAAATGGCACGAGAACGCAAACAGAACTGGGAAACTCACAATGAAATTGCCGGTATATTAAAAATTTCTCAGAAGAAGTTAAAATATAAAGCCTACCTGAAATTAACGTAAGTACTTTTTTTTATATGGCAAATAACTGAGTGGATGAGCTACTATCAATTCCTCAAGAGATTCAATCGAGTGTGGTAGTTGATTTTCTAAGCGCCGCCTATATGTTACGCAAGATGAGGGATAAGGTGCTGATATGTACGAAAGAGAAGGCGACAGGAGGTGAATATTCTGAGCGCATGGACGATAGACTATGATTTATCCATCATTTAATAGGTTAAATATTTTAAGGTTCCTAAAAATGTAGCTAGGAGATAGATGCGAAGAAGCCCTGGTTAGATTTGCGCATCCCTTAAATAGGTAATTGGTCCTTGCTTTCTAGACACGGTTTCCCGTAGCGTAATTGGTAATGGTGCGCCTCGGCTATCAGAGTAGTATCTTTACTGTAGTTTCCCCGATTCCTATCGAAGGTCGGATTATTTCTTTAGTAATTTTCGAATTTGGCCGATTGATATACACGTTAGAGAAAGCACCAACAAAATCCAAAGAAGGATCTGCAATGTAATCGATCCTGACATGGCATCTCGAGTTCAGTCACTTTCAAACCGACGAGACGTGGCTTCTGTCCGTCTTTTCTACGAGTATTTTCATGTCAACTGATCTGACGAACGTTTTTCCCTTGGTGCTCCTTCTACATGATTTTAAGCGTGCTACCAAATTAGCATCTAGGTTCTACCCTTTTACCGTTGAAATAGTTAAATGTAACACCAACTTCTGCTTCAACAGTTTCTTTTCTCGCAATTCCCACCTGTGGAACTCCATTTCAGTTATTTTTTCTCCGATAGCTACAATCTCCCAAAAATTGAAATACAACGGCAGTCTCCATCATCTATCCCATTTATCTTTTCTCCAATATCACTGTACCCAGTCTTCTCTCTCAATGTAATCCCCTGAACAGTAGTGGCGGCCCTTCCTTACTTGGTGGGGGGGGGGGATGATTAAAAAATAAGAATAAATTTCTCCCCAAGAAAGTCAATAATGCGACGATGATTATAGGGAGTGAAAGTGAGTGAGAAGACTTTAGCCAGGAGATGTGAGGGAAATGACAATAGAGGTGTAAAGTCTATGAATAACAGTTGCTAACGATCGTCGAAGGCAACATGAACAAGGTAGAAATTGGCGGACATTACAGCATAGTGTTGCTTCAAAGTTGACCACCGGAACTGCTTGCAAGAACACTTATCATTACGTGACATTGCACTGCATGAACCCAGATACTATTTGATTGTTGAGTCAGGATGCTACCTGAGAGTTAGGGCTCTTTACTACTAGTCAGAATGCATCCACCCGGTACTCTCAGTACCAAAAGTCGTAGATTAGCAAGGTTTCATCCTTTTACAAGGTTTCATCCTTTTAAATGACTAGATAAAACCGTAAGTTCTACGCTATCAGTTTCTTCTCTCGCACTTCTCGCTTGTAGAACTCTCTTTCGGTTTCTTACTTTCCGGTCAACTTTGATCGTCAATGCAATGTCAATTGTTATCTTCTGCTTTTTTTGTTCTCTCTTTTTAACGTTATCGTTTTTCATATTTTCACACACTCACTAACCCCTTTGACTTTATTTCCTTGATTGTGGTTAAAGGATTAAAGATGGTTAAAATTATTTCCCAAATCCTTCTTGTCCTTTCATATACGCCATCATTTCAGTGTGCGCAGGATCATTATTTTTCTATAACTTCCTGCCTTTTGTTGCTTTAACCAACTATTTTTTATTTGCTGTCCACGTTTGTATTTTGTGTCTTAGTTCTGCAATCACTTTACTCAGGCCATCAAGGACACATGGCCTAATGGATATAGGCGTTGGTTAGTTGTGAGTTCAATACCTGGCTACAGCAGTAATGAAAAAATAACTTAGATGTTGAGTTAAAGGGAGATAGCTAAATAGCATCCGGAAGTGGCATCGAACATGGAATGAGAATAATATACACAAGTTGTGAGGAGCATTGAACCACCTCTTAATTGATGTTGTTCTCAGACCCAGAGTGGTAGCATCTGTTATGGTCTCAGCTATGGGCAAATAGTTGACCCCCAAACGAGGGTAAAAACACTATGAAAGTATAAAAATACATTTTTATAAAAATATACACATAAAAATAGACTTTCATAGAAAAATATACATTTTGGAAGGAAAACTATTACCATAAGACATTTTTGAAGGAAAAGATTATTACCATAAGACATTTTTGAAGGAAAAAAATATTCTCAGAAAACATTTTGAATACAAAACTAGAAGACATTTTCAGTTTTCTAAAATAAAAAAGAACAAAAACAAAAAAATTTCATCAAAATCTGACTAAATCAACCTTCTCACTATAACCGAACATTAAAAAAAACTTTAAAACCCCACCTTTTTGGCATGAAATAACCCACAGAGGTGTTGATATGCCGTTAAACAAAACACAAACTCAAACTCAAACAAACACATTACTTAGGTTACTAACTTTTTCCCACTTCTTCCCTTCCCTTCAGTATGACGTTTGGATGTTATGGTTTTTTTTTCTTTGTTATCATTCCATAAGTTTTCACTGTCTTTTTCTGCAAGTTAGTAACGGTTCTCTTGTGATTCCTTTTCAACTTGAACCTTCACATGATCTGTCCATTCCCCACTCCATAGATTCCAATACTTTTCGGATGATATGATATTTAAGCAAATCAAAGATATATATTTTTGTAACACTTGTTTAGCTTAGCCCGATTCGAGGATCAGTGTAATGAAATATTCAGTCAGTTAAGTACCATATGTGATACACGCTTGGGTGATCATGTCTCGAAAGAGATATGACTGACTGAGCAGAAGATTTCCCGCAGCAGCTTGCAATTAATTTCTGAGGTAGATTAGTTGCATCCTCTCACTCATGCTCCCTTCTCCGTACACTCCACTTTCATCAGTATACTCATCCTTCTCTTACTCACTTCCTGAAACCCCTATAACCTGTCACTCTTTCTCGTAACGTTCCTCCTATGTAGTCCCCAGTCAAACAGTGGCAGTAAAATGCCTTGCTTGGGGCGACATGATTATTAAAACAAATTTCCTGCTTTATAGAAGGACATACATCACATAACAGTCCAGTATTTTTTTCTTTAATTTCAAACGAAATCTTCCTGTCTCTCAATATTCGGATTTCAGTGCTGCACATTCAGTCCTCTGTTAAAACACTTCCCAGGTATTTAACTTTCTGCTCCTGTTTAATTTTGGTACCTCCGACCTGTAGTTGACATTTTCGGTTCCTCTTCAGTTCGAATTCCAATCGAATTCATTGCATTCACTTACGTGAAAATAACCTTAGGAAAGGTATTAATCCCTCTCTTTCCTCCAGTTATGGATTAAATAACAGGACAGATTGGATGCTATAGCCTTGGCTGGCAACCAGACTACCGCAGAAAGTAATAGCAACCTACTGCAGGATAATCTTCTGTCCAGTCAGTCATGTCTCTTTCGAGACATGATCGCCCAAGCGTGTATCACATATGGCACTTAACTGACTGACTGACTTTTTACTGATGATCATGCATTCAGTTTTTTCTTTTTTGTTGTTTTTTCTATAGTTTACGTTTCTTCTTGTTTTCCTTTGCTACCTGCTGTAGAAGATTCTTCTTAAAATAACATTTTTAAATTATTTTCAGGAGAGAAAAGAAACTGACCAATGCGTATGTAGAGCAAGAACTTAAAAATATATCGATGACCTACGATGACATTGTGAATGATCTCGAAAATTCCGAAAAAGCCACAAAAACGGAAGAAATGGTGACGAAGACTATTTGTACGTTCCTTAACAAACGACATGTTCACCTTGAAGAAATGCTTGAATATTGGATGGAGCGTTATGAGAGGCAGATCGATGAGGCTCAACGAAGACTAGACGATCTTCGGAACAAGCGAAGTCAGCAGTGGGACCAAACATTCGGCATCCTTCAGTTGTACACCAGCTACAGCCAGATTGTCGAAGAGTCGAAGAGAGAAGAATTAGAAATAGAAAAACGGTCCCTGAGAGAAAAACGACAGTTAGACGCATCTGTAAGAATTCAGACATGGTGGCGTTTTATAATGGTGCGCAAGCAACTGGGTCCATTCCGCTTGAAAAGGAAAGGCAAAGGAAAAGGAAAAGGAAAGAAAGGAAAGAAATAAAAAAAAACGTTAATACATTCGCACAGAATGAAAAGTAGTTTCAAAAGGAAGGCACTTTTTCTAGGCCTCTTCGCAGACAACACTAAATAATGCTCATTAAGCTCTTTTAACCTGACTGACAAGTTCTGTAAAATATGAAATCCACCGTCAAAGTTAAATGAGTATAAACTAACAAGTATCCTATGTCCACCGTATCAAGCAGCTTTGAATTACAAATAGACAAGTAGGGACAATTATTGATGTTTATTTTCGTTAATTCGTGCTTAAATGTACGAATCTTTAGCAATTTGGCTCTTTCGTTCTATTTAATTCTCCTTTGACCACGAAATTATTTATAATATATATATATACACTATAGTCATCCGCAGACAGATCTGTTTCGCCGTATCACAGCTCATCAGTACGGCTTAGACTCCGATCGCTTCCTAACCCAGGATTGAAACCCGACCGTATTACGTCAGTCGGCGATTCTACCCCTAGGCCACGAGCGTCCGGTAGAAGAAGGCAGGCTTTTTAGCGCGTATAAACACGCCCAATAGCGAGAGTGCTCCAATTCATTATCGAATGAGCGGTGCGTAAATGCCGGAGTAGCTACTGTTTACAAAGTCTCCCACTCTTCCAGAGTGCTCAATCAGGGTGTGAGAGCGTAAATACTATAGTCATCCGCAGACAGATCTGTTTCGCTGTATCGCAGCTCATCAGTACGGCTTAGACTCCGATCGCTTCGTAACCTAGGATTGAAACCCGACCGTATCGGTGTCAGTTATATATATATATTCTAAACATATACTGTTAAATATAAGAAACAATGAATGTCTGTTATCTATAATCATGAGCCGTTCTAAACATCGTATTTTGGCTTTAATTTCAGGTGAAAATAAATACAAAAATTCTCCAACATTTGGATAATTCTTTATTAAATTATATCTCTGATGGTGGATGTTTTTATGTTAACGTCTTTGTAATCTCTCTGAAGATGGCTCATGTGAGCCGAAAGCTTAGAACCAACTAACAAAAAATTATCCAAATGTTGGAGAACTTTTGTCTTTATTTTCACCTGAAATTAAAGCCAAAATACGATGTTTAGAACGGCTTATGATTAAACATAATAGACATTCATTGTCTCTTATATTTAACAGTATATGTTTAGAAAATTATCAGCTGCCTCGATACACTATATATATATATATATATAGTCCTTGCCCTACTATGGTTAATTAGCCGATGTGACTTGCCAATGAGAGGAAGAATAGTAAATATTTTAATGTTTTAGAAACCAACTTCATAGCTACATCCGCTGCTAAGCAGGTCGGCTCCCTGTGCAGGGCTAGGAAGTTTTTTCCTGTCTGAAACAATCCTGCACATATTCAAATCTACTGTCCGCCCGTGCATTGAATACTGCTGCCATATGTGGTCGGGCGCTCCTGATATCCACCTAGGGGTCCTCGAAAAAATCCAACGGAGAATCTGCAATGTAATCGATCCCAACTTGGCAGCTCGGATACAGTCACTTTCTCACCGGCGCAATGTGGCTTCCGTGTGTCTCTTCTACAAATACTTTCATAGCTTCTGTTCAGATGAACTTAGATCACTAGTACCTCCCATACATGAATTTGCTCGAGCCACAAGATTAGCAATTAGGTCCCAACTGTTTACTGTGAGTCAATTAAATTGTAAACGCAAATTCTACTCCATCAGCTTCTTCTCTCGCACTTCCCGCCTGTGGAATTCACTTTCGTTTACTTGCTTTCCCGACGGCTACAATCTTCAAGAATTCAAATGTAAAGTCAATAGTCATCTCCTATCTCACTAACTTGCATCCTCTTTTTCTCTCTCATCAGTATTCTCATCCTTCTCCTACTCTCTTCCTGACACCCCCTTTAACCTGTCACTCATTCTCATAACTTAACTCCTATGTAACCCTCTGCCAAACAGTGGCAGTAAAATGTCTTGCTTGGGGCGACACGCTTATAAAAAATCAACTTGTAAGCGATATTGACACTAAAGTAATTTCTTTCCTACCGGCAAAGCACACTAATCTTGGACGGGATTGTGCACTGTTTTCCTCTGTCCAAATTTGACTAGACACCATGTTAATTTTCACCCTTGTGATTTTCATTTTGTTTTTTGTTGTTTTTCTCTTTTAATCTTTCTCTTTCAGAAAATTTTTTATCTTCCAGAATCCTATGTTTAAATGTACAAATCTTTTCCAATTTGACTCTTTCGCCCTGTTTAATTCTCCCTTGACCACTAAATTATTTTACCCATCCACCCCAACCCGCATTATCGTCCTCTGTGATAAAAACGGTTAGTTGGACTTGACCGGAGAAACCCTTATTTAACCTGATATTTTTATTAAAAGACATAAACGTAGAGTGAAAGCTGAGGTTGAGGGGCTGTTCGTTTGACCACGGTTGGAAGGATTAGCGCACGGCATTTAGGCAAAATAATGCAATGAAGTAGAATGGAAATTTGTGAAAGTTTCTGCTCTCATTCCAATTGTCACATTATTCTTTGTGACTACATTGTCGATGTAAGAACATAAAAGTTTTAATGTAAGAACAGTTAACGTCTTAAAGAAAAAGCCAACAATTAGGACTCGTGTACTTAGAATGTTGTTATAGTGGAACATCCTACCACACCCGAGAATAGAATGCTCTACTATATAAAAGACGGTAACGAGCGGTACGAATGGGGAAAACGTCTTAGGCATTCGCCTGACTCCTCTATGACACTGTCAGCTCTCTGCCTTCGGGTAGAGGGCGCTCTCTGCTTCCGAGCAGAGAGCACAAACCCAGTCGTGGTTCCGCCAAAGGGTAGAACCACGACTGGGGAAAAATAAACAGACATTTTTTGGCCCGGCTATATGGCCGGGAATACCCACTATAAAATGACCATGTGTCACATCTAGCCTTGCGTGGGAAGGCTAGTAAATACAGAAAACGTATTTTCTATGACACTGTCAGCACTCTGCCTTCGGGTAGAGGGCGCTCTCTGCTTCCGAGCAGAGAGAAGAAAACCCAGTCGTGATTCCGCCGAAGGGTAGAACCACGACTGGGGAAAAATAGACAAACATTTTTTGGCCTGGCTATATGGCCGGGAATACCCACTATAAAATGACCATATGTCACATCTGGCACTTGCGTGGGAAGACTAGTAAATACGGGAAAGGTCTTAGGCATTCCCCTGACTGCTCTATGACTCTGTCAGTCCTCTGCCTTCGGGTGGAGGGCACTCTCTGCTGCCGTGCAGAAAGCACAAACCCAGTCGTGGTACCGCCGAAGGGTAGAACCACGACTGGGGAAAAATAGACAGAGATTTTTTGGCCCGGCTATATGGCCGGGATTACCCACTAAAAATGACCATGTGTCACATCTGGCCTTGCGTGGGAAGGCTGGTAAATACAGGAAAGGTCTTAGGCATTCGCCTGACTGCTCTATGGGTGGAGGGCGCTCTCTGCTTCCGAGCAGAGAGCACAAACCCAGTCGTGGTTCCGCCGTAGGGTAGAACTACGACTGGTGAAAAATAGACAGACATTTTTTGGCCCGGGTATATGGCCGGAAATACCCTCTATAAAATGACCATGTGTCACATCTGGCCTTTCGTGGGAAGGCTAGTAAATACGGGAAAGATCTTAGGCGAAGGCATTCACTATTCGATAGTCGATTCCGCTGCAACCCGTGGCTTGCTTATATGTGTATTATTGTTAATTGTACCTTAGTACAATAAATCGGGATTTCTTATTCCTGGTGTAGATTCCCATTCTTCAATTGATCTATTTATACAGTATTCCTTTTCGGGATATATCAAATGTACGTTGTGGTATCGTGTATATCGGCTTTGAACTAGAAATCGGGGAGCCGAGTTCAAATTCTAGTTGAATTCCTTGCATTCTTACGCACAATTACTCTTGGGAAAGGCATTAATCTGTCTCTTCCCTACAGTTATGGGTTAAATAACAGAACAGATTCGGCTGTATAGCCTTGGCTGGCAACCAGTCTATCGCAAAAAGCAATGGCAACCTACTGCGGGATAATCTTCTGCCCAGTTAGTAATGTCTTTTTCGAGACATGATCGCCCAAGCGTGTATCATGTATGGCACTCGACTGACTGCCTGATACTTAGAATCAAAATTTTCCAGAGAAAGAAGGATTGGAAAATGTGATACTCCCATATTGAAAGCAATAGGGACAGCGGTAAACAAAAATGTATTGATAAGAATGTGTTTTAGAGGGGAACAGCAAGCAACTTAACTGAGAGGTTTATGTAAACGGATGGCAAAACAGTAAATGAAACGGATATTAAAAATTAAGACGTTTTTACTGCCTTTTAATGATTTTAAGTATGGCTGTCTTACTAGTCCACTTTTTTTTCTTAAACCTCCTCGTTACAATGGCGTTCTCAGCATCTACCTTTAGGACCAAAAAACGGTTGCTTTGAGTATCTTTAAAGAAATTGTCTAGTATTCAGTGCCAAACAGAAGTATAAATAGAAATGCAGTTCAACACTTTTTTTTGTTTCTATTAGAATTTTCTTACGTCTTAATACTTCAGTTGATTAGGATATATTCGCTTACAGGTAACTACTTTTGGGAAAGGTAGGAATTCATCAATTCTCATGCATTTAAGGATTAAACGACTGCGGAACTTTATGGGTGATAAATTACTACAGAGAAAACTTTGCTAGCTTCTCGCTACTCTATGGCTATCCTTATTGTTATGGACCAAGTTAAGGTCTGAAAAGAACAACACGACCACCAGGGTAGAAATAACAAATATGTATTAACAAGAAATAACAATATAAAATGTGGAAGGTGTTAGTTTGACTGTCAGTCTGTTTTGGAGTGAACTACTACCAACTCAACTCAACTCAACTCAACTCAACTCAACTCAACTCAACTCAACTCAACTCAACTCACTCGCTCACTCACTTACTTGAGAGGCGTAGTGTATATAGTGTTAGGAAGAGTTCATTCTGGAGTTAAAGGTAACCTATGACACTTTTTTGGCAAATGTTCATCAAAGTACGTTTCTTGGTTTCACTAGTTCAAACATATATCTAGCCATGCCACATCAATCAGTAAAGTACCATACGTGATACACGCTTGGACGATCATGTCTCGAAAGAGACATGACTGAATAGACAGATTTTTCTGCAGTAAGTTGCTATTTCTTTCTGAATTAGACCGGTTGCTAACCAAAACTAGAAAGCTAATTTGTCCTGCTATTTAGCCTATAGCTGGGGAAAGAAGAGATGGATACATACATTTTCCAAGGTTATTTACGCGTAAATGAATAGAACGAATTCAATACTGAGTATACTCTTCTTTATTCCCTTAATAAGGAGGAAGTTCCATTTTTATTCTTCAGAACTGTAGCATTGCGGAGCAAACACCTGGCAGAATTATTTTGGGTCTTTAAAATCTTAACGTCTTTAAGTGTAGAATTAGTCACTACCTGTCTTATATATATTCATAATATGCACCTTTGTCCTCTCCTTGCACGCCCTTAAAACAATAACATTTTGTAACTGAGTGGCTCTTAAAAAGAATGCATAGGAATAAAAGGCAATATATTAAGAGAAGATCAAAGAAAAGAGTACTGGACTACTCGTCGTCATCATCAGCACTTGCTCGCATCCGATCATCGGAATCGTCATCCTCTCTTCTTACCCGAGTGGCGGTAGCGGAGATGGCTGTGAATCAAAGAGAGTTTGAGGTGGCGTGACTTTGACGGACAACTTTTCGCGACGAAGAAGCCCACACACAAGGCAAGAAGAGTCCCCCTCACCTCTGGGCTAATATGTCTAGTCTTCTACATGATAGTGAATCATAATCTCACTTTACAGGTGAAGAAGTGACTTGAGGCCACAGAGATATTGTTCCAAGACAAATGTCAAGATAAGATATTTCAATAAAATAAGAACTCCATATAAAATGCTACTTGCAATTCAGTCAGTTAAGTGCCATACGTGATACACGCTTGGGCGATCATGTCTGGAAAAGGCATGACTGACTGGGCAGAAGATTATCTCGCAGTAGGTTGCCATTGCTTTCTGTGGTAGGCTGGTTGCCGACCAAGGCCATAGAATCCAATCTGTCCTATTATTTGACTCATAGCTAGAGGGGGAAGAGATGTATTATATTATTAATTAGTAATTAGTGGGGTGTCAGTTTATTACTTCATTACAATAGAAGACTGATCCACCACTTTATGATCAGTAGACGCTATAATCATGCTTTCAACTATTATATTCAGTCAGTCAGGTAAGTGCCATACGTGATATATGCTTTGAGCGTTCATGTCTCGAAAAAGACATGACTGACTGGGCAGAAGATTATCCCGCAGTAGGTTACCATTGCTTTCTACGGTAGACTGGTTGCCGACCAAGGATATAGAACCCAGTCTGTCGTATTATTTAACCCATAACTGAAGGAAAGAGACAGATTAGTACCTTTCCCAAGGGTATTTGTGCGTAAGTGAATGCTAGAAATTCAACTGGAATTCGAACTCGGCTCCCCGATTTGTCGTTTCGAGTCGATATCCACTACACCAAAACGCACATAATTACAATTATAAAACGATATTTAAAATTTTTGGGACACATAACCAGGAAATAAGGCATGGAAATTTTAATACTCGTAGATTCAGTAGAAACGAAAGACCGCCCCCAATAAAAATATATATATATTAAAAGACAACATGACTGACTGACGCAAGTAGTTCACACATGCTTTGCACGTAAAATACCTAGAAAGGAAAATGGCAGCACCCTGTGTTAAATATTTAAATACAATAAAGTTATCCAAGACTTGAGGTATACGAAGTAGATTCTGTATAGCACGAAACCACATTACACTTTGTGTTTTTTAGTTTTTTTAATATTCGGGAATAAGTCAGTTAATAGGATGTGCGTTGTGGTACAGTGGATATCGGCTCGGAACGAGAAACCGGGGAGCCGAGTTCGAGATTTCAGTTGAATCCATTGTATCCACTTATGCGCAAATACCCTTGGGAAAGGTATTAATCCGTCTTTTCCTTTCAGTTATGGGTTAAATAGCAGGACAGATTGGGTTCTATAGCCTTGATCGGCAACCAGTCTCCCGCAGTAAAGCAATGGCAACCTACTGCGGGATAATCTTCTGCCCATTCAGTCATGTCTCTTTTTCGAGACATGATCGCCCAAGCGTTTATCACGTATGGCACTTAACTGACTGAACTAGGGAATGGTTTGAGCCGGTGTGACTCGGGGGTGCTTCTAAGCTATTTTCCAAATTGCTCGTGAACTATTTACTTTGTTGTTCTTCACAAAAAATTCAACTTCAGCTTTTGGTCTTGGGTATGACGGTAAAACTGCATCCGACAGCAAGGCCTCAGATTGGGAGGAGCATGGAACCACTTTTTAATTGCTGTTGTTCTCAGGTCTAGCCTGACCCGGAGTGGTAGCACCTGTTAGAGTCCTAGCTATGTGCAAAAAGTTAACTCCCAAACTGGGGTCCAAACACTATGAAAGTATAAAAATGCACTTTTATAGAAATATATACACACTACCGGACATAACTATTAGGCCACCCCAGTTTTTAAAAAAATTATTATTTTATACTATTCTTGGTATTTATTGCTAAGTGGATAATTCTAAATGAAAATAGAATGGTTCTTTTATTATTATTACTTTGCAAAATTTTACAAGGCAGCCAGGATACCTTGCTTCGGCCAGCCAATAAGAAGAAGAGACTAGCATGGGGAAGAGAGCACAAAAAGACTGGACACCAGAACAGTTCATTTGATGCACATGTTATTAACAAAAGAACCATTCTATTTTCATTTAGAATTATCCACTTGGCAATAAATACTAAAAATAGTATGAAATACATCGTTTCTTTAAAAAAGAAAAAACTAAAGTGGCCTAATAATCATGGTCGGTAGGGTACATAAAAATACTTTTTATCGAAAAATATACATTTTTGAAGAAAAAATACCATAACACATTTTTAAAGAAACAAAATTATTCTCGAAAATTTTTTTAATACAAAACTAGAAAACATTTTCAGTTTTCTAAAAAAAAGCAAAGAAATATGAGTAAATCAACTTTCTCACTATAACCGAACATTAAAAAAGTACCTTAAAATCCCACATTTTTTGGCATTTGATAACCCACAGAGGTGTTGATATGCCGTTAAGCAAAACTCAAACTCAAAACTTCAGTTTTAATTCAGTAGAGAACACTGCAAGCAAAAGAAACAGCAAATGTGCATAAATGAATAGAGGATCATAAAAACAAGCTTTGTTAAATATAGAAGGAGTTACTTGATGCAAAAAAGTGAAGGTGTGGAGAGCCATAGTTTCCCAGGTTATTAAATTTATGGCACATAAACAAATATAAATTATCAGGTAGTTTCAAATTGTTGTAACCTGGTTTAGTTGTGTTGTAGCCTATATGGTTACTGAGGTGTTGGTTTCACACGGTTGTCTATCTTGGTTTTTGTCTATTCAGTTACTCGTAATACGATTGATCCAAATCAATCAAAAAGATTTGTTATTTGCTGAACTCTGATTCATCGCTATAAAATCAATTATTTATTTTTGATTATACAAAATATGTAGGACAAGGCCAAAGTGGGGTGGGAATGGCTGGTTTTCATCTGTCTTACATTAACTTAGCTAATTTCACCCACTGACCCAAGCAGACAATACAATATCCCTTGCACCAAAACATCACATTCTTACGTACCATTCTTGCTACAAACACCATAATGCCTCAATACACTCTGTTAAAACCTAACTAAACCCATATGTACAATTTGTCCGTGGGGGGAGGATAAAATTTAAAATCGATAACTCCAATGATTTTTATACAATGATTGAAAATATAAACAAAAAACTAAACAAAATTGTTGTTAGTAATAACCCCCCCCACACACACACGCACACACAATTCCTAATCGTGACAGAAACATTAGTTAGCTGGGCGAAATTCTAGAGGGTCTCGCAGATATCAATCAATTATTCACACAACCACGCACTCAACCACGCACACACCCAAACACAACAACAAATACGAAAATAAACTCACTCGAAACAAAAAATTCCCCGCATCTATCAGGGTACTAACATCTCTAGTCACCTAAAGAGGGATGGGTTGGGAAATTAAAATAAGCAAAGTGAGAAAAATTTGCTATAAACTCATCCGCTAAATACTTTTTCTGTCTGATGCTTATATAGGTACTAGCAGTATAGCCCAACGTTGCTCGGATGTAATAAAAGCTTTAAAACTAATCCATGGTCCTGGAGTTCAGACTCTTTGGACGTTGGCACGAAAGTCTAAAAAGCAATAGTTGTTTACAGTTAAAGCGAAACCGTAGATTGAAAGCAAAATGAATGGATCTAAGTCAAATTTTGATTTCCTGGGGTCGATATAAAATAAGTTTTTTTCGTCGTAAACTGAATTTTGAAGGCTAAATAAGTCCTTTGAGTAAATGATATTATGGATGAGACTACAATTATACCTACTTAGAGCCAAACCCGAAGCAAAAACTAAAATAAAAGGGCTGAAAAATATACAGACATACAGGCAGATAAAGACACACACACAAACATCTTGCCTTTTATATATATATATATATATTATCGATTTTCTGCACTATTCTAAGAACTGCAACCTTGAAACTTCTGAATATCATTTCTTATGTCTTTGTCTATGAGTGTATCAAATTTGATTAAAATCGGACCACTCCTTCTATAACACGATTTCTTTCGATTACTGATTTTCGATATTTATCGGGGTACCTCGACACAAACCTAACTAAAAACACTCGCAGACGCTTATAGTACAACTGTGTAAATTTTCAAGAAAATCAGTTCAGCCGTTTCCGAGTCTATAGGTAACGGACACACACAGACAAAGTTCCATTTATAAATAAGTTTAGATTTTAATGGTCACCTGATCGCCTGTAGCATAATCTATTTTCTTGTATTATTCTTTCACTGGTGATCAGTGTTCAATCACACGCGTCGGCGGTTATGCTTCTACATGACACAAATAGTAATCAGTTATTTTTTCTAGAGCTGTACGTTGTTTTTATTCTGTTTGGTTGAGGCGGTAATTTTTTCCGTTTTTGCATTTTAATTTTATTCTTTCAAAAAACGAAGTACAATTAAATTTCATTCAATTACATATTCCGTGTTATTTGCAATGATATCGAAGTCAGCTTTCTCTTCGATATGTTTTCGTAAGTTTCCGCGGGTTTTGATGCTAAAGACGTCTTGGTCGAACTCTTGAACCTGAATTTCATTCTAGACATTTTTCCCAATCAAAAAGATTTAACAGCAGTCAAAAAGAAGTTAATAATCGGTTGATGCAATGATCTGCTTTTCCTTCATCTTCTTTTTCTTTTTCTTCTTCGTTTGTATGTTCCCACGTTCTCGCTGACGCCGAGACTTCCGTTATTAATCAACGCGATAACTGAAAGCAGACAGGTTTTTCAATTCTAGTTCAATACCGAGCTTATCAAGATGAAAAGGCTGGGAACGAAAGAGTTTCTCTTTTTATCTTTATATTTAATTTCTTAACCGTTTTCAATAAAAGATATCGGTACCGTAAATTATCACACTTAAACGGAAAAAAAACCTGCAACAATGTCTTGAAGGGGGCGAACAGAACTATTTATGCCATTCTGCCTTTTGTGATAAAATAACACAGCAAAAGCTGGCATTATTAGCCTTCTGAAGTTATTAGCTTTCTGCGGAGTTCTAAAGAGGACGAGCACGAAATATTCCAATATGGCAGCTTTTGTAATAGTGTCTTTCGTTAAAGAATATTAGCGTGGAATTTTATATTTAAACTGCCTTTGCGATACACAACTTCACGATTGCGTAAAGAAAATGAATTATATTGAAATCTGTTACCAAAAAAACTAAATAATTTTTAAATCATTTCAGCCAACGCTAGGCTCTAAGACGCAATAAGTTACTGAAAGGAAAAGAATTTGAGAAACAAGTTTCTGAAGATAGATGACTATATAACAGGACTGTAAAAGAGATGTTAACGACTGATGTTTGCATTTAGATTTTTAAGGATCGTAGTTTTGACAGAAGACGAAATCTGAGATCCAAAAGCGTATTGACATGGCCAAGAACACATTTCAAAATCTGTCAGAGTATGGAGAGACAGGAAAATTTCGTTTGGAAACAAAGAAAAAAAAGGGCTGTTATGTGATATTTGTTCTTCTATATGGCAACGAATGCTGAATAATCTTTACAATGAGGAATAGACTCGAAACAACAAAAACGTTGTTCTATGGAATGACTCTGAGGAAGCCAGGAACCGAATATTTGAGCAACGATAAGGTTTCGGAGAGAATGCAAACCAAAAGGAATCTTATACTCAACATCAGGAAGAGACAGCTGAAATTTCTGGGACTCGTAATGAGGGCTTGGAGAATTGAATACTCGCAGAACGAACAGGAGAGGAAAGAGAGACAGTGAGACAGTGAAAGAACGCGAGACATACTTGATGATCATCATCAAGTGGATGGCGGAGTAGGGTTTGAGAGAGATACTAAGAAAAGTGTTAAGAGCGATAAGGAACAAGGGTAAGCAGAAAACCATTATCGCCTACGTCCTGAAAGGACACGACACAAAAAAAAGAAATCGACAAGAAAGCCTGATGCCAAAAGATATTTCCACAGGCAAGAAGTTTAAGAGAAGAAATACTCAGTATAGGACTTATGGTTACAACTAGCAATTTTAGAAGTAAAATTATGAGACCGAACTTCCAATCTAAGTGTGAACTTACATTCGTGAAGTTGAGATACCAAAGGGCAAAGCTCGTCAGAACAATTATCACGAAAGAATTTATATAAAAGTCCCTGGAAGCTACGCTACCACAGTGGGAAAGTGACTAAATCCTAGGTGCTAGGTCAGAACCGATGTAGTTATCGATGCTCCATTAGATTTTGTCAATAATTTCTAGATACGCTGCAAAGGCTCCAGGCCAGATGTGGCATCAATATCAGATACACGAATAGTAGACTTATAAATATGCAGAATAGATTCTGTCGATAAAAATTATCTCGCTTGATATCATCGAACAGACGGATTGATAAGACATACTGAGATAGATAGATAGATAGATAGATAGATAGATAGATAGATAGATAGGAACAGTCTATAGATAGATAGATAGATAGATAGATAGATAGATAGATAGATAGATAGGAACAGTCTATAATAGATAGATAGATAGATAGATAGATAGATAGATAGATAGATAGATAGGAACAGTCTATAATAGATAGATAGATAGATAGATAGATAGATAGATAGATAGATAGATAGATAGATAGGAACAGTCTATAATAGATAGATAGATAGATAGATAGATAGATAGATAGATAGATAGGAACAGTCTATAATAGATAGATAGATAGATAGATAGATAGATAGATAGATAGATAGATAGATAGATAGATAGATATTTCTAAAAATACAGGAGGAAGTTACGGTACAGCAATAGAAAATTGGTTGAAGCCGTGATGCCAAGTCAGGACAGGTAACAGCAGATTCTTTTTGGCATTTTATCAGAGACGTCTTGACACAGCAGAAACACCAGATCATATATCGTAAACTGTTCAATTCTCAGTAATTTAGATTCTCAATCATGGTGTATTAATTTCGTAAAAATATAAACAATTTTCCACTGTTACGAGCTTCAATCATAATATATTCCCTTGACCGGCAAAAAATATGATTGATAAAAATACCCGAATGGTGGCGGCGGGGTGCAACATCAAAAGCAGAAGACACAGGCGACAGCGGCTTGAAAGGCGATAGCTGGCGAAGATGTCTGACAGCTCTATCCGACCTTAGATAACGTCAATTAAGCGACAAGCCTAAAAAGCAAAAATGCATAGGAATTTTGGGTTATATAAGTCTGGGGTTTCTGGCATGAAGATATAAGAGACAAAGAAGAAAGAAGAGAGAACTTCCGCTGATTAATCACTCCCAACAACTTCTGCGTGTGCGTGATCTCTCTCCGGCCACTCTCCTACTCCATACAACCGTCAACGACGTAGAATAAAAATATATTTTTATATATACATCATCGTTGTTATTTGTCTATCAAGACGATCGTTGTTTTCCAGGTTATATAACACAATACAGCAGGAAGAAATGGAGACAATAAAAATTAATATCAAAATAAAAAGACAAAAGATGGTTTGAATCTTAAGTGGAGAGTTTTCTATTAACACTTTTAAAAGAGGACCGTTGATAATTTTAAGAGATTAAAGAATAAAATAAAATCTAAATAAATAAACGGTAAATTGCCTGTCTGAAATCCTCTCTGACTCGGGCCACACTTGCCTTACATACCTTTTCGGAATCAGGATGATCCCAGTTGCTTTTCATCTGGTACATGAAATTGTGACTTTAAAAGTTTTAAACTTATATTGAGTTTAAATTTACAAAACAATTTGTGAATTTAAAAAATCAGTTTGAAACATTACTAATTGAGGAAATCAATTTTTTTCTTCAAAGTGCGAAGCACTCGGACTTAAAGTGAGATGTTTCGTGACGTGAGGTTTTGAAGTTCCTCAAGGTTTGTGATTTGAAGAACTTGACTCGATTGAAATTCCACGGAGTTTTTGATCTAAAGAATTCTACTCAACTGAAGTTCCACGGAGTCTGTGATTTGAAGAACTTCATTTTCGATCTGGATTAGAATTTGGGCCCAAATTGGACATTGGGATTTCCGCTCAAATTGGTCTTTTGGCAGGAATTGGACGTATAGCCCGAATTAAAGTTAAAGTGAGGTTTTGAAGTTCCATACAATTAATTCAAAGTTATTTCTCCAAAATTATTATTGCTTCGACTAATGGTTCTTTTAGTTTGAAGCCAATGGCTCATTTAGTCATCCATAAATTAAAAGCCTGCATGAAGTGTGGCTTTTAAACCAGTTACCAATAAAAAAAGAGATAAAACGTTCTAAACGTTATTTTTGTTTTAAGACTCATTATAAAAGCGAAAAAGACAAATAGCAAGCTAAGCTAATACTAAATACTTTTAGCAGATAGAGAAAATGATTTCAATTCTAAACAGACTGTTGGTGCCTAAAAATTTAAAACAAATCAAGCACCTTTGAATGAAATGATGAACGTGCAACGCTTAGAATAGTTAACCTCATGGCCTAGATAAAGGCCTATTATCTGTTGTCCTAATTTTAGATGGGAAAAGAGAGCTAGTCTTGCGGATTTCAAACTTGTGGCCGCATCTTCTTCGTTGCAAAGTAAAGTAGAGTCGGTGTAATATGCACACTCATGGGACCCCCACATTAAAAAAAACTTGTGCTACGTCAGTCGTACGGCCACATTACGTTGAAACCCAGTTTCCGTCTGAAAAGTGAAGTAACGCAACGTCGTGCATGGTCAGTACGTAGATATGTGACTGCTTGAAAATACTAGGAGTTTTAAAACTGGATGTACGGGTGGTGCAATAGATAATCATTCGGAATTGCTAATCGGAGAGCCGAGTTACAATTCCCGTTGGATTTTTTATATTCACTTAGATTAGACAAATGTCTGAATCCATATCTCCCCCACCCAAGTATGAGCCAATTAGTAAGACGAGGATCACTAAACCATTATTATCTCCAAGAAGAATTCTTACAATCTAAAAATATTTTCTAACATCATATAATCTGCAAAGTGTTGATAAACCGTCAAAAACTAATCAATAAATCAAACTGCATCGTATCGTATCTAAACTTATTGAGGAGGCTGGGTAAATAAAATCGTTTGAAAATTGGTAGTAAAACCAGATTGTTACTGGGATATTGGCTAATTGATAAATTTGAAATCTTCTCAGTGTGTGTGAATGCAATCGAACATTCCTCTTACCAAATGTAGTCCAGGGTATGACAATGCACTACATCCGGCAGCATGGACTCTGCTCGAGAGATCAAAAGATTTGAAAAGCATGGACCCATCTCTTAATTGCTGTTATTCATAGGTCAACCCCGACTCGCGGTTGTAGCACCTGTTAGGGTCTCAGCTATGGACAAATAGTGAACCCACACCAAACAAAATTAAGACATAATGAAATTATAAAAATAAATTTTTATAGTAAAAATTACCAGCAATACATATTTATATGAAAAATACAGCAGAGCATTTTATACAAAAATAATTAACACCAATACATATTTATAGTAAAATTAGCAATAATATATATTTATAGTAAAATTACCAGCAATATATATATATTTATAGTAAAATTAACATCAATAAATATTTGTAGTAAAATTAATAATTCATATTTATAGTAAAATCAGCAACAATACATATTTATAGTAAAATTACTAACAATAAGTATTTTTAGTAAAATTAACATCAATATATGTTTGTAGTAAAATTAATAATACATATTTGTAGTAAAATTAGCAACAATATATATTTATATTAAAAATTACCAGCAATACATATTTATAGTAAATTAACATCAGTACATATTTATAGTAAAATTAGCAACAATATAGGTTGTTAGTAGTTGAAAGACCACAATTACGTTCAATTTGACATTTAATGAACTATAAGGAGTTAATAAGCTGTTAAATAAAATTAGCAACAATATAGGTTGTTAGTAGTTGAAAGACCACAATTACGTTCAATTTGACATTTAATGAACTATAAGGAGTTAATAAGCTGTTAAATAAAATTAGCAACAATATAGGTTGTTAGTAGTTGAAAGACCACAATTACGTTCAATTTGACATTTAATGAACTATAAGGAGTTAATAAGCTGTTAAATAAAATTAGCAACAATATAGGTTGTTAGTAGTTGAAAGACCACAATTACGTTCAATTTGACATTTAATGAACTAAAAGGAGTTAATAAGCTGTTAAATAAAATTAGCAACAATATAGGTTGTTAGTAGTTGAAAGACCACAATTACGTTCAATTTGACATTTAATGAACTATAAGGAGTTAATAAGCTGTTAAATAAAATTAGCAACAATATAGGTTGTTAGTAGTTGAAAGACCACAATTACGTTCAATTTGACATTTAATGAACTATAAGGAGTTAATAAGCTGTTAAACACACAAATAAAATCTGTCTTAGAGATTCATTACCAGCGAATCTCATATGAAACAGAATGTGTTGACATTATTTACACTGTTCGGACTCTTGCCATCATCTTTATTGCGTTGTTTACGACTTTTCAGCCGTTGTATGCTCCGGCCTTCTTAAGGTGCTGGGAATTTGGAACCGTACCATTTATTTCGATCACTGAATAAAGCCGGAGAGTACAACGACCGAAACGTCGTAAATAAGGTGAGGATAACAGTCTGATCAGTGTACATAATGTGTATATTACCTCTGAATATGTTGAATCGGTGAGAATAATTCAAATTCCATTCGAACCTTCTTTTTGCTATAGAAAAAGGCATGAAACTATTTACCTCCACCTATCGATATGATAACACGAAACCTGAATTTCGTAACATTTTGGCATTAAATGACCCATAAGAAGTTAAACAAACAAATCAATCAACAAAATCACTCAAAAAGGGAAGTACTGCTTAATTCCTGCCCTCCAATCTCTGCGATATTTGTCTAATGTAGCCAATATCCCACTGGCAAGTAAAAGAATAAAAAACATGACCTTTATGGAAGAAAGAAACATTTATTCCCAACTCTACAAATTATTTGGCCTTGAAAAGGAGGAACTATAAACTTAACTGTTTTAATCATTATATTACGGTATTAACAATTTACGGTAATATATATATATATATATATATATATATATATATATATATATATATATAATAAAAAGTGTGAGAAGCCGTGAACGTTTTCTTTAAAATATATATTTATTGTTTGGTATAGTTATGGAGTATTAATTTGTCATGGTTTGCGCTACACGTGTTTCGAGTCTAAAATTGACTCTCTTCAGGCGAACAAATTCGTTGTTTTACGTTTGGGTTTCTCTGAGTATCTGATCATTCTGTTTAAAGTTAATATATATATATATATATATATATATATATATATATATATATATATATATATATATATATATAAAATAGTTGGCTACTTGTATTCGAGGCTAGCTAATCCCCATTTGCCCACGCCTGCTCAGGCACACTTGTGTTTGTTCAACACCCACAGAGCCGACTTGTGGTTTATACTGCAACTAGATAATATATTCGCCCCACATTAATTTCAAAAACTCTGAGAGACTTATGAGAAAGAAATTTTTAGAAATTTTAAAAACATTTTAGAAATTACTTTTTAAAACAATAATGAAATAATAAAAATGAAAACAATTCTTGTAAAAAGTCATTATTAATGGGAAAATATTTTTTATATTCAGACTGATATCATTTTAATTTATGTTTATAAAAGCAATTAAAAGTTTATCCAAATAAAAAATGGCATAGTTTTATTGCATTTTTGTTTTCCTAATTCGTAGCAGATTTTCTAAAAATGAGCAGGTCTTGAAGAAAAAAAGACAGTTGATTAGCATTCCTTAATGTCTCATGAATTTAATTAAAATTATCTATATGTTGAGACCTAGTCGCATTTTTCGACATTTCTGGAAATTAATTAAATGTGTGGAGTAACATATATAAAAAAATGTTTTTAGCAATATTTTCTAAAAATAGTTATTTCGAAACTGATTTCAGTCAATTATGAATAAGTCCTGGAACTTTCATCAAAATCCGACCATTATTTTATTTTTGCAAGAATTTTCAAATTAATGTGTCTTTCACAGTCAAAAAATGCCTTTGCGTAATATTACGTTTTGACGTAGTAAACTCTAGCGTCAATTTATGCCTCGCACTGACGAGACAAAAAATAAAATTTTCTAATGAACCTGTTAGAACCTGTTAGAAATAGTTTAAAAAATTGTAAAAATAATTTAAAAAAAACATTGATCTTTTCTTTTCATGGTAGCATAAACATTTTGCCTAGAAAACTTTGTTTTTATTTAGTTTGAAACATTTTCCTTCAGACTATGCTGTTCTTTCAGAGATTTTGTTGGACATACCTGTGGTCCTAATAGGGTAAGATCAGTATTTGTATTATTTGTATTAAAAAGTGTTCTATACAATTATATTATAGAACCTTTGATTATTTTCAATTTTTTATTTTTAAATAAAATTTTTATTTTATTTTTAAACGGGTTGTTTCCCTACCCATTTGAACGTTCACGTGGCAGAGAATTTATGAACACGCATTGTTTAAATTCAAACGTGAACGTTCAAATAAAACACCGTTACAAAAGCCTTCTTAAAAAGAAAAACGGTAAACGGTAAAATCAATTATTGAAAATCGCCTGAAGACACCACTTATGGTAGAAACCTGGGTAGCGAAATAACTCGTTTAAAAATGGAATGTATATATATATATATATATATATAGAGAGAGAGAGAGAGAGAGAGAGAGATGTTATTTCCCCTGTATTTTCTTATGAACGACTTTTTCATATGTTCGTTTTTATTGCTGTGATAAAATTGTTGTACCCTTGCTAAAATATCTTAACTGCATTTTATTTTTTATTCTTTTAATTTTATCAACGATCCTCTTCGTAAAGCTGGCCTCTTTGGAGAAGTTACACGACTTTTGTTTTCTTTTTTTTCTTTTTTTTTAGTCATTTTCAAATGTCTCTACTTCATCATGTTATGCATTTCCGTTTCAAACACCACATACTAAAGTTAGACTCACACACATCTTTTTCAGCGGCGATCTGATTAGTTTTATGTGCAATTTCTCCATTGCATTCAAGAACAAAGCCATTCTTATTGGCTAATGCTTTTCCTATGTAAATTTTTATATTGGATTTAAACACGATGTACTCCAAATGGTTTCTACTTTTCTGCAAAGCTAATGGTAAAATGAAATTTATTGCTCATCTTCATGTACACGGCTAGAGAATAGGTCGAAAGTGCATTTCTGCAATTATGCATACAGCAATAATCGAATACACTAACACCTGAATGAATGATGAACAAATTAGACGAAAAAAAAAAAAAGGACATAATACTTCCTCAAATAACCCAATATATATATATATATATATATATATATATATATATATATATATATATCCACTATACTTTAATGAAATGCATTGTAGCTATAAACAAGATGAAAACAAATCCTAAATAATATCATATTTGCTAACATATTTCCCACTGTTTCCAGTAAAAAAAATAAATAAAACTATACATTGTATTACAACGACTTGATAGACATGCTTGTTATATTCGGGAAAGACATTAGAATAATCAATAACTTATACTGGCAGCAAACTGACCGCATACGGACAGAAAATGAGTTCAACACAAAAATAAATATTGGTATATATTGTATCACCGAGGTGGCAGGACGACACCCAGATGTGTGTTGAGTATCTAAAGTACAATATCCGTGCTAAGGGATATTAATACAAATAAGATAAACACCAGAAGACAGAACAACAAATAGTAGAAGAGAAGATAGTTTAAGTCGTTAGAGTCATAGAGAGCGCAGTCCGATAATAATTGTCAATGACACTCAGAAACCTGGGATTTACCACATTTTCACCAAGGCGAATGTGACACAAGATCAATTAAAGAGGAGTTTCCGAGACCTTAATTTCAAACAAAAATATCCCAGAGACGCGTAATATCTCATAAAATTGGGTCGGGCGCTTGTCTATTCACCTCAGACGAAACTCGACCCTTCGGCGGAGCCCCCTCTGTGTCCTTCTCCGCTTGGGAGCAGAGAGTTAACAAAGAGAGAGTTCCGATCACGTGTCAATGACACTCCGAAATCTAATGCTGAAAGCTATTTGTCTGTATTTTTATTACTTGTCGGTCCGCGGACCATTCCATATTTGAAAGCACTAGAGGGGTGTTAGCTGCTCTACAACACCCGTCTACTGAAATGCTTCGACCCCTAGACGAGATAATTTCTTCTTTTTGGATCGATCTTGGTCGTTCCCGTAGCTCTCGTTTTTCACTTTCCTAAACGTCTTTGTTGTACCTCTTGAGGCATCGGCACATCGAACATGTACTATGTTACTTCCATGGCTTCTTCACTATGCTGTTAAGTAGTGAACTTTCTATTTATTTGATTTACATGTCTCCTTATAATTTATCTTGGATGTTTTATAAGGTGCATTATGTGGCCAATATATATCTTGTCTATAACGCCTTCTTTACATAAATCTTTACCGAGTTTGTAATTTTTTAAATAAACTTTATCACCAGGGTTGAAGCGTTTGCGGTTGCACTTAGTTCTATCACTCATAATTTCTTTCTCTTTATTTGGTTTCAGTTTATCGAAAACGGATTTGATCTTCTTTGCAAACATTAAGTCTGCAGGAGACATTCCTGCATTATCTTTTGCGATATGGTAGTCAGATAAATTCTGTAGCTCTTCATTTCTTGTTTCTATTCTTTCCGCTTTTCTTATTTTTCTTCTTCTATGTGCCCTGTCCCTTCAGGACGTAGGATATCATGGATTTCCACGTCTCCCTATCCCTGGTGGCTCTTAGCACGCCTTCTCCTGTTACACCATGCAACCCTCGTTTCACCATCCACCTGATTAGGTCCTTCAAATATGTTATCCATTGCTTTCCCCTGTCTCTTTTTCCCTCTATCTAGCCTGTTAGTATCATGTTCTCAAAGCCCTCCCTCCACATTGCATGTCCCAAGAACTTCATCTGTCTCTTCCTGATGCTCACTATTAATTTCCTTTTTGTTTCCGTTATTTCTAAGACCTCATCATTGCTCACATGCTCGATGCATGATATTCGCAGCATCTTTCTGTAGAACCACATTTCAGTTGTTTCAAGTTTTTCCTTCATCTTTGATGATATTGTCCAGCATTCACTGCCATATTGAAGAACTGACATCACATAGCAATCCAGTACTCTCTTCTTTGTTTCTAGCAAAATTATCCTGTCTCTTAATACTCTTCTCAGCTCCTGGAATGCATCTTTGTGCTTTTGGATCTCAGAAATATAAATGTATAAAAATTGCCGTGGTCACAAAGTGAGGGGTCAGTTTATATATTGATTGTAATATGGAACTGATCCCCCACTTTATATCCAGTATACTTCTGTAGAACCACATGTCGGTTGCCTACAGTTTTTCCTTCATCTTTGATGATATTGTCCAGCATTAACTGCCATATTGAAGAACTGACAACACATAGCAATCCAGTATTCTCTTCTTTGTTTCTAGCGAAATTGTCCTGTTTCTTAATACCTTACTCAACTTCTGGAATGCTTCATTCGCCATGCCAATTCGCCTTCGGATCCCCATGTCGCACTTCCCAGGAGTTTAAATTTTTGTACCTGCTTGATTATAGTATCCCCGACTTGCTCTTTTAAAAAACGTCTATAAATCGTTCTATCAGTGCGACACTGAGATCCGAAGACGTATTGATATGGCCAAAGTCGCATTTTAAAAAGCAAAAAAAAGTGTTAGTTCAGCTGGAAGCTCTTTGCAGTTACTGAATATGGTGGCAACGTCTTTTCATTCTGAGGGTACCAGGTTGGCAGTTTCCTGGTTGCTGCTTCCGACTAGTAGTTAGGAGGCCGAACACTTGCGTAGCGTCTTGAAAGGCTGCTCTGATCAACAGTTGAATAATACCGGTGTTCTTGTTGTGCCATATCGCGCATGGACAGGCGTCCCTGCATGCACCTTCGGTGGGCAACCCCGAGGCCACATTATGTTGTAGGCCGCACCAGTCTCCATCCTTCACATGCTACAAACAAGTGACCGACTGATTCTACTCTATACCTATCCTTAACTAAATCACTATGGAAAAAAAAACATAATAGCAAAACTAAACCAGCTAGTCCGAAAACGCCCAAACCCGTCTGCGTCTCTTTCACAAACATAAGAAGTATCCGCACTAACTTTCACAGCGTAGAATCATTCCTTCACACTAACTCAACTGATATCTTAGCCCTATGTGAAACTAACCTTCACCCTTCTATCCCCTCTTCTGAGTTGTACGTTCCTGGTTACCTTCCCCTCTTCAGAAAGGACTCCAATGTTCATGTGCATGGGCTTGGTGTGTATGTCAGCGAACACCTCCTCCTAGCTAGGGTGACGTCTCTTGAATCCCTGGATCATTCTTTAATGTGCTTCCGTCTCTCACTTCTAAGCTCCATTAGCTATCTCTTCTTTCTCTACCGCTCACCCTCCTCCTCTGACTGTTCGTTACTTGACAGCATCTCTGACAATATCGACAAAGCCATTTCTTCCCATCCATCTGCCCATATATTTGTGTTTGGTGACTTTAACGCCCACCACACCAAGTGGCTGGAGAACTCTGTCACCGAGCTTGCTGGTGTCCACACCATGAATTTTTCAATTACCCAGTCCCTTACGCAAGTGGTGGACTTCCCCACGCGTTTCTCCAAAAACCCTAACAGAAGGGACTCACTACTAGACCTCTGCTTCACTTCCATCCCAGACTCTTGCACTACCAGACAGCTCTGCCCTCTCGGAAACTCTGACCACACCGTAGTTTCCGTCAACATTTCATTCCACTCCCACCCTACCCAAGAAACCCAGACCAGTAGAATATCCTACTGCTACCAAAGAGCAGACTAGGATTCGTTCCGAGACTTCCTCTGTGACGTCCCATGGAACAACGTTCTTAGTCTTCACTTCGAAGACTGTGCATCCGAGGTCTCTTCCTGATTTATGGCTGGCATTGATGCTTTCATCCCTGCCAGGAAATTTCAGCTTAAATTTCATTCGTCTCCATGGTTCTCGCCCGCTTGCTCGGCAGCCATTGCGCACCGGAATCATTTCTTCCGGCTCTATCGTAACTACGCGTCGGACCAAAACAGGCGCCTTTTCGCCTCAGCTTGTAATAAGTGTGAAAAGATACTTAACGAAGCTAAGATGTTGTTTGCTGCCAGAATGAAACAACGCATAGCATCCTCTAAGTTCGGCGCCAAAGACTACTGGCGACCCTGTAAAAGAGTGCTTAACAAGAGTAAGTCCTCAATAGCCCCACTAATCAATAAATTTGAGGTCCTCATCTCCTCTGCGGACAAGGCTGAATGCTTTGCTCGCAGATTCTCCACTAATTCGAGACTGGATTCGTCTGGAGTTCTACACCCGACTTCCCACCTAGAACTGAGACTCAACTGAATGACGTCCACATTACACCCTCGCTGGTCTCTAACATAATCTCAAAACTTGACCCTCACAAAGCGAGCGGAGGGGACGGAATCCCAATCATAGTCTTGAAGAAATGTGCCCCTGAACTCTCCTCTGTCGTTTCTAAGCTCTACAACTTCTGCCTATCTGCTTTCTGCTTTCCTGCCTGTTGGAAATCTTCCTCTGTAGTTCCTATATTTAAAAACACTGGAGAACCCTCGGACCCCGCAAATTACCACCCTAGTAGCCTTCTTCCGATCTTTGGCAAAGTGTTCGAAGCCATTATCAACGCCGAGGTGGTTCAGCATCTCACAGCACACAGGCTCCTCTGGGACAAGCAGTATGGTTTCCGCTTAACCAGGTCTACTGCTGATATGCTAACGACCATCACTGAGTATATATACCAGGCTCTCGACAAGAATGGCGAAGCCCGAACCGTTGCCTTGGATATCTCTAAAGCGCTCGACAGAGTTTGGCATGCCGGCCTTCTACGCAAACTGCGTAGCTATGGTATAACTGGACATTTGTTTGACCTTCTAAAACGAAGCTGCTATCAATTAACCACCATAGACAATCGCACCTACCTCCCATTAGCATGGACCAGGTTTGCCTCTCAGAGAGTAAAACACTACGCCTCCTTGGTCTCACACTTTCAGCGGACCTCAAGTGGAATGACTATATCGAATCCTAAAACCGCTGCAATGAAAGTCGGTTCTCTATGGAGGGCCCGGAAGATTTTCCGTCTGAATCTATCCTGCACATATATAAATCTACCATCCGCCCGTGCATTGAATACTGCTGCCACATCTGGTCGGGTGCCACCGCTATTCTCCTCGGGGTTCTTGACAAAATACAACGGAGAGTCTGTAATGTCATTGATACCGACTTGGCAGACCGGCGCGACGTGGCTTCCCTGTGTCTCTTATATAAATACTTTCACGGATTCTGCTCCGATGAACTTAGATCACCAGTGCCCCCTAGGTACGAATTTGCACGAGACACTAGATTAGCAACTAGGTCCCACCCTTTTACAGTGAAACCGATAAAATGTAACCGCAATTTCTACTCCAACAGCTTCTTTCCTTGCACTTCCCGACTGTGAAATTCCCTTCCACATGACTACTTCCCCGACGGCTACAATCTCCAGGAGTTTAAATGTAAGGTCAATAGACACCTCCTAACACACTAACTCGCATCCATTCTTTCAAACACTCTTCCCATCTACCCTACCCTCAGCCTCCTTCTGACATTTCCTATATCTAACCACTCTTTCTCTTTACCTTCCCCTATATAACCCCTTGTGCAATAGTGGCAGTGGAATTTCTTGCTTGGGGTGAAATGATTAAAAAAACAAGAAAACAGGAAACAGAAAAAGAGGGAAACAGGAAACTTTTGTTGATAACAAAGAAAGGATTGCCGGACTGCTATGTGATGTCTCTTCTTCAGTATGGCAGAGAATGCTTGACAATCTCACCAAAGATGAAGGAAAGACTTGAAGCTACCGAAATGTTTCACAAAAGAATGCCTTGGATACCATGGACCGAACATCTGAGCAACAACGGAATTTTGAAGAGAATCGAAACGTAAACATATGTTTAACATCAGAATGCGACAGCTGAAGTTTCTGGGACACTTAAGGTTTGGTTTGGTTTAAGTTTAACGACCCATCAAACATTTTGGTCATTTAAGGGTCAGTCTTAAAGTTTTGTTGGTAATATATATTTCATTCAAAAAGGTTTTGTTGGTAATATATTTTTCATTCAAAAAAGGTTTGTTGGTAATATATTTTTTATTCAAAAAAGTAAAAGGTTTTGTTGGTAACATGATTCATTCAAAAAAGGTTTTGTTGGTAACATTTTTCATTCAAAAAAGCTTTGTTGGTAACATGATTCATTCAAAAAAGGTTTTTGTTGGGAATATTTTTATTCAAAAAAGCTTTGTTGGTAACATTTTTCATTCAAAAAAGTTTTGTTGGTCAATACGTTCATAGCATTTTAACCCCAGTTTGGAGGTTAACTATTTACCCATAGCTGGGATCCTAACCGGTGCTACCATTCTGGGTCAGGGTGGACCTGGGAACAACAGCAATTAAGAGGTGGTTCCATGCTCCTCACAACCTCCCAATCACAGGCCTTGCTGCCGGATGCAGTTTAAGGTCATACCCAGGACCCCCTTAATAAGGAAGGAAGGATCGGAGAATCTGATACTCCTGTGATAGACAGAAAGACAAGAAAGACAAGGGGAAAAGCAGCGAGAGGCATTCTTCACGGTTTGAGCAAATGGAACGGGGTCTTCGAGAGATATCAAGAGGATAAAAGTTAAGAACGGTAAGACATAGGGGCAAGTGGAAGTCCATTATCGACCACGTTCTGAAGGGACACGGCACATAAAGAAGAAGAAGAATTGCTGGTAATTTGCTTTAACTATGAGAATTTATTGGTGTTTTTTACGATAAAAATATACTTTTATACTTTCATAGTGATGAAGGAGGAAGAACTAAGGAAGAAGGGGTCAGAGAATCTGATAGAGGGAAGGAGAGATAGAGGGGAGTAACTTGTAATATACTAGATGGGCTTAAGCAAATGATTGGCAGAGTAGGGTTTGAGAGAAAAAACAGAAGAAAAGTTCTTAAAAGCTACAATGGATAGGAGGATGTGTAGAGACATGATCGCTTATATCCTGAAGGGATATGGCACATAGAAGAAGAAGAAGAAGAAGAAGAAGAAGAAGAAGAAGAAGAAGAAGAAGAAGAAGAAGAAGAAATTTAACACAATCAACCGCAATAAAGTACACTATGAAAATAATAAACAAAATCTTCAAATTCTCGAAACCCTCTATATCAAAATCAGGCAACTAACACTCAACAAAATTTATTACGCATATAGCAACGATATATTAAAGTGCAGATAACATTTAATGACATTTACATTTCTACCAATTTCCGGTCAGTTTTTTCATATTGAAATGATTGTTTTGCTAAAGATTTTTAAAAATACAACAGACAAATTTAAAATTTTAAAATATGTATAACAAACTGCGTTCACGAGTCTTTTTAAAAATCATCATCAGAACGGAATGCATATTTTGTCTCAGTCACAATAAGTTTGTCTTTCAAATTCCCCTCTAAAGATGATCTTAGAAAAGGTCGAAAGTACTTGGGTAAAAAAGAACAAAAAAAGCTAAGGAGCCTTCCTTGATGAATTTCATCTTAACATCAAGAAACTAATTAAACAACTAGAAAGGGTTAATATAAAAATTAGTAAACACAATATGTCTATGTTATTCAATGAAACGTATTTGCCTATATATATATTGTCATCCGCAGACAGATCTGTTTCGCTGTATCACAGCTCATCAGTACGGTTAGACGATTGCTTTTTAACCCAGGATTGAAACCCGGCCGAATTGGCGTCAGTCGGCGATTCTACCGCTGGGCTATGGGCGTTTGGTGGAAGAAGGCAGACTTTTTAGCGCATATATTATCATTATACGCGCCCAATAGCCAGGGCGCTCTAATTCATTTTACTGAATGAGCGATGCGTACACGCCAGAGTAGCTACTGTTTTTCAAAGTCTACCATTCTTCCAGAGTGCTCAATCAGATTGTGAGAGCATATATATATATATATATATATATATATATATATATATATATATATATAGGAGCATTTGAAATATTAAGTAATTCATCGAGTTTATTTCGGAATCATCAGCAATGCTCATTCACTACCAGGAATTGAAACCCAGACAGTTCCATTATTAAGCGAATGTCATACCAACTGTACCTCCGGTGACGAAGAGGTAACGAATTAAACTCGATATGGCGCCGATCATTCACATATTCCGTGGTGGAACTCTGCTGAGCTCCTTCTACCCATATGATTATATCGAGTTTAATTCGATATTTATGCGTCACTGGGGACCCGTGGTACAGTTGGTATGACGTTAGCTTAATAACGCAAGTCAAATTTTGATTTCCTGGTATCGATATCAAATACGTTTTTTGTCGTAAACTGAATTTTGAAGGTTAAATAAGTCCTCTGAGTAAATGGTATCGTGTCTGAGACTAAGAACTACAATTATACCTACTTAGAGCCAAACCCGAAGCAAAAACTAAAATAAAAGTGCTGAAAAAATACAGACATACAGGCAGATAAACAGACACACACACAAACATCTTGCCTTATATATATATATATATATATATATATATACACAAAAATCTAGAGTGAGCCAAAACCTACCGCGGTTTCACACTACGGATCGTCAGGGCAAAGGCTGAAACACTAAAGATAAAAGCAAATAAATAGATATACACTAAGGTAGGGGGGAACCATACCAACACAAGACGGGGCGGGTAAGAACAAATGAAGCAAAACAAACTATATTAGGAATAACTTTTATTAGACATATTAGCAATATATATATATATATATATATATATATATATATATATATATATATATACTCTCCTGATCAAAAATTTAAGACCACTTAAAAATCTTTAAAAAGATTTTTTTTTTTTATGGATAGATTTTAAACTCCTACCAATTAAGGTTACCAATACTACAATTTAAATGGTTATGGAAACAAAAAGCTACATTACAAAAAATTTATTTAGAAATTTACATTTTTATAAAATGAGGCGATTTACACATGATCAAAATTATAAGACCAGGGGTATAAATTGTTAGATCTATGGCAATTCCAATGTTTTTAGTTCAGTTAGAGATTAGCAATCACTGCGTAAAGGTGTTACCATGCCTAAAGCAAGCAAACTTACCAAAGTTGAGCGTTCTCGAATTCTAGAATTCCATAAGCAAGATTTGTCGCAGCGGGCGATCACAGCTAAAGTAAATCGCAGTAAAACTGTGATTTGCAACTTTCTAAAGAACAGTGAGAATTATGGAAAAGCGAAATCCTCTGGTAGGCCCCCAAAAATTTCTCCTGCATTGAGTAGGAGAATAAGACGGGTTGTTATGAAAGAGGGGGGACTTTCTTCTAGTCAAATTAAGGCAGTCACAGATGCTGATTGCAGTCCCGTAACCATCAGACGACACTTAAGACAAAAAGGCATGGTAAATAAAAAGCGTAAACAAATTCCTTGGCTGCTTCCACGTCACAAGTTGGACCGCTTAAAGTTTGGTCGTGAATACCAAACATGAGATGTTGAGAAGTGGAAGAAAGTCCTGTTTTCTGATGAGAAAAAATTCAATCTCGATGGTCCTGATGGCTTTCAACGATATTGGTATAACAAGAACATGCCTCCTGAAATTTTCTCCGCACGTCATAGTGGTGGAGGGTCCCTAATGGTATGGGGTGCCTTTTCTTACAGAGGGACGATGGAGCTTCAGGTGATGCTTGGTCGTCAGAGAGCGGCTGGTTGTGTTAACAGGCTACAAAAAGCATCTTTGATGACGGAGGGCCATCGTTTGTGTGGGGATGGATGGTTATTCCAACAGGATAATGCTGCAACCCATGCTGCAAGACAGACCTTGACCTTTCTATAAGAAAATGGGGTCCATCTGCATGCTCACCGGACTTGAACCCAATTGAAAATGTTTGGGGATGGATGACAAGAGATGTTTATCGAAATGGCAAACAATATTCAACAAAAAATGAACTTTGGTAGGAGTTTAAAATCTATCTGTAAAAAAAAATTTCTTTTTAAAGATTTTTTTGAACGGGAGTGTATATATATATATATATATATATATATATATATATATATATATATATTATAAATTATGTTTTAGAACATGTACATAATTTTTTCTATATATGTCCTCTTCTCTACAATCATATGTTTGTTTCAAGGTTGGGACTCCAACATATCATCGGGAGAAGGAAAGAGTAAGAGTTTGGAATCATCCTCTGTTTATATTTGGTTCGTTGTTGTTGTGGGGTTGGTTGGGGTTATTGATAATTAAAGGAATGTGTCTTTCGTTTTGACCGTTAGACCTTTGAAGAACCTGGTGTGTAAGTGTGAAATTGTTGATTAATGGTATTATCTGTTAGATATGTGTTCGATTTCATCCATAGAAAATCCTAATGATGAAAAAATATATATTGGGAATACCATGAACGTATTTAAAAAGCGCTTTTACAATCACCTCTCATCCTTCAATAACAAAGAAAAACAAAACATGACATCTCTCTCCAAATACTTTTGGAAATTAAAAGACGAAAATAAAGCACCTAAGGTCAAATGGAAAATTCTCAAAAAAGCAAGAACAGCAAAATCTATAAAAGAACCATGCTTTCTTTGCCTTCAAGAAAAAATAGAGATCCTTAAATATATAAATAGTAACAAGCTTTTAAATTAGAGGCACGAAACCACAGTAAACTGCAATCACATTAGAGACCTAACCCTACAATCATGCTAAAAAATACTAAGAGTTTGATTAGATATTCTTATTATAAAAGATTAAAAATGCTATAGAAAAAATCGATCCAATAAATCCTTAAAGGAAGGTCTAATACCCACAAAAATATCTAAATAAATAAAACGTAAAATTAAAGAAATAAAAAAGCTCCCAAACTATTACTAAAGCCTACACCAATAACCTTACTTAACTTAAATACAAAAATATTCCGTACTGGAAAAATCAAAATTAAACCAAACAAATGGCTCCCAAACTCGAAAAAGAATCAAAATTCATATATTCAAAATTAAGATTAAACATATACTACTTCAGAATAATTATATCATACACAAAAATAAACTGTAAGCACACGTAAGAACTAACCCTACAATCATGCTAAAAAATACTGGAAATTTGAGGATATTTGAGGAAATATTTTTATTATAAAAGATAAAAATGCTATAGAAAAAATCGATTCAATAAATCCTTAAAGTAAGATCTAATACCCACAAAAATATCTAAATAAATAAAATATATAAAAAATTAAAAGAAATAAATAGGATTCCAAACGATAATTTATAGAAAAAATAATAAAGAAAAAAATTAAAAGAAAAAACCGATCCTCTAAACTTAAAATGAAGATTACACATACAACTTTATGTAAAAAACTGATAAAATGCTAATCTGCATTTACTTCCTAAAAAATACAAGTTTAGATTTCTTGAAATAACTTCGCCTAAATACAATAATACTCCAAACTTGAATATAAAATAAAAAAATATAAAAACCCTATCCCGTTAAAATAAAAATAGGAAAAAACAAAAATAAAATAAAAAATATTCCATCCCAGAAAAATCAAAATTGAAAAGAAAAAACACCCCACCCCTTTTACGTCTATCTAAGGAACCCCAAAGTGAAAACCTAGCCACAGGATCAAAGTAAATACATGAATTAGGTCTGCTAACAACAGACATCAATCAGTTAAACGATAGCCAACCATAAAGCCATCCTAAAAATTCCTAACGTCAGCACACAGAAAAAGAACCCCCACACAAACACACAAAACTGACCAAGTAGTCAAATCACTCCACACGCCACTCACTTAGAAATTCTAACCAAAAGATATACCCGACCGATAAAACGTACATTCCAACAGATAATACCATTAATCAACAATTTCACACTTACACACCAGGTTCTTCAAAGGTCTAACGGTCAAAACGAAAGACACATTCCTTTAATTATCAATAACCCCAACCAACCCCACAACAACAACGAACCAAATATAAACAGAGGATGATTCCAAACTCTTACTCTTTCCTTCTCCCGATGATATGTTGGAGTCCCAACATTGAAACAAACATATGATTGTAGAGAAGAGGACATATATAGAAAAAAATTATGTACATGTTCTAAAACATAATTTATAATAACTATTCACAGCTCGGATCATCATATATCGAGCACTGTTTTAAATTAATGTTTTGTACTGGAAAAAATTGTTCTTTTCTCTCCTCGTTCTATACTCACTCGGATATATATATATTATCGATTTTCTGCACTATTGTAAGAACTGTAACCTTGAAACTTCTGAATATCGTTTCTTATGTCTTTTTCTATGAGTGTATCAAATTTGATTAAAATCGGACCACTCCTTCTATAACCCGATTTTTTCGATTATCAATTTTCGATATTTATCGAGTGTACCTCGACACAAACCCTAGCTAAGAACACTCGCAGACGCTTATAGTACAACTGTGTAAATTTTCAAGAAAATCAGTTCAGCCGTTTCGGAGTCTATAGGTAACGAACACACACACAGACACACACATACACACACACAGAGACAAAGTTCTATTTATAAATAAGTTTAGATAGATATTCGTGTTCATTTTGAGAACTAATTCATAATTATAAGCTGCTTTTTTCGAGCAGTTTTGTCAGATATTCTGCTAATTAGTTACAAATTAATTGTATTTAACTCTTGTTTCTGCCATTGTTAATACTAACGCCATTATTTCTCATTAATATGTCCAACACACTTCCGAAATAACAAAAATAAAACCAGTAAATTCCGAGTAGCTCAAACGCAAGCAGAAACAATCAAGATCTCTTTGCCCGATAAAGCAGATTTTTGTCGAGCGTAATTTTCTACTGATGATTTCAAAGACGAGTCAATAAAGAATAACTAAAGCTGGCGATGAGATATTGTCGACTGTCTGAAGCTCGACGCTTAGCAATTATGAATATTTCATGGTTTTGACATAACAGCAATAATGATGATTTCATGGTTTTGACATAACTTAGCAAGTATGAATATTTCATGGTTTTGACATGACTTAGCAATTATGAATATTTCATGGTTTTGTATAGCAAGTATAGTTTTGACATGACTTAGCAATTATGAATATTTTATGGTTTTGACATGACTTAGCAAGTATGAATATTTCATAGTTTTGACATGACTTAGCAATTATGAATATTTCATGGTTTTGACATGACTCATGGTTTTTACATGAGTTTTCCGCAATGCAGTTGAGTAGCAAATAAATGCATTGCGAAAAAACCGCTCTAACAGTATGGAATAGCACAAACTACATCTTCTCTAAACACATCCACGACGACCTCCTCAGATGCACAAACGAAGTCAAACAACAAGAAAAGCTTAATTACGATCTGGCCTGGCAACATGATTTGGAAAAATGTTACGCAGTGAAAAACAACTTTTCCAAGCCCGGAATCTTGTGACGAACAATCTCGCACAGACAAACTACAGTGAAATCGGTTAAAACTCAAGCTTCACTTCGTGCATACCAACAGCAGATGTTCGGTGACTGTTATCGTCGCATAGCAATGTTTTATGTCAACACAAGATAATATCACCTTTGATGAGGGATGGCTTTGTGTTAACCTCCCTATAACCTCTCATGTGAGCCGAAAGCTTAGAACCAGCATAATAAAAAAATATGTAAGCGTTAGACAATTTTTGTCTTTATTTTCACCTGAAATTAAAGCCAAAATACAATTGTTAGAATGGCTAATGATTAAACATAATAGATATTCATTGTCTGTGATATTTAACAATATATGTTTAGAAAAAATACATATATATATATATATATATATATATATATATATATATATATATATATATATATATCCACCGGCCTGAATATTCAAGAAATCTTGTAAAGAAAATATGCATTCTTCAGCAGCATTTGAACCTACGACCCTTTACATACGGCTTTAATTATAGTTCAAATATGTGCCCTATCAGCGCGACATGGGATTTAGAATTCAGAGATGACATGACTTCTCTTCCTTCTCTTATGTGGATATGGATGTGCGTCGAGGTACAGTTGATACCGGCAAGGAACAAGAAATCAGTGAGCCGAGTTAGAATTCTACTTGAATTCCTTGCATTCATTTACGAGCAAATACCCTTGCGAAAGGTATTAATCCGTGTATTCTCCCTCCAGCTATGGATTAAATGGTAAGATAGATTGGGTTATATAGCCTTGGTTGGTAACCAGTCTACCGCAGAAGGTAATCGCAATCTACTGCAGGAAAATGTTCTGCCTAGTAGGTCATGTCTCTTTGACATGATCGCCTAAACGTGTACACATATGGCACTTAACTGAATGACTGACTTTCTCTTAGGCTGTTTGCCAATAACAGCTAGAGAGTGCATGTATGCAATTTCCAAGGAGCAAAAGTGAATGTAATGATCCCGACTGGAATTCGAACTTGGCTTGCCGAGTTCTTATTCTAAATCTCGAACCATGACACCAACTACATAGCCCTGAATATGTCGCATTCGTGATTAATAACCTTCAGAAAATCTAATCTTTCATCTCTTTATTTCTGCCAATATATTTTGACTATCTTGCGAATATGCCTGGTCGTGGTAGAAAGGGAGATAATACGATAGATTTTTAAGGTTTTGCCGCATAAATATCGAAGTGATTCCTGAATATGAATAAAACCAGTTACCAATTCTGATAATGCTCGTCCTCGGACAGATGTGGGAGAATCTTCCTTTGAAAACAGAAAGAATAGTCTTTTAGAATGTCTAGATAAATACGAAAGTGCCCCATACAGCTTCTCTACAAACACCTGAGACTCGGCTATGAGAAGAGAAACATGGAATCAATGCCATATTCAATTGCAGAGAAAAAAAACGTGTGTCTATCTGTGTGTGTTTGTGTGTGTGTGTGTGTGTGTGTGTGTGTGATGGAGAGATAGTGCGTGTATTTGTAGGTGCGTGTACGTGAAAGTGAGTACGTGTATGTGTATGAAACAAACTGTGTGAGAGAGTGACAATCTATGTGCGTGAGAGCGAGTGTATGTAAGAGAGAGAGAACGAAATTTTGTATTTTGTGGAAAAGAGTGTGTATGAGAGAAGGTGGAAAAGTTGCTGAGGGATAGAGAGAGAGAGTGTGTGTGTGGGGGGGGGGGTATCAATTTTTTTATTCGTTTTTTTCTAGTCCCTTTACAATTTTTATTTTTTTGCAAACTTAGTGAATAGAGTAATTAACCTTCGCCTAAAATTTTGACCACACTAGAAAAAGTGAATAAAAAGCTTCCAACATTTACCTTGTGTGTCATATTTAATAAAACGTTCATAAAATAAAAATTATTGTCCAAATATATATATATATATTATAAGGATGTGAAAGAACAGGTTAATTAAAAAAACCATTTTGCATGTACTTTTATTAAAAAAAGTGCTCAATACAGATTAAAGCTAATATTGTAATTTTGTAATTAAAATTGTTTATAAAAGCATCATATCACTACACAAAAACTTCATGTTTCAGAACATTATTGTTCTTTTTCAGGTTATATTTTAAAAACGATTGATGAAAATGATTTATTCTAGAAAATATAAGATGAATTCATGGTTATTCAGAAAGTTAAGGAGGGGTTGTTGGAGGAATTTAAACAATATGATTATAGATATGTCTGTATTACTCAATCAAAAGTGTAAATTAGGTTGAACTATGAAGTTAAACATTTAGGTTGTATGAAGTAAATTGATGACATTTTTTATTTTTCTGGTGAAAATACATACTAGGAACATATAGTATTCAAACGTTTAGGTATTGGTTTTTGACAGTGTTATAGGAAAACGCACCCATTTCTCAGATAATGGACTCTCCCGCCTATTAATATGGTACAATATATATAGTACTTGGGAAGTTCATGGGAGTTTTTTAGATTTCTATTGGAGTTCAGTAGAACTACTAGGCAGTTGATATTAGTCGGCAGTTAGCCGAATACTAAGGCTTCAGCTTTCAGTGGAAAATTACCAAGTTCCTAACATTTTGGGTACGTTAAGTCGATTAGCAACCGACATAGCACGATTATAACCTTCAGTGCGAAAACTACTCCACAACAGACAGTTAGTCAAATTTTAGGCTTTTTAAATTTAAATCTATTACTACTGTATTTGTTAAAGGCGCTAAAATGTTTGAATAAAGTAATTATGGTATTGTAAGGTATATTGAAGTTATGAAAACCAAATAAGTATTGTGTGGGTCATTAATTCTAATGAAATAATTGTTATGTAATAATAAGTATAAATTATAAATGAACATTATAATCAATCAATTAAATTTTAAAATGAAATATTAAGGAGTTTACATATTTTCAATTCATTTCTATGGTTTAGTAGTACCTTGTTTTAAAAAAACTTTATAATATGAAGCTTTTCATTCAGGCAAACAGAGTAAATGTCATAGAATGATTTACTGATTCTTGTTTTGTTTTTTTTGTTGTTTTTTTTTTTGTTTTGTTTTTTTTTTCAGAATTTTCCATTTTACCTTGGGGGTTTTATTTGTTTTTTTAACTGTCAAAAATACCTAGAAAGGGATGTTTGGTTTCAGTAGACGTTATTTTTTAAAGACGTTAAATGCAAATACCACATCTGCCTTAAAGTGTTCTTAGTAGAACCACTGTAAACTTTTTGATAGTTGTGTTTTCATTAGATGATACAGTACATTGATAAACAACAGAATTTGTTAGACACCTATTTTCCAGTAGACAATTTTTAGAATTGCGACAATTACATAAATTTGTATTATTATTATTTTCATTATTGGAATAATTATTGTTACTTTGGTTTATGTGCTGATTTAAGTTTTTATTATTATAATTTTAAATATTATTTTAGTTAATTTGTACCACTATAACCTGATTTAAGGGTATTTTATTAAAAAATTCAATTAGAGGGTTATTAAAAGGAAAATGTTTCTTAATTAAATTGAGGAACTTCTGCCTTAACTTAGTGCTAACCATTTGGTGAAAAGGGGTGTATACCAAATGATTTTTCTATTTTTATATTTCCTGTTATAGTTATATTGTTTTATGTATTTGATGTCATGGTTTTTGTAGCCACTATTCTTAGGGCATAATTATAAAAATTGCTATGTTTATAAAATACGTCTTCACCTTATGAGTCTTTATTAATTCTTTATTATATGGAGGCGGGTTGATGTTTGATTATACTTGAGGGTGATTAGACTTAGAGTGGATGTATAATGGATATGCGTTAGATGTATGGTTGGCAAGTATCATTTACTAAGTTCAGTGTTACATCAAGGAAGTTTACTATTTTAAAATTAATGCTTATTACTACCTTTTGGTTTAGACTTTTGAATTCTCTGTAGATTACTTTTCTCTTTTTATCGGTTTTTAAATGTGTGGAATTTTTTACAACCATCTATATAACCCTCTGTCATGTATGTTTAATGTCATTATGTGCGGCAACATATATATATATATATATATATATATATATATATATATATATATATATATATTGATATTGATATCTGTGTCACTCTGACATTTTGCAGAATGGAAACGTGTTCATTGGTTCGCACGTTCTGGTCTTATCCAATCATTTAATTCCGTTTTTTTACCCACCCCATAATTTCAAAAATCTAATGAAAATCACGTAAGGGCGATAATTACTTCTAACTGGATTTTTTTTTTTAACCGTATCACCCCGAGCAAGGCGGTAACACCACTGATGTGCAGGGGACTACGTAAGAGTGAAAATATTGGAAAAGAAAAAGCCGGAAACCACATCATAAACAGGGAACAAGGGATGAGCCTCTTAACATGTTCAATAGACGTGGGTGGAGTGTGAACCGGGCGATAGATAGATCTATCTACTCAAATTGAAACAAAAATAAAACAAAGTGAGAAGATTGGAAAAGAGAAAGCCGGAAACCACATCCTAAACAGGGAACAATGGATGAGGCACTTAACCTGTTCAATAGACGTGGGTGGAGTGTGAACCTGGCGATAGATCGATCTATCTACTCCAATTACAAAAGATTTTCATGTACTAGTATTAATAATTACATTGGTGGAAATATATATATATATATATATATATATATATACTGTAATAGTTGTTACAATGGTTTATAAATTCAGTATGCCACTATTTTCATTTACATTGTAGAAAGCATTTAATATGCGCTTAGAAAATAATAATAAGCATGCATTTTTATTCTTTGTTGCTTGATAAAATCAAGTAGAATTAGAAGAAATATGTTCTACAAATTCTCCTTGTTGTTAATCAATGCCACAAATTTGCGCGAGATGTGACTTTACTACCGATAGAATGACACATAAATGATTTTCCCGTTTCAAAGAAAAAGAAAACTTTAAACTGACACACTTTCCACGTTCTGGTTGATCTATTCAGTTTGAAGAGAAAAAACTGCACGCTCAGGAGTTTTTATAATCGTTTCAACCCAAGTAATGCAGTACTGCCATTGGTGCACAGGGGGTTACATAAGAGGAGAGTGAAGAGAAAGAGGAACAGGTCACAGGTCAGAATGGATAAGAGAAGGATGGGAACACTGGTGTGAAGAGAGTTGCGTGAGAGTAGAATGGAAACGGGGAAGACCGAGATACAAGTGGTGTCGGGGAAAGGATGGGAGTCAAGGAGATAAGAGATGGCAATTGACATTGCATTTAAACCCAAGATTAAAGAAGAAACGAGCCAGACAACCAATTGGCTTAGAAGATGGCAAGCCCTCATATTAATGTCGCTCGTCATCTTCACTCAATGGGTAAGGACCACAAACACGGCGCACGGGTGCCTCACGCATTGACCGACAGGAACAAACTCCACCGCACACCAAGCTACTCATGGATACAAAGTGGTCGGTGGAAAATTTTTGCGTAATACAATAGGATTATTTAACATAATAATGCTCGCCCCCATGTCGCTAACCTGACCAAGTATGCATGTTCGGTTGCGAAGTTCTATCACATCTATCGTATTTTCCTGATTCTGCCCCTTCGATAAACCATCTTTTTATAACAATTTGAGGGGTGTTTCGTTTAACAACAATGTAGAGTTTAAAACGTCAATTGGTGATGAATTTTTCGAGTCAAAACCTAATAATTTCTATAGTCGAGACATTGATCAGTTAGTAGATCGTTGGTAAACAACGGAGGGCAATACATCATTGAATGATTCATCAGAGCTAACAATGCATCAATCAGTTAAGTGTCATTCGTGATACAAGCTTAGGCGATCATGTCTTTTCCGAGACATGACTGACTAGGCAGAAGATTTTTCACGCTGTAGGTTGCCATTACTTTCTGTGGTAGACTGGTTGCCAACCAAGGCTATATAACCTGTCATGCTATTTAACTCATAGCAGCAGTGAGAAGCGACAGATTAATTCCTTTCCCAATGGTATTTGGGAATAATACATAATACATAATAAACGACAGTTCTCTGAGTTGTTTTGTGGGCCCCCGGAGTAGATTAAAGTTTGTGTTTGGTAGTCGTTGGTATGTTGATGGCTATCAGTGTGTTTAAGAGCCCGTTGTAATGATTTATATTTTCGACACATTTGAGTCACTGATCCGGAGCAGAACTTGGATGTGGAGTAAAGAAACAACTTAGACACGGATTGAGAAATAATCAAAGATTTATTTTCATTTGCAAAATATGAAAATGTCTCTGTTAAGTCGTATAGTGTAGTGTTCGAGTGTACTATATACGAGAAGAAAAATGAGTGGGAAAGAGAGTATAATTATTACGTCTGGCTATTTCTTAGTTAACTGTTTGAGATTGTCACATCGATAGGGAAGTCCTTTCTTTTTCTGCGCTTACATGAGGTCTTTTTCACAGCCTATTGGTTAGCGCGTGTATGCCAACTCTCTCTCTCTCTCTCTCTCTCTCTCTCTCTCTCTCTCTCTCTCTCTCTCAGTTTCTTTTATAGGCTATATAAGGGAAACGCACGAACGTAGTCGTAGGAAACCGTGACAAGTGAAAGTAATGTCGACAATGGCCAGCACTCTGGTATGACTGTGTTTAATTTAAAATTTCTTTTGGGTGGAGTGCGGTAAATGTGTTGATTTCAGTTAAGTGTCATAAGTGATACACGCTTTGGCGATCATGTCTCGAAAGAGACATGTTTGACTGGACAGAAGATTTTCCCGCAGTAGGTGAATGTGTGAATTAACTAGACAAAAATTAGTGTGTAGTTAGTGATATGTTTTCTGATAATTGTATAAATTTTGCTTTAATTTGTTATTCCTAACTATGTGTAGATTGTGTTTTAGTGCATTTTTATGCGTGTGGTGAAATATGTATCATCCCTTCTTTACATGGAAGATTCTCGACGCTATACGATTCCTCGTTCTCTCTATTTGGATATGTACCAGACTAAGCTGAAGGTAAATATCAGAATTAATCGTCTTGAACTTCAAAACTCGCTGGTGAAAACACAAGATTTGTATGAATTTACTCGAGCTACTAGATTAGCAACTAGGTCCCACCCTTTTACAGTGAAAACAGATAAAATGTAAGCGCAATTTCTACTCTAACAGCTTCTTTTCTCGCACTTCCCACCTGTGGAATTCCCTTCCGTATACTTGCCTCCCCGACAGCTACAATCTCCAAGAATTTAAATGTAAGGTTAATAGTCATCTCCTATCTCACTAACTCTCAACCTTTCTCTCAAGCTCTTTTCTCCATCCACTCCTCCCCATCACACCAGTATGCGCATCGTTCTATTACCCTCTTCCTGACACCCCTATAACCTACACCTCTTTCTCATCACTTTCCCCTATGTAACCCCCTGCGCACCAGTGGCAGTAAAACTGCCTTGCTTGGGGTGAAATAATTTTTAAAAAAAGCAAATAGCACTCATAACAAATAAGATGATGTTGCAAGTCACTGGTGTCCAGCAAAAGGTGTTTACTCGTGCAACCAGACTGGCAACTGGGTCCCACTCATTCACAATTAGATCAACCAAATGCAGACGGCAATTCTACTCCATCAGCTTCTTTTCTCGCACTTCCCACTTTTTGTGGAACTTGCTTCCATATTCTTACTTTCCTGACGGCTACAACCTCCGGGAATTTAAATGCAATGTCAATACTCATCTCTTAACCACTTGACTCTAGTTCTTTTTACACCACCCTGTTTATCTTTTCCTTTCTCTCCACCTTTGCAACTGTCATCACACCTGTATTCTCATCCTTAACTGGTTCGTCTTTCTCTTTACTCTCCTCCTATCTATTTTTTTTTACTCTTATGCAGCCCCCTGCACATCAGTGGCGTTACCGCCTTGCTCGGGGTGATGCGATTAAAAAAAATTGTTAAGTGTGTGGTTTATTCCACTTGGTTTTGTGGAAATCACTCGCTAGGGGTTCTGTTCTTCAAGTCTATAAATAAGTTATCATATATTCTCTCTTTTGGGTGTTTTTTTTTTTTTTGCGTTGTGGTGCAGTGGATATCGGCTTGGAAAGAGAAATCGAGAAGCCGAGTTCAAATTCCAGTTAAATTCATTGCATTCACTTACGCGCAAATACCCTTGGGAAAGGTATTAATCTTCCTTCCAGTTATGGGTTAAATAACAGTTCAGATTAGGTTCTATAGCCTTGGCTGGCAACCAATCTACCGCAGAAAGCAATGGCAACATACTGCGGGATAATTTTCTGCTCAGTCAGTCATGTCTCTTTCGAGACATGATCGCCCAAAAGTGTATCATGTATGGCACTTAACTGACTGACTAGCTTTCAGATGTAGTCACACGTAGATAGAAACGCTGCTGACAAGGTGCGTTCGCTTCTTTAGTCCTCCATTGACTAGTGATCTCTCTCACATACGCATATACGGACATGCGTCTATCAGACACGCTCGTTGCACGCATATTATGCACATTAGTTTTATTAATGCAAGTACTGTTTTATATCTATTGTATTGTGTTAGTCATTCTTGTTTTTTTACCTAGACTCACATTGAGTCCGCTAATATTGCTTTATTTATAATCATTTCACCTTAAGAAATGCAGGACCGCCACTGGTGCGCTGGGGTTACAGTCAGAGAAAAAAGAAGGTACGGCAATGCCGAAGAAAAAATAAGAGATGGATGGGAATCAAGTAGATAAAAGGTGTCAATTGACGTTGCATTTAAACTTTGGGAAATTGTAGGTACAAGGAAGCAAGTAGACAGAAGAGAGTTCCACAGGCGGAAAGTGCGAGAAAATAAACTATTAGTGTAGAAGAGGAGGTTAGCTTTAATTATTTCGACGTGTTGGACCTTGATGCCAATTTAGTAGGACGGGTAAATACGAGTTTGTGGGATAAATTTTTCAGGAGCCCGTAAATAGTTTCTATCTAAAATGTGAATTCTTGCAATATTATGGTGACTAAATATTCAGCCATCACAAACTATCATCCCACAACAAGCACTGTCGATACCATTATAAAGCCACTACCAGTCCGCATAGTATCATGTTAAGCGTATGAGTTATTCTGCTTTGCTTTGAGAAAAGCATTCGCTAGGAGGCGCTCTTCAACCCAATAAATAGGCCAACATATTCTCTCTTTCTCGTTTTGGAGTTTTTAGGTCTGGATTTCAGATGTAGTTGCACGTGGATAGCAACCTGCCGGCAAGGCGTGTTCGCTTCTTTAGTCCTTCTCTAACCTTTGAACTCCCTCGCACATGCATATACACAAACGCGTCTATCATACACGCTTGTTGAACACAGAATATACACATTCTTTTGTTCCCTCTTTAGAATATGGTTTCCGGCTTTCTATTTTCCAATCTTTTCACTCAGTCTTTTCTCTTTTCTTTTTTCATTTTTTTGATTTGGAGTAGATAGAATTAACTATCGCCCGGTTCACACTCCACCCACGTCTATTGAACAGGTGAAAAGGATCATCCCTTGTTCCCTGTTTAGGATGTGGTTTCCGGTTTTCTCTTTTCCTATCTTTTCACTCTTACGTAGCCCTCTGCGCATCAGTGGCGTTAACGCCTTGCTTGGGGTGATATGATTAAAATAAATAAATACATAAATAACCTTTTTTCTAATGGTTTTTGTTTTACTTTTGTTACATGTGTCTACACCAGTAATTTCTTTTATTAATCCAAGCTTTGTCGTTGTTTTGTATTTATTGTCTTGTGTTAGTCATTTTCTTTTAATTGACCTCACATTGAGTCCGTCAATATTGTTTGCAGGGTAAATTTACCAGGAGCCCGTAAATATTTACTATCCAAAGTGCTGATTCCCGTAACATAATGGTAACTAACATTTCTTCTTCTTCTTCTTCTTCTTCTTATTTACCGTGTCCCTTCGCGAGGTGGCAATCATGGCCTTCCACAGCTCTCTATCTCTTGTAGCTTTTAACACTATTTCTCTTGCCATCCCTCCCAAACCCTGCTCTGCCATCCATTTGCTCAAGCCCATCAAGTATGTCATGCGTTGATTTACCCTGCTTCTGTTTTTCTTTATGTGTCTTATGAGTATTAGATTCTCCAAGCCCTCTTTCCCCATTGCATGTTCTAGAAACTTCAGCTGTCTTTTCCTGATGTTAAGTATCAGTTTCCTTTTTGTATCCATCATCTCCAAAATCCCCTTGTTGCTCACATGGTCAGTTCATGATAACCTCAGCATCCTTCTGTAGAACCACATTTCGGCCGCTTCGAGTCTTTCCCTTATTCTTGATGACATTGTCCAATATTTACTCTCATACTGAAAGACAGACATCACATAATAATCCAGTATTTTTCTTTGTTTCTAACAAAATTTTCCAGTCTCTTAATACGCTGCTTAGCTTTTAAAATGTGTCTTTAGCCAAACCAATACAGCTTCAGATCTCAATGTCGCACTTTCCGTCCTCTTTCAGAACACTTTCCAGGTATTTAAATTTGTTTATCTGCTTGATTTTAGTATCCCGACATGTAATTGGCATTTTTGCCTCCTCTTCTTGCTGATGATCAAGTATTCAGTCTTCCTGTTGTTTAACTCAAACATGACACTAGTATACCGCAACAAATTAAAATACTCGCTTATCTGTGCTGATAACCTCTTCTGAGATTAACCCCCACTAATCAGTCATCATTAATGGTGTTGTGGCCTGTTAAAGCCAGGAAGAAAAACACGGAAAAAAGAAAGTAAGTTGAACCAGTGTATTGGAATAACAGAATCTAAACTTATTTATAAATGGAACTTTTTCTGTGTGTCCGTTATCCAAAGAATCCGAAACGGCTGAACCGATTTTCTTGAAAATTTACACAGTTGTACTATAAGCGTCTGTGAGTGTTCTTAGCTAGGTTTTGTGTCGTGGTCCGATTTTAATCAAATTTGATACACTCATAGACAAAAACATAAGAAATGATATTCAGAAGTTTCAAGATTACAGTTCTTACAATAGTGCAGAAAATCGATAATATATATATCTAAAAGGCAAGATGTTTGTGTGTGTGTGTGTGCGTGTGTGTTTATCTGCCTGTATGTCTATTTTTTCAGCCCTTTTATTTTAGTTTTTGCTTCGGGTTTGGCTCTAGGTAGGTATAATTGTAGTTCTTAGTTTCAGCCATGATACCATTTACTCCGAGGACTTATTTAGCCTTCAAAATTCAGTTTACGACGAAAAAAACTTATTTGATATCGATATCAGGAAATCAAAATTTGTCTTACATCTATTCATTTTTCTTTCAGTCTACGGTTTCGCTTTAACTGGAAACAACTATTGCTTTTTAGTCTTTCGTGCCAACGTCCAAATAGTCTGAGCTCCAGAACCATGAATTAGTTTTAATGCTTTCATTACACCCGAGCAACGCCGAGTTATACTGCTAGTATATATACAAAATAAGAGTGTTATTAGTCAGCAGATAGAAGTGTCAAGTTACACTGCGTCTTGTCTACCTCCTTTAGGAAATCTCACAGGTTAGTATTTATGAAGGAGGAAGAGTTCATTCCAATGTAGATAGGGCACCATAACAAAAAGATAATACGCAAGACTGTGAAGAGGAGGATCATATTAATTATTTTCATCAGGGCATTACCGACAGAGATATATATGTAAGCCTGGAATTTGAACACAGTTGGACAACCCGATTTTCTTTGACAATATTAACTGTAGCATTGGAAGCATTCAAATTAGCATTGTTATTTATAGGAAGGTCTGACGAACTGGTCCTTTTCCATCTTATCTTGTCAGCTGGTTGTTCAAATGAAAGACGGGTATTTTTATTGGTTAACGCAATGAGTTAATGCAATGATACCTCTCATCTCATTTACACGAAAAACAATTACAGAGAAACCTTTTCTCAGTCTGCTTCTTTTCTTGTTCTTTTTCTTTTATTTCTTATTTTACTGAACGGCACTGAATTAATTTTCACCTTAAAAGATTTTCTATATTTACTAAGACTAGTAAATGGTTTGTTTGAGAGAGCCGCTTACTTACCGATGGCCGATGTTAAAACCCAACGCAAGTCTTAATTAAAGCCAGTCTGATTGACTGTTACTACTGAGAAATGAAGTTAGCCCTCACTGGGTCACCTAAACAAAAAAATGCCACTAAATGACTCAGCAATTGTTGACATGTCGTAACAATCAACAAACTTAACAAAATAGGCGTCTTACTGTGAGGTAATGGTTAAGGAGATTAGTATGGTTGACCATTGCTACTGACAATTGAACACCCTATCACAAAACGTCCTGGGCATGACGTTAAACTGCTGGTTAGGAGGTTGTGAAGAGCATGGAACCACCTCTTAATTGCTGTTGTTCCAAGGTCCACCCTGACCCAGAGTGGTAGCACCTGTTAGAGTCCCAGCTATGAGCAAACAGTTAACCCCCAAACTGGGGTCAAAACACAATGAAAGTATAAAAATAGACGTTTATAGAAATATATACATAAAAATAGACTTGCATAGAAAAATATACATTTTTGAAGGGAAAATATTATCAACAATACACTTTTGAAGAAAAAAATATTGCTATAATACATTTTTGAAGAAAACCATTATTCTCAGAAAAAACATTTTTAATACAAAACTAGAAGACATTTTCAGTTTTCTAAAATAAAAAAAAATTAAACAAAATATTTTTCATTAAGATCTGACTAAATCAACCTTCTCATTATAACCGGACATTTAAAAAATATCTTAAAACTCTGTCTTTTTGGCATTAAATAACCCAAAGAATTGATATGCCGTTTAACAAAACTCAAACTCAAACTCAAATCTATCTCAAAAATGAAGTCATGAACTCGTTAATTAAACCAATGAGAAAGGTACATCTTTTTCATGATGCCGATTCTCACAGTGTACTGCATATACAATTTGACTAGAATAGTTGAAAATCTAAAAATCAACAAACTTATCAAATTAGGCATTTCTGTAGGGTGTAATAAATAATGAGTCTAATCTGGTTAATCATTAATACTGAGTAGTGAAATCAATCCTCACTGGGTACCTTATGTAAAATTTTACATTGAACAACCCAACAAGATCCAACATGTAAAAACAACCAATTTAACAAATTAAATAATTTTTCTCTCTATGACTATTTTATAAATAATTTCATAGTGACTGTTCGGATGGCTCTTTGTATTGTTACATAGATTTTATGAATTCAAGTGAAATCCAAAATTGGCGTCGAGATCTTATCAATTTACAGTTGAGCTGGTTAAATGTAGTCTTAAGTTCTATGCTAAGAGTTTATTTCCTCGCACTCCTTGCTTGTGGAACTCTCTTCCGGCTCCATGCTTTTCAGCCAAAATTTAAATGCAATGTCAATCACTATCTACTGTTCTTCCTATTAATCTTTTCTCTTTCTGTTCACGACTGATGTTTCTGTTCCTAATTCTTCAACACCCACTTGCGTTTTAGTGGCTTTAATTTCGATCTTTGAGAGCGAAAACGACATAGTTTTGCCTAGAGTCTTGCAATCAACGACTGCTCGCGGTCGTGACGGAAGCATCCTCGCGGGAGCAAAAAGAATCACTATTATACTGCGATGTTCCATTTTCCCCTCCGCGTGAGAAAGGCAAAGACGCGTCAGGACGGTGCGATGTTTCTCTACTATCGAGTGAGAAGACATGCAATTTTCCGCCTCTCGACCAGACGGGTCCCCGAGACAAGGTATCTCGATGCCGCAGTGTGCGTTCTAGGTGTCCATGTTCACTGACTCCTGAAATTCGCATGCCTTGCTTGGAGTGATGCCGATTTAACAAAAATATCAATGATTATTTCTTTAAGATGTTTCTTTTTTTTTCTTTTTTTTTTCCGATATTAGATAACTCGCTAGCCGTTGGGGTAAAATTGTTTTTCTATATTTTAACTTCCTTTGTTCAGTTTGCTATTTATTTAAAACGTCGTTGTATCTATTGCAAAATATATGCTTGAATGCGTACCTAAATTCAAAATATTTAACAAATTATTGAGCTTAGAAATGCAAGTAGTCCGGCATGCATTCTAGCTCCTTACAGCTAAACAAATTATGTTAAAGTTAGCGGTTAGCATGAATATAAAATCAAATATTTATACGAATAAATGCTAATCTCTATCTTCGGAAATTATTCGTTTACGCTTTGGATTTCACGTTTGCTTGAGATTTTGTCGCAAGGTGTGTCTTTACATAGCAACTGTGAATGAAATTTAATAAAACAGCAGTTCTGCACGAAAGAAGAATTGCAAAAAAAGGTTTTTGAAGGTATATAATTTCTTCTTCTTCTTCTATGTACCTTATCCCTTCAGGACGTAGACGATCATGGCCTTTCACGTTTCCCTATCCCTGGTGGCTCTGAGCACCCCTTCTCCTGTTACACCATGCAATCCTCGTTCCGTCATCCACCTGATCAGGTCCTTCAAATATGTTATCCGTTGCTTACCCCTGTCTCTTTTTCCCTCTATCTGGCCTGTTAGTATCAGATTCTCCAAGCCCTCCTTCCTCATTGTTTGTCCCAGGAACTGCAGCTGTCTCTTCCTGATGCTCAGTATTAATTTCCTTTTTGTTTCCATCATTTCCAAGACCTCATCATCGCTCACATGCAATCCAGTTATGGGTTAACTATATAGGTTCTCCAACCTTGAATAACAGACAGCCTGAGAGAAGGACTAATCTGAACTAAAAAAATGCGAAAAAATCAACGGAAAACCACACTACTATCCTTTCCAAAAAAAAAAGGATAATTCACAGGTAACAACAGAAAGAAAACTATGGAGAGTAAGATCATGTCGCAATCTGAAAAAAAGAAGGCTACAATGAAAGTCAAAGTTCTTTCATACTGCCATCAACTATGGTTTTAAGCGGGTACACTTAATGTTAGATTCCCCTTTGCTATAAAAGTAAGGTGATCGCCTAGATTCAGCTAAATGCGGTTAACCTTATGCTTATTATGTGTATGTTGTTATTTTTTTTTTAAATTTGGCTTTCATGAAAAAACTGTTCCAGATTGTAGATGTGTTTATTTAATTTCTTTTTGGAGCTTTTCTTTGTTATAAAAACAATTATATTAGAACTTTTCATCAAATATTTTGGATATCGTGCTTTGTTGGGAAAATTATTATATTTTAAAAGAATGTTTGTTTATTCATTAATATATATATATATATATATATATATAAATGAATGAATAAACAAACATTCTTCTAAAATATAAGAATTTTCCCAACAAAGCACGATATCCAAAAAAAGGTACAGTGGATGTCGAAGAAAAGATAAGAGATGGATAGAAATCAAGTAGATAAAAGATAGCAATTAACGTCGCATTTAAACTGTTGGAAATTGTAGCTATCATGGAAGCAAGAAAATAAAAGTGAGCTCCACAAACAGGAAGTGCGAGAAAAGAAACTATTAGAGTAGAAGAGGTAGTTACATTTAACTATTTCGACGGCACAAGCGTGGGACCTTGATGCCAATCTTGTAGTACAATTAATACATGTAGTCGGGGAACTAGGCAAATAAAGCTCGTCACAGCAGTTGCCATGAAAATACTTGTAGAAAAGACAGAGGGAAGCCAGATCACGTCAGTGAGAAAATGACTGATGGTGAGCTAATATCAGAATCGATTATACTGCAGATCCACATTTGGATTTTGCCAAGAATCTCAAGATGAATAGCAGGAGCACATGACCAGATATGGCAACAGTATTCAATGCACGGATTTTATCTGCTTCTTACAATATTCAATGCACGGAAATTCATATCTATATCTTTCTCTCTCTCTCTCTCTCTCACACACACACACATTCTCTCTCTCTCTCTCTCTCTCTATATATATATATATATATATATATATATATATATATATAATTATCAGCATGCAGTGTGGGTATAGAAGAATCTAAAGGAGTATCCTGTACATACAGTGGTATGATAACTCTCTAAGAGAGCTCTAAACATATATGCATATAAATACATATAGAGCAAATATAAGAAAAATTAAGGCAGATACGTTATCTCATGGGGAATCGGAAGATTAGGCCTATTTCAGGCGAAGCATCATCAGCTTCCGTCTTTATTTAACAAATGATTTTACACAAAAAAAAAATCATTTATATATATATATATATATATATATATATATATATATATATATATATATATGTATATTATTAAATTACTTTAATCCGAAACGGAAAAGGAGGAAGGTAAATTCCAAGAACCTGATCCTAATTAATATTAATATTAAAAATTTTAATATTAAAAAATGATAAGGAGAAGAGCTCAATGTAATTAAAATTACAGAGCCAATATAAATTAAAATAAATTTTCAAAATTCAAAAATGTTGAATGAACATTCAACATGAAATCCCTAAGAGAGATTTCACGCCTCCTCAGCAACAGTCAGTCTAATTCAAAATGAGAATAAAAATAAGATTAAAAAGAGAAATAAAAAAAATAAAAAAAATGAAAAAAGATAAAAAATAAAAAAAATAAATAACGGTTAAGAATTGAGAAATAAACGTCACAAAATTTTTTTTTTTTTTTTTTGAAAATCAGTCTATTTTTGGTTTTTACTTTTAGATAGAGTTGTAAGTGAAGAGATGGGAAATTTGGCATGTTTACCTTAATAAACGAAAAGGGTTAAGGAAGGTTAATCGTTTAATTGAGAATTGGGTTAAACAAAACAGAACAGAAAGGGAAGGGGCGGGACATAAAAATGTATACGTATAGACGAAAAAAATATTTTAAATTTATATAAAAAAATTTTTTAAGATTAATTTTTTTTTTACTTTATAATTTTCTTTAATTGTTATATTACTTTGTCTATACGTAAAATATCTTTAATTAGATTAACTTTTTTTAAATTCTTATTTCTATTTTTTCCCTAAATATACTTTTTCTAATAAGTTTCTTTTTTCTACAACTTTAACCCTTTTAAACATTTAAAGTTAAATTTGTTTGACACGTATCGAGCGTTTCTAATTTAGAATTTTTTCCTTTTCTTTTTCTTTTTGCTTTTTCCCTTCTTTATTTTTTCTCTATACATTTTTTATATCACGCCTCTTCCCTTCTGTTCTGTTTGTTTAAGCCAATTAGATAGATAGATAAACAGTTTTAGATAGATAGATAGATAGATAGATAGATAGATAGATAGATAGATATTGAAAAGGCTGGGATAGATAGATAGATAGATAGATAGATAGATAGATAGATAGATAGATAGATATTGAACAGGCTGGGATAGATAGATAGATAGATAGATAGATAGATAGATAGATAGATAGATAGATAGATAGATAGATATTGAACAGGCTGGGATAGATAGATAGATAGATAGATAGATAGATAGATAGATATTGAACAGGCTGGGATAGATAGATAGATAGATAGATAGATAGATAGATAGATAGATAGATAGATAGATAGATAGATAGATTAGAACAGGCTGGGATAGATAGATAGATAGATAGATAGATAGATAGATAGATAGATAGATAGATAGATAGATAGATAGATATTGAACAGGCTGGGATAGATAGATAGATAGATAGATAGATAGATAGATAGATAGATAGATAGATAGATAGATAGACAGACAGACAGACAGATAGATATTGAACAGGCTGGGATAGATAGATAGATATTGAACAGGCTGGGATAGATAGATAGATAGATAGATAGATAGATAGATAAGGGCTCCGGTAAATAACTAAACTGCACAGATCGAAACTAAAGTTATCAGCAAAAGTCAAACGCGTTCATTTTTTCCATAGCTCGCTGTCTATCTACAACGACAATGTTATTACATGATCTACTTTTAACGTTCTTTTTTATCTTTATTCAGCAGTAGTTTTACTTTATTCTCTGACGTGTTTTTCTTATTTTTTCTCTTTTTCTCCTTCAAATGGTTTCCCTTTGTCAATATTTAATTTTTATCCCCTTCGTTTTCATTTCATTCTTCGGGACATTTTGATTTCATATATTTTCTCCAGTAATCAAATTTTATCATCCTCTCTTTCCTTTCGCACCTCGGTAAAAATGGCTCTTTGTGAATGCAAATGAGCTATGAGGGAAGAATCTAGAAGAGCAAAAACATTAGCATACGAACAGATCAAAACTAATCTACATATCATAAATTAGTTCAAGGGGGGATGAATTTTATGGTAAAATAAATATGTATGAACTATTGAGAATATGCATATGCTTTATGCTGATAAAAATCTTAACGGCATGATAGATAGATAGATAGATAGATAGATAGATAGATAGATAGATAGATAGATAGATAGATAGATAGATTTTAACCTGACCCGGAGGGGTAACTCTTGTTAAGATCCCAACTATGGGAAAATAGTGATCCCCTAAACTGGATTCAAAAAACTAAAGTATAGATATATTTAAAAATAAATAAATAAATTACCAGCAACAAAAATTTACAAAATAATGGCCAGCAATAGAATTTTGAAAACAGAAAAAAACTACTCAAGCTCCCAAGAAAATTAAATTTTGGCATTAAATAACTCATAAGGTGTTGATATGCCGTTAAACAAACAAACGACCATGAACGGAAATGAAAAACAAAAAAAAAAAACAAAGAAAGAAAAAAACAAAGAAAGAACGTTCAAAAAAGGCAAAGAACGAATAAAAAACAAAGAAAGAAAAAGAACAAGAAATATAAGGAATGAAAAAGAAAGAAAGAAAGAAAGAAAGACAGAGAGAAAGAAAAAAACAAATAAACAAACAAACAAAGCCAGAAGAACGTGAAGAGAGACATGCGAAAGAAGAATTGTGGTTCCAAAAAAGGAGGACGCGACAGAAACCTTAGATGCGAACAAATCGAAACATTGAAAAAAAGAAAAGAAAGCAAAAACAATCAAGAAATAAGAAAAATATTTGTGCGACAAACTAGAAGCAAAGAAAAGAAAAAAAATTCCTCATGAGTGTTGATTCGAGATTCGATCCGTTTATATTAGGGCCGACACATGAGAAAATTGTCCAATTTCCTTAACACCTGCTCTCTGGTAGATCGCATGCATCAGGGAGTAATGCTGAACCCTATTTCTCTTATAACCTGAGGAAAACGGGTTTCATGGAAATAAATATTTGTTTCGGTCAGATCACTAACCAGAAGTGATAGTCAGTCAGGGCAGACTCGGGATTTCAGCTCAGGCAAGTAATCTTTCAAGTAGCAAGATTGGACTTTAGTCAAGATTGTATATTATTAAGTACTCTGGTGAGCCAGTCATTATTCAGAATATAGTGCCGATGTGCTTCTGTTAAGGCTAATGTAAATTAATGGCCGACCCTGAATTTGGAAAGAAATAGGAGTATCAGCTAGATGCTTATTCAGACATGATTACACTGCTTAAGAAGTTGTTACTGAAGTAATGAGAAAAGGATAGAAAGAAAGAAAGAAAGAAAGAAAGAAAGAAAGAAAGAAAGAACGATGAAAAAAATAAAAAATAAAAGTGTAAGAAGGTTGGGAAGAAAGGAAGAGGGAAAAATGGAGGGAAAAAAGTAAAGAAGGGGAACGACAGAAAAAATAAATGGAAAATCAGGAAGGATCGAAAAACAGAGGAAGGAAAAAAACAGTATGAAGAAAGGAAGAAAAAAGAAAGATGAAAGAACGAATTTTTTTTTAAAATGAAAAAGCGAAAATAGAGAGGAAAGACGCCATAACTGATGCTGCTGATGATTTTTTTTACCGTCTTCTTCTATTTGCCTTGTCTTTTCAGGATGTAGGCGATCATGGCCTTCCACGTCTTCCTATCCTTAGTGGTTCTTAACGCGCTTTCTCCTGTAAAAACACGCAACCCCAGTTCTGTCATCCACCTGCTCAGGCCCTTCAAATACGTTACCCGCTGCTTTCGTCTGTCTCTTTTGTCTCCTATCTGGCATGTTAGTATCAGGTTCTCCAAGCCCTCCTTCCTTGTTGAGTGTCCCAGGACCTTTAGTTTTCTCTTCCTGGTGCTCAATATTAATTTCCTTTTCGTTCTCATTCTTTCCAACACCTCATCATTGCTAACATGCTCGATTCATGATACCCGCAGCATCCTTCTGTAGAACTACATTGTGTTGCCACTAGGGCAATTTCCCTGCTGTCGTTGGACCCAAAAACCCGAAAATTTGTGGGCGTCAAAAGGGAAAGTATGGAGGAGACACTAAAGAGCCTGGGCATCAATCCAAATGTGCTGGCACGAAGATCCCGAGCCATGTGGGATGTTCTCCTTGATTCGGAAATTGAAACCAAAAAGTTGGCAGGAACTTGCCTACAGGCAAAGGGATTGCGCCTGCAGACCGAATACATGGGAACAAGGCGCACGCATATTATGATACATGGTGTACCTCTGGAAATCCACTGCAACCACGTTGGGGCCTACTTGTCACAGTTCGGAGTGGTGGAGGTGGTGAACAGAGTCATGAGCAAAGCCGGAATACCAACAGAGGACGTCAGCGCCTACATAATCGTAGATAGATCAAATTTTTTACGAGTGCCTGACGTCCTCCTATGTAATGGTCGAAAGTTGCTTGCGGCCGTGGAAGGTTGCAGACCGCATTGTTAGCACTGTGGAACAGCAGGCCATATGGCCACACTGTGCCCCACTAGGAAGCAAATTAAAGAAAATGAGACGACAGCATCGGAAGTTCAAGAGACATCGACAATGACGGTGACACCGACGGTGCAGCCGGAAAAACCGGCTTCTACGGAGTGGACCGAAGTGGTGAAAGGGAGAATAAAAGGAAGAACCCCTATAGACATCCAGAGGTTTGCAAAATAGATCAACAGGCCCTGGAAAAGGAACTTAGCACACAAAAAAGGCCCTGCTAAAGCCCCTTTTCAAACTCACCTCGGTTGACGGTAAGTCAACTGAAAAACCCAGATAATTTCCCTAAGGCTCCCGGGGTTTTAACCCTCATTAGAAGTACTGGGGGAAGTTTTAAAATTTGTGACTTCATCCAGGGAGCCATAGAGGCGTTTCCAAAAATTAAGATGGCCCTGATGGGCACTAAGTATTTCAAAAAATGATCATATATTGTACCGGGAGGGTCCCTGTTATCCTCCACCCCTCGTTATATGGGGCGGCAAAACTAACTTTCCCCACGGACATCGGCGGAATTGTCTTGGACGAACAAATTACGTCCGATATTGGCACCGGTTCTCTGGAACAATCCGTCGGGGTCCCTATTCTCACAGATTTTTGCTCCGTATGTTACCAGAAGTAATTTTCTGATTTCTCTTTTCAGGTCTAAAAAATGTCAATTAAGTTAGCCAGTTTGAATGCGAAGGGCCTCAGGTATCGGAGTAAGGCTTCCCGCCTGCTTCGGGACCTTTTGTCCTTCGGTGTGGATGTCGCCGCGATCCAAGAGACTCACTTTGTTTGCAAAGCCGATGCCTGGGTGCTGTCTAACGACTTTGTCATCTATTCAGCATATGGGAACCGGCTGGCCAGAGGAGTTTCTTTGCTGGTTAAGCGTACCCTGGCTGATCATGGCGCATATTGCAGTGAAAAGCAACGCATTTCGACTGGTTGCGGTTTATGCGCCCAAAGACCGGGAGGAGTGCGTCTTGTTTTTTCGGCGGTTGGAGCCCTTCTTGGTGGATTCAACGCGACTCGTCTTAGTGGGGAACTGGAATGCCATCCTGGGCCCCAAGTTAGATAGAGGGTGAGGAGCAAGAGGGAAGGCACGTGATCGTAGCTTGGTCGATCTCATCGAAGAGTTCGGTCTCGTCGATAGATACCGGGTCGATCACAAGGGTGGGAAGATGTGGACGTGGGCTAATAGTTGGCCTTCTACCAAGGTAGCTAGCTACCTGGATAGAATGTTAGTTCGTGAAGCCGAAATAGATCTTTTAGATTGTCCCACGTTCCAATGGTTAGGCTACACGGACCACAAACTTGTTTGTGCCCTGGTAGATTTAGAAAATAGGCCTAGAATGGCTGGTTACTGGAAATTCAACGTGTCCTTACTGGACAGGCGGGACTTCCGGTGCCAGCTAATTAACTTAGTGCGGCGGGCGTTAACTGGGGGAGTCATTGGGAATAAGTGGTAGGAGAATCTTAAGAATAGTATTAGGTCTTTCAGCACCAAGATCAGCAAACGGCTCAAATTGATAAGGCTGATAAGGTGAAGACACTTAGAGCTAATTACTCCCGGGCGGTGACTGGTGGGGATCCCCTAGAGATATCCGTAGCTAAAGAGGCCCTGGAGCGGTCAACTAGCGATCGTTGCAGGGGCCAGGTAATTAGATATAGAGTAAGCAAGATGTCTTCCGAAGCTGTGAACATGGTCACAGAACGGCGCAAGGAAGAGATTCGCCGAGGCGGCGACCGGTACATTCGAGAGGTTCGCAAATTCGACTGACGACATTTTCGGGGGCATTTCGAGATCCTGTTTACTAAGAAGCCTGGTCTCCGTGATGAGAAGTTTCGCAGCTATTTGGCTGACTTCCACTGGCTTTTGCCGGCTGATGCAGCTAGCTGCGAGGGAGAGATTACGGAGAGCGAAGTCTACGCGGCTTTGAAGAAGGTCGGCAGAGGCAAATCGCCGGGTCTCGATGGTTTGCCCTATGAATTGTACTTTAGGCTCTCGCACATCTTTTTCTCGATTTTGACTGTTGTATTTAACAACTGGTTCCGGCAGAGGTCCATCGCCAATCGGTTCACCAGGGGTGTGATCACGCTGTTGAGAAAAGGAAAGGATGTGGAGAAGGTGTTAGAGGGTTACCGGCCCATAACTCTGATAAACACAGAGTTAAAGATTTTGGCCAAGATCTTGCAAAATCGTTTGCAATTAGTTGCCGAGTCTCTGTTGGGACCTGAGCAGACTTGTGTTGTGAAGGGCCGAACAATTCAGAGCAACCTGCATCTGATAGGTACGATCGCAGAGGGGATAAAAGACGACGAAGAAGCCGCGCTGATCAATTTGGATCAGTCCAAGGCATATGATAGGGTTGACCATCGTTACTTGATTGCTGTCCTGCAGGCCGCTGAACTCGAAACCAACTTCTGCCGCTGGATTAGCCTCCTGTATCAATCCCCCACGGCTGTGGTACAGGTGAACGGAAAGTTTTCGGGCGTTCTGGCGCTGTCTAGGTTGGTCCAACAGGGTTGTTCACTGTCGCCTCTACTTTATGCTTTGGCGTTGGAGCCTCTCCTTCGCCGGCTAAGGGACAGGGCGTGCAGTCCGGCTGTACGTGGAATCGCTGTCCCTGGTAGTGCTCGAGCCAGGGTTTCCGCGTACGCCGATGACGTCACTACTTTCGTGTCCTCCCGGAGTGACATCGAGGTGGTACAAAAGGCGCTTGAACGGTACGAACAGGTGACAGGGGCAAAGATTAACCGCAACAAGTCGTCCGGCTTGCGGTTAGGCGCCTGGAAGGGTGTTACCCTCCCGGAGCCCTTCGACTGGACGGACGGCCCTGTCTGCATTCTTGGAGTGTGTTTTGGGCCCGCCCTCTAGTTGGAGAAAAATTGGTCAGAAGTGCTGGCAAACGTCGGTGCGTCGGTCAAGATTTGGCGTCGAAGGATTTTGTCCTTAAAGGTTTTGGCTGAGGCGTGTACTACAGACGTCTTTCCCATTATCCTTTACCGGTTGTCAGTACTTCAACTTTGTAAATGGCGTAGGGAGGCGATCGAGTGTTTGCTATTCTCCCTTCTGTGGAGAGGACGCAAACACTACCTTGACAAACGTGTCTGTTACCAACGTCCGTGTCATGTGGGTCTGGGAATGGCGTACCTGATGGGCCACAAGGTTGCGTCAAGGTTGGTTTTTCTCAGGCGAGCGATTTTGAAAAACTCATTGCTGAGGGGGATAGTGAGGGGCATGTTCCCTATCCTTACTAATCACTCTCCCCCCATCTCGAGGCGGTGCCGTAAGCCTCGAGGGCGATCGAGTTTTCTCCTCGAATGTGTGGCGGCCTTGCGGGCCATTCCACGATCCAGTGACCTTTCACTGTCAGAGAATAAGTTTTGCTCGTTCTTGGGCGACAGGTACCGATTATCTCAGCAACTCTGAGTTTTCGCTCACCTGGCGATTGGATCGGAATCGGTTGCCTCTCAATGACAAGGCCTGCATATGGGGCCTCGCGGATTTGCCAGATTGTGAACGTTGCAACATTGGCTTGGAAGAAACGGCTTCGCACGCCTTTTACCACTGTTCGCGGGTTCGCCCTCTATGGGACCGTGTCGGCGAGTTGACTGCTCATATCGTGCCGCGAGAGCTTGTGCTCATTGATCGTGCATTTGCCTGCGACAATGTGTCGCCCTCGTTTTCTGGGATGAAGCGTATGGTGTTTCTTTAGCTGCTAGCCACGGCTCGAATGGTGATTTGGACGACGCGAACGGAGAAAGCCTTGCGAGCTCAGCGTCTTTCACATCAGGATCTGATCCGATATTTTGAGCATCAGCTCAAAATAAGGATTAGAACTGATTGGAAATGTTTGACTTCGACAGACTTCAGCAAAAGGTGAGTAAATGTGGCGAACCTGGTTCGCGTGAACGGGGCTAGTCTTGATTTTCTCTTTTAGATCTGCTGGATACATCGGGATGGATTCCTTTGGAACCCCCCCCCCCTGGTTAAGGTAGCTTTCTTTTTTGTACCTAGTTAATGTGAATGAATGTGTTCCTAGCCTGTACCCGGCTTTCTCTTTTGTTATGATCCAAGTCTAGATTCTCAACCTCCCCAGTTTGTTTTGGCCTCCTTTTATCTCGGCTGGTTCAGCATTTTATTGTCCCGTTGCATTAATTATTTTATTTCCCCCCACTCCCTTAGCGAGTGTGCTTCTTGATTTCACCGTTTGGCGGAATACAGCAGCCACTCTTTTTCTGGGATGGACGGTCCTTACTAACATTGTTTATTATTTTAGTTTAAAAAATTGTTTTATTTTTCGTTTGTTTTTTGGGTTCATCCCCATCCGATCATTTCATTTTTCATTAAATGTTTTAAATTATATGTTATATTGTATATAAATACATTTTTATTGTCATGGGTTTTCCTCCTTTTTTAGGTGTCCCTTGTAAGTTTGTGGTATTGTGGTGTATGAAGTGTTAGAAGGTGATGGACGGGTTCTTGTGGTGAATATGTAAATTGTAATGTGTGATGGGTCGTGATAATGTTTAGCTAGGTATAGGATAGTTAAGTGAGTACCACACTCTACCCCTACCCTTTTTGGCTTTGTACCACAATTTTTGTATTTTTACAGAAATAAATATTGAAATTTATTTTTGTCTGACTGATTACGTGGATATTAGTTCACGAGAGTGTACCGGCGAATTGAATTTTTCGGCATTTTCTTTTTCTGTCCCGATATTCGAGTCTGAACTTTAAGTGATTTTTCTTTGCGTTGTGGAAGTAATATTCGAGAAAATATTTCTTTGTAATATCAGATATCCTACAATGTGCAAGATATATATGTGCTGTAACCCTGTTTTTAGGGGTCACAAATGCAAACAAGTACAGGGGATTAGTGAGACTAAGAACTACAATTATAACTACTTAGAGACAAACCTGAAGCAAAACTAAAATAAAAGGGCTGAAAAAATACAGACATATTGGTAGATAAACAGACACAGACACAAACATCTTGCCCTTCATATATATTATCGATTTTCTGCACTATTGTAAGAACTGCAACCTCGAAACTTCTGAATATCGTTTCTTATGTCTTTGTCTAAGAGTGTATCAAATTTGATTAAAATCTGATCATTCCTTCTATAATTTTTTGATTATCGATTTTCAATATTTATCGGGGGTACTTCGACACAAAACCTAGATAAGAACACTCACAGACGCTTATAGTACAACTGTGTAAATTTTCAAGAAAATCGGTTCAGCCGTTTCGGAATCTATAGGTAACGGACACACAGACAGAGACACACACACACGCAGATAAAGTTCCATTTATAAATAAATTTAGATAGATATATATAACGTAGAATATTTGGTATTTTTGTCAGGTAAAATTCAGATAGAAACAAAATCAAAAGAACTTAAATTTAATAAAAAAATTTAACATTAACAGAGTGATATAATCTTGAAAAAATTTTCAAGGGTAAATCCATTTTACCCATGGATTTGTCGAATATCCAAAAATCCTTTCAATATATATATATATATATATATATATATATATATATATATATATATATATATATATATAACTTATATTGAGCAGTCGAAAGGAACAAAATCTCCCATCTAACCCATTTCATTTCCAGAAAGAACTTCATCGGACAACTAATATATAAATGCACAATGAAATACGCCATGCCGGTTTATCAGTTTTGCCGAACCGACAAAAGTAAAAGAATAACAATTCTATAATACACATCTTATCCATTAATTATGTATATCTCTTATGTATGCAGCATTATTGACAGTGAGAAAAAAATACAATCAAACTATGACTAAATAAAATGCTACCTGCGGCCAAGGAATTAAGCAACTGCGTGAAAATCGAATGTTTTCTTGTAATTTATTCGGGTTTGAAGTGGTGCTAAACTATCAGTTCTCGAAAAATAACTGGTACACATAGATAGATAGATAGATAGATAGATAGATAGATAGATAGATAGATAGATAGATAGATAGATAGATAGATATGAAAATGCTTAGATATGAAAATAGATAGATAGATAGATAGATAGATAGATAGATAGATAGATAGATAGATAGAAAATGCTTAGATATGAAAATAGATAGATAGATAGATAGATAGATAGATAGATAGATAGATAGATAATAAACTGACTAAGATAGATAGATAGATAGATAGATAGATAGATAGATAGATAGATAGATAGATATGAAAATGCTTAGATATGAAAATAGATAGATAGATAGATAGATAGATAGATAGATAGATAATGAACTGACTAAGATAGATAGATAGATAGATAGATAGATAGATAGATAGATAGATAGATAGATAGATAGTCTCTCTCAAAGTAAAACAAAATTAAATATTATTCTGAAATTATAATTTTACCAAATCCAGACCTTTGCCAGTTTTTTCCCCACAAAATTAATGATAGTGTTTTGAAATCATCTTTTCACTATTTAAGAACGGGCGCTTGCAGAATGCATTTGATTGATGGAAAGCTGCATACATTTGGTACGTGTTGTTCATTGTCCATTTTGCATATAAATGTATTTTTTGCACATTTTTTGGTTTGTTTTTCTTTTTTTGATAATTTTTATTTCTTATTTTTAAGCCCTTAATAATGGCTTCCATTTTTATAGAACTGATTTTGCTTCACGAGAAAAACGAAAGAAAGAGGGAGAGAAAAGCATTTAATCATGTGCTATCGTGCTACAGCGATATAAATACAAACTTTAGCAGCCGGTACAAGTTCCGGTTTTTCTGGCTTCAGAAATAAATAAAATAGGCAACAATAGCAACCATAAAAGTGGAGACGATCATTTTGGGGTTTATTTGCGTTTTTATTTTTTTTTTCTATTTTTTGTTTATTTAATCCGCTTTTTGAGCCGAGCTTTCAAAGATAGCGACAGTGTAAAATCAAAAGCCCTTCTGATAGGCAACACGATATGACAAATATTGCAACAAAGATCGAGCAAATATATGATCGGCGACTGGATAAGTGCGTCATGTCGTTGGTATAATTTTCTCGCGAAACCAGTATCGTCATATTCATATCAGTGCAGATGGCTTCTCAAGTTATTCACATTTTATTCATAATTGGCTATTTCACTCACATTGTTTATTTTGCCTGATTCAGGTAGGCTTACCAGTTCCCATCTAATTAAGTAAAGCGTGTAAATATAGCCATACACATATATTATGAGGTCAACACCAGTCCACATTCAATCATTTAAGTACTTTACATCTATCTATCTATATACGTAAGCACCTGGTAATACTTGCCAATTTCCCTGACGAGCCGTTGGGCGAAACCGTGGTAGGTTGTTGGCTCTTGCTTAGATTTTCTCTCTCTCTCTCTCTCTCTCTCTCTCTCTATATATATATATATATATATATATATATATATATATATATATTAGAGCCTTGAATAAGTTCTCGCTGTTTTCTAACAGATGGTGTTCCTAGAACTGCGTACCTGTAGTTTAAAATGGTAACGCATCTATAAAGAAGGACTATAAAACAAGCTTGAAATTCGGTGGATGTCATTTCGCCGAACTGTAAACAACTTTGTTTTTTATAGAGTTAAATATGTTAGATTTTGTACCAAAGAAAATGTATTTGCGGTGAATTTTACTGCACTTCTTCTATGTGCCTTGTCCCTTCAGGACGTAGGTTATCATGGCCTTCCATTTTTGCCTATCCCTGGTGTCTCTGAGCACCCCTTCTCCTGTTACACCATGCAATCCTCGTTCCGTCATCCACCTGATTAGGTCCTTCAAATATGTTATCCACTGCTTTCCCCTGTCTCTTTTTCCCTCTATCTGGCCTGTTAGTATCAGATTCTCCAAGCCCTCCTTCCTCATTGTGTGTCTCAGGAACTTCAGCTGTCTCTTCCTGATGCTCAGTATTAATTTCCTTTTTGTTTCCATCATTTCCAAGACCTCATCACTGCTCACATGCTCGATCCCTGATATTCGCAGCATCCTTCTGTAGAACCACATTTCAGTTCCTTCAGGTTTTTCCTTTATCTTTGATGATATTATCCAGCATTCACTGCCATATTGAAGTACGGAGAGCACGTAACAATCCAGTACTCTCTTCCTAGTTTG
>JBBBDQ010000486.1:37500-97500 GCA_037127315.1 Ascarosepion bandense | reverse complement strand
AAAAAATAACTAATTGCATAATCAAGAGATTGATGTTCCACACAACTTCAAACAAAAAGTTAGGAAGGAAACTATTAGAAAGAGGATTAACAGCGAACTGACTTGAGAAACATATTTTCCTAAAAAAATTGTTGTAAGGAGACGATTTTCTAAATTTCAGCCGACAACAGCAGTGGCTGCTTGGTCAGTTAATGCTGAATGATTCCTGGTGTGTAAACGCTTAATATTAATAATAATATTCCCATTTATCATATGCAGAGCGAAACTTGTTCCTTATCGGACATAGTACGTCTATAAACACGGCAGTGTAGATATAATATGCTGCTCATTCAAAGCATGAAACAATGAGACGTTAAATCCAATGCCCATACTTTGTGTCTGCCTGTCTATCAGTCTCTCTCTGACTCTCTCTCTCTCAGTATATATATATATATATATATACTGAGAGAGAGAAGAGTCAGAAAGAGAGACTGATAGACAGGCAGACACAAAGTATATATATATATATATATATGTGTGTGTACTCAAATGCCTGTAATCAGATCAGGGACCACAACGCCACTATTTTGTCACTGTCTTCGGCCATCCGCCACGGTAGGGATGGACTTATATTTTCAATTTAATTCTCTTTATTGTTAATAGCTTAAATGTTCTATGTTTACTGTGTGTTAATATTTACTCTTTGATAATGGCTTATGTGAGCCGAAAGCTTAGACCCGATAAAAAAATCAACAATTACTGTGATTTTTTGTTGTCTTTCAACGATATCACCATCAAGTATATCAGACGGTATGAACGGATCGTACACAAAATTAATAGACAGAACTTGTCTATATTATTCAATAAAACCTGCATATATATATATATATATATATATATATATATATATATATTTTAATTCAGATACTTTACAGGAAGGTAAATTCCAAAAACCCGATCCTAATTAATATTAAAAATTTTATTTTAATATTAAAAAATGATACAGGAAGAGAGCTCCATGTAATAAACTTACAGAGCAAATATAAATTAAAAAAAGGATTAATTCAATGATGTTAAAACTTATATATATATATATATATATATATATATATATATATATATATATATAATAGATATTTATATTTTAGACATTTTAAGTAGATTTTTAGACCCTAAACTAATAGGCTTATATCGGGATGATGGACTGATATGTATTCCCAATTCCAATGGGCCTTACACTAATAGAATACATAAGAAAATTATCAGAGCCCTAAATATAGAAATAAAGTTATGAATATTTATTGTAATTTGTACATGTTCTACATTATAATTTATAATAAATATTCATAACTTTATTTCTATATTGGCCACTGTCTTAAATTAATGCTTTGAACTTTGTTACTATTTTCTTCGTTCCTTATTCACTTTATATATATATATATATATATATATATATATATATATATAATGTAAATGTATCCATTTATATATATGTATATATATATATAGAGAGAGAGAGATACATTTAAGTTTTATATAAGTAGCTTAATATACAGGAGTTTTAGTTAATGTTGTAGTGGTTATATCAAAGTAGATTTAACTCGCAACTAAACTCTGTTGAGATCTTTCGGCTTTTAATATCGATGCCAATTAGTGCATATTGTTTACTTCAAAAGAAAGGCTTCCGGACATACTTATGGGGAACTACTACATATATACATATATATAGAAACAGAGAGGGGGGAAGTGAGAGTGAAAGAAAGACACTTAAAATATATAAATCGAAAAATGCATTTTTCCGTGTCTATTTTGAAATTTTGACTGTTAAAATTTAAAAAGAAGCAGTCCAGCGATCTAAGATTCCATCATTTTTTCCATTTAAATTTTACGCAAAATTAAAGCAAAACAAATTGCAGCGAAAGTTATACTAAAATTGCAGCAAACTGCAGCAGAAACTACAGCAAAAATTACAACAAAGTTACAGCAAAAAAAAGAAAATGAAAATCTTTTAAGAACAAAGTTGCCATGAGTGTTTGAAACAGGAATGAATAATTTAGCATACCGTATATACCCGTGTATAAGTCGACTTCATATATAGTGCAAAACCACATTCATAAATGCTCGGATTATACTCAGGTATATACAGTAACGAATAATTATTTTTTTGCCTTTTTATTCTATTTTACTTTTTAAGGAATTTATTCTTTTCAATTATTTACTTTTGGAACACCGCAGATAAAGAAAGTCACAAGAGGCACTGAAAGTAGTGGATTACTGGATAGGGTTGTTGGAAATTGTTGAACCAAGTCACGAAGAGGATAAGATTGTGGTGTTCGGGGATGTCCCACTCGGAAGTCTGTTCCACAAAGTAGCGGTTCTCAGGAGAAGTTGTCCGAATTAAAATTTCTCCTTACCAATAGAGTACAAAGGAAATGAGGTTCATTCTATATTCTATAAGTGGCATGGTGGTTCTTATTTGTGATTGTTTAAACTGGTTGACATAGTCTTCAGGGAAGTATTTACTCGGGGGCTTTTCCACAATACGGCTGTGAATGCTGGACAATATCATCGAAAATGAGGACAAAACTAGAAGCGGCCGAAATGTGGTTCTACAGAAGGATGCTACGGATATCGTGGACTGAGCATACAAGCAACGACGAAGTGTTAGAAAGAATGGCAACAAAAAGGAAATTGATGCTGAGCATCAGGAAGAGACAACTGAAGTTCCTGGGACATGCAATGAGGAAGGAGAGCCTGGAGAACCTGATACTGACTGGACAGATAGAAGGAAGGAGAGACAGAGGAAGGCAGCGGATAACATATTTGCAGGGTCTGATCAGGTGGATGACGGAACGGGGGTTGCCAGGAGCAACAGGAGCAAACATACTAAGAGCCACAAGGGATAGGGAGACGTGGAGATCCATGATCGCCTACGTCCTGAAAGGACAGGGCACATAGAAGAAGAAGAAGTGATTCACAGGGCAAAGCTTTCCGAATAGAACTTTCTCTTTACAAATGGAATGAGTATGGAATGAAGTGTTTCTTAGTTGTAAATGTTTAGACTGGTGGAGATAGCGTTCAGGAAAATATTCACTTGGGAGTCGAAGCTGACTGAATGTAAGTTCCCCCGTACCAATGATATACAAAGGAAATGAGAATGTTTCAGCTTTCTATACGTGGCATGGTGGTTCTTTCTTGAGAAGGTTTAGACTGATAGGTTATAGTGATCGGGAAGTTAGTGTCTCGAGAGTCTTAGAAATGATTGTGAACATTGGGTTTATAAGTCCAAAAATTCAGTTGTTCTTGTCCTTAAGGACACATGGCCCAGTGGATATAGATGTTGGTTAGTTCCTGTCACTTGAGTTGTGAGTTCAATACCAGTGGGTAAGAGGGTTAGAGGGTTAAATAATAGTTAGAGAACGCCACTGGAAACTGTGTAAACTTAAAGAATCAGCACATATGCTAGGCCAAAATAATCTTTTAAGCCAACGAAGTATAGAGATAAATACAGTATGGGAACCAGTAATATGGAGTGACAGAGAAAATCATTAGTGTCAAAAATTGCAATATGGTAAAAAAAATACAAGAGAAAACCATTAACATCAAAAATTGTAATATGAACTCTCATAAAAAATACTAGAGAAAGCTGTTAACACCAAAATTACTAGAGAAAACCATTAACACCAAAAATTGCAATATGAACTCTTGTAAAAAATGGTTATGAACATTAAGCTTATAAGTCCTAGAAATTCAGCTGTTCTTGTCCTTAAGGACACGTGGCCCAGTGGATATAGACGTTGATTAGTTTCAATGATTTGACCCAAAGAGTTGTGAGTTCAATACCAGGTTAACTTAGAGGGTCTGGTTAGAGGAGGTAACTCATGACTACCAAAAGAGACTTCGGACAAGGAAACAGAATGATATATCCCAGTGATTGTAATAAAGGGTTCGTTCGAAATTCCTGAAGAAGGACGGAGCGTACAACAGCCGAAACAAAGATGAGTGCAATAGTCCAAATAGTGTAAATGATATACTATAGCGTAGCTTAAATACGGAAATAAGTGTTACTGTTGATTTTAATAAACTTATTTAAATAATATCTGCAAAAAAACAACAATTTTAGCAAAACAAGGCGAAGTATTACTAATATTAAATCAACAAACATAAAAATAGAAAAGCTTTTGACAGTTTAATCAAATTTTCCAAATTGTGCTATTATCGTACTAGATGTTTCCATTATTTTGTCCACCCCTGTGTATGTATACGGGAAAGCAATCCCTCTTTCATAAACTATCGCCCGGTTCACACTCCACCCACGTCTATTGAACAGGAGAAGAGGCTCATCCCTTGTTTCCTGTTTAGGATGTGGTTTCCGGCTTTCTCTTTTTCCAATCTTTTCACTCTTACGTAGCCCCCTGCGCATCAGTGGCGTTACCGCCTTGCTCGGGGTGATATGATTAAAAAGAAATACATATTTCGTTAAAAAAAAAGAATGACAAGGTACTGTGGTTAAGATTTATATTTAATTTTTCTTATGTTCTTGTATTTTTTCCTTTACTGGACATACAATTTGTAGAAATCTTCTGAATGTTCTGAATGTCCGAGCACTTTCGGCTATTTTTTAGCCATTATCATTATATTCACTTTTAATTAAATTATTTTTTTATGTATATATCTAGATTTAGAGTTCGAATTCCAGTTGAATTAATTGCATTCACTTACGCTCAAATACCCTTGTCATAGGTATTAATCCGTTTCTTCCCTCCAGTTATTGGTTAAATAACAGGATAGATTGGGTTTTATAGCATTGGCTGACAACCAGTCGACCGCAGAAAGTAATGACAACCTACAGCGGGATAATCATCTGCCCAGTCAGTCATGTCTCTTTCGAGACATGATCGCCCAAGCGTGTATCACGTATGACACTTAACTGACTGACTGATCTAGATTTATAGGAATACAGATTAATCATTCTCCGTTAAACAAGTTCACAACAAACGGACAGGCTGAGAAAAGATTTAATTAAGTTTTTCAAATCACACAATCTTAACATAACTACCACCAATAACGCTAAAGTCGCCACCTTCGACCTGAACAATGGCCTGTACAGATCGTACGCTAAACATTCACACAATCTCAAATATCACAATCACACAATCTTAACATAACTGCCACCAATAACGCTAAAGTCGCCACCTTCGACCTGAACAATGGCCTGTACAGATCGTACGCTAAACATTCACACAATCTCAAATACATCAATAAAGAATCAAGTCACCTCCATAGAATCATCAATAACTCAATCAATAAATCAATCCAATTTCGTATAAGTACCAATAAGGAAGTTTTTGACAACTCCAAAATTAAATACATTAATGCATTAGAAAAAAGTAACACTAATTTAGAATACTCTTTTAAAAACAAAATAGGCAGAAATAAGCAGAAACTACACAAACGTGACATTATTTGATTTAACCCACTCTACAGCCGTAATGTCCAAAACAAACATTGGAAAATTCTTCCTAAATTTAATTTACAAACGTTTCTACCATTCACCCACACTAAAAAAAAGAACTTCAACAAACTTTTGTTGTGTTGCTTCGTTTTGGTATAATTAGAAGATAACACAAACTTGAATTAATGATGTTTATTTTTGGTATAAAACTTTAGGTTTTTACATCAAGTTACAACCTTTAAATTTTGTGTGGATACAGGAGCAGATTAGCTAAATTCTCTTCACTGTGTGATGCTAGTAGTAAACGAGCCTATCCCTTCTGGACTCTAGTGGTCAACTGACTAGCGTCTTCCTCTTTTCAAATCTCCTACACAAAACTATTGTCTTTAACCCCTACTTCTTACTCCTACTCTTACTCCTACCAAAAGAAACGGTTCCTTATTTTGCCGCCCGATTTTGAATTCTTGGCGTTAGTGTGTCTATCTTTTCTACTTTTAGAACACTCGCCATTTTATAAACCATAACACTTTAAAACTATGTTAAAGTCAGTTATAGTTGCATTAAGAACATAGATAAATATATTTCACAACACAATATGATATAAATACTTGGCCCACCTGAAATATCAGTTACCCTACTACTAATGATAATGAACCTTTTAAAAATAATTGCAACTGCCGAAAAAATAAGAGCCGCCTATTGAATGGACAGTGTATATCCGAAAGTATTGTTTATAGAGCTCGCATCCACTCGGATGATGGTGATGTTAAATTCTATTTTGGAGCAACTGCTAACATGTTGAAATATCGCTTTCATAACCACATGTTACTTTTAAACAACAATAAATACAGTAAAAGCACTGCTTTATCAATATATTATTGGAAATTTAAAAAAATACAACTACAAGAACACAATTATTACCAGAAATATCGTCGCTAAAACCAAATCTTACAATGGAAAAGGAGATAGCTGCAACATGCCTTTTAGAAAATCTTCCCATCTTAAATTATATAAATAACCCTAATCTACTTCACAAAAAAGTGGATTAATGACCACATGCTACCATAGAAATATACGTACTTAAATTCTCAGATCCTGATTGATGCAGATTCCGCTTAACGTTTGTCTCTATCTTTCTCACTCACTTACATTCCCCCTTTCTTTCTTTCTTTCTTTTTTTTCTTTCTTTCTTTTACCCGTAAATATTACTGTTAATAATTATGAATCACGCCCTTTTGATTTTATCTCCTTGAATTTTAATAATTTTTTTCTAATGCAAAATTTTAATTTTAATTTTTTATCTCCATGTAATTTTTGTCTATTTAACTTTAACTCTTGATAGATTATAAAATAATACCCTAACATTATAAGATTTAACTCCGATGAACATCGAGTGAACTTAAATTCAAATCTCTTAAACGGTCGTAATATGCACCTGATGATTGCGTAACGTATGAAACTCAGAGTCGTTCCATCAACTTAAGATAATATGTATTCTTATTAATATATAATTAATTATATAATATAATTAATATATAATTAATATATAATTAATTGCTCAACAGAGCTATTAATTATATATATTTATATATACATTGAGCACTGTTTTATTAACATCTGAATAATATTTTGTTGTGAAAGTATTATTACTAGAATCTACAAGGACATCCAGAAATAGGAGTTTGTTTGTTTTTTGTTTTTTTGTTTGTTTTGCTTTTTTGCTAAGCTCATATCTGAAGCTGAGAACAGATTTTTTTCAAAAGTAGTTTTAAGATGATCGATTTTATTTTTGTTGTCAGCTAAATGGAAAATATCATTAACATATTGAACATATATTTTAATTTTTTGGTATTTTTGGAAACTTTTTAAAAAATTGTATTCAACGTGGGAAATATAAAATTTTAAGAAGCACAGACCAAGAGGGTTTCCCACACTTACACCATTAGGCTGCGTGTAAATATTGCCATGTAGGTCGTAAAAAGGTACCAGTATAAACGAGAGATTGTTGCCCAAATACACAGTATATATATATATATATATATAGGAAAGAATATTAATAAAAAGTTTTGAATTTAAAAACGTACTATATATATATATATACGTAAAAATAAAGCAGACATATTATTCCATGGTTAAGTGGACGTTTAGGCCTATTTCAGCTTCCGTCTTTACTGTACAGAAGATTTTACACAAATCCAAATATTACTCTATCCAAATATCTCTGGTCATTAAAAGACAAAAACTTAACCCCTATGATTAAATGGAATTTTTTTAGATTCGTGCAAAATCTTCTGTACAATACAGACAAAAAGTGAAGATGGTTCACCTGAAATAGGTCTAGACTACCACTTAACCATGGAATAACGTGTCTGTCTTATTTTTACGTATATTTGCTCTATATGTATTTATATACATATATATTTAGAGCTCTCCTAGTATTCAACCACTTTACATACAGAACACCTCTTTCGGATTCTTCTATATCTACACCGCATATATATATATATATATATATATATATATATATATGTGTGTGTGTGTGTGTGTGTGTGTGTGTGTGTGTGTGTGTGTTTTAATAAAATCCGTTCATTTTCACGGATAATCTTTCGCGTATTACAAACAAACACTGAAGTACTTCGGTATCTTAAGAAATGAATGAAAATAAGATCTGTCAATGTTACAGCTCATTTCTGACGTCGTTTGATGTTATTACGTGAAAAATTATCCCTGAGTATGAATGGATTTTATTAAAAATACGCAAAAACATTTTTTTGCAATTAATTTAATTTGATATATATATATATATATATATATATAATTCAAATATATTCCGTCATTTAGAACAACACGGTTATCAACGCACACTTCTGAGAAAAACGCTTGTTGATAACACGTACATACTCAAACAAGAAAATAATAAGCAGAAACTAAAAATCCTCGAAGCAATCTACATTAAACAATTTAAACCTGGTTTGAATACAATCAATTTCGATATTTCCAATAACGTACTCAAATGTCTGTAATCAGACCAGGGACCACAACACCACTATTTTGTCACTGTCTTCGGCCATCCGCCACGGTAGGGATGGACTTATATTTTCAATTCAATTCTCTTTATTGTTAATAGCTTGAATGTTCTATGTTTACTGTGTGTTAATATTTACTCTTTGATAATGGCTTATGTGAGCCAAAAGCTTAGACCCGATAAAAAATTCAACAAATACTGTGATTTTTTGTTGTCTTTCAACAACATCACCATCAAGTATATCAGACGGTATGAACGGATCCTACACAAAATTAATAGACAAAACTTGTCTATATTATTCAATGAAACCTGCATTTATATATATATATATATATATATATATATATATATATATATATATGGGCTCGGAACGAGAAACCGGGGAGCCGAGTTCGAATTCCAGCTGAATCCATTGTATTCGCTTACGCGCAAATATCCTTGGGAAAGGTATTAATCCGTCTCTTCCTTCCAGCTATGGGTTAAATACCAGGACAGATTGGGTTCTATAGCCTTGGTCTACCGCAGAAAGCAATGGCAATCTACTGCGGGATAATCTTCTGCCCAGTCAGTCATGTCTCTTTCGAGACATGATCGCCCAAGCGTGTATCACGTATAGCACTCAACTGACTGACTGACATAATTTCTTCTATATATGTTCTCTTCTCTACAATCATATGTTTGTTTCAGTGTTTGGGACCCAAACACCTCAGCGGGAGAAATAAAGGTTTGGAATCATTCTCTGTTTATATTTGGTTCGTTGTTGTCGTGGGGGTTGGTTGGGGTTATTGGTAATTAAGTTAATGTGTCTCTCGTTTTGACCGTTCGACCCTCGAAGAATCCGGTGTGTAAGTGCGAAATTGTTGATTAATGGTATTATCTGTTGGAATGTACGTCCTATCAGTCGGATATACCTTCCGGTTAGAATTTCAAAGAGGGATTCGTGTTGAGTTGTCATTTTTATGGTTGGCTATCGTTTAATTGATTGATGTCTGCTGTTAGTGGACCTAATTCATGTATTACCTTTGATCCTGTGTCTAGGTTTTCACTTTGGGGTTTCTTAGATAGACGTGGTAGGGGTGGGGTGTTTTTTCTTTCGAATTTAGGTTTTTTGGTTATGGAATATTTTTTGATATTATAGGGGTTTTTTTTTATATTTTATAGTCAAGTTTGGAGTATTATTGCATTTAGGCAAAGTTATTTCAAGAAATCTAAATTTGTATTCTTTAGGAAGTAAATGCAGATTAGTGTTTTATCAGCTTTTTTTATAAAGTTGTATGTTTAATCTTAATTTAGAGGGTCGGTTTTTTTTTTATAAAGTTGTATGTTTAATCTTAGTTTAGAGGGTCGGTTTTTTCTTTAATTTTTTATATTCTTTTTTCTATAAATTATCATTTGGAATTCTATTTATTTCTTTTAATTTTTTAAATATTTTATTTATTTAGATATTTTTGCGGGCATTAGGTCTTGCTTTAAGGATTTATTACATCGATTTTTTCTATAGCATTTTTTATCTTTTATAATAATAAAAATATCTATTCAAATTTCCAGTACTTTTTAGTGTGATTGTAGGTTTAGATCTTACGTGTGCTTACAGTTTATTTTTGTGTATGATATAATTATTCTGAAGTAGTATATTTAATCTTGATTTTGAATATATGAATTTTGATTCTTTTTCGAGTTTGAGAGCTATTTATTTAATTTTGATTTTTCAAGTACGGAATGTTTTTGTATTTAAGTAAGGTTATTGTGTTAAGTAAGGTTATTGGTGTAGGCTTCAGTGATAGGCCTTCCTTTAAGGATTTATTGGATCGATTTTTTCTATAGCATTTTTTATCTTTTATAATGAGAATATCTAATCAAACTCTTAGTATTTCTTAGCATGATTGTAGGGTTAGGTCCCTAATGTGCTTGCAGTTTACTGTTGTTTCGTGTCTCTGATTTAAGAGCTTGTTACTATTTATATATTTAAGGATTTCTATTTTTTTCTTGAAGGCAAAGAAAGCATGGTTCTTTTATAGATTTTGCTGTTCTTGCTTTTTTGAGAATTTTCCATTTGACCTTAGGTGTTTTATTTTCGTTTTTTAATTTCCAAAAGTGCTTGAAGAGAGATGTCATGTTTTGTTTTTCTTTGCTATGATCAGTTTATTCATATATACTCATTCATCTAAATCGATTAAAATTGGTACAAAATTTTATCAATATCCGAACTGAAGAGAGATAAGAAGTATGTTTAGAAAGAAACTAACAGGCTAAGGCAGACTGATGTTAAGAAATAATCAACAGATGTATAGATAGATGTGAACAGACTGAGATAGATAGATAGATAGATAGATAGATAGATAGATAGATAGATAGATAGATAGATAGATACGAACAGACTGAGATATATAGATAGATAGATAGATAGATAGATACGAACAGACTGAGATAGATAGATAGATAGATAGATAGATAGATAGATAGATAGATACGAACAGACTGAAATAAATAGATACGAACAGACTGAGATAGATAGATAGATAGATAGATAGATAGATAGATAGATAGATACGAACAGACTGAGATAAATAGATACGAACAGACTGAGATAAATAGATACGAACAGACTGAGATAAATAGATACGAACAGACTGAGATAAATAGATACGAACAGACTGAGATAGATAGATAGATAGATAGATAGATAGATAGATAGATAGATACGAACAGACTGAGATAGATAGATAGGTATGAACAGACTGAGATAGATAGATACGAACAGACTGAGATAGATAGATAGATAGATAGATAGATAGATAGATAGATAGATAGATAGATAGATAGATAGATAGATAGATAGATAGATGTTGTGGATTCCGGGAGAGGAACAGCCGAAATAATGAACAACAAAAACAGATAGATAGATAGATAGATAGATAGATAGATAGATAGATAGATAGATAGATAGATAAGGAGATGGTTGATGATTTATAGAGACTGGTTGTCACCCTATTCCCTTTTACTGGTTCTTTTTACAATAATGTTCACTCTGCACAAGGTTCACTCGTGATAGGCGGTTACCGAATAAGAGGGGCGGAAGTTACAATCACTCTCTGCCATCAACAGCCATAACATTGTTCAGTCAGTATCAAGAAGAAGCGACAAATTCAACAATTTAGTATATAGACAATGTTTCTCAGAAATATTCGTATCAAATCCAAATATTTGAAAAGTACAAACTTAATTTAGCTAAAAAGCATCAGCCTGTACGATGTACAAATATGAAAACTCTTAATATATAAATGTTGATGGGATGTATATAACGTCTGGTCGCAGAAATAATTGTTGGGTGTGTAACTACGTATTATCAATGACATAAAATAAAAATGATAGCAACTGAACCTTCGACGATCGATGTAACAGTTGGATGCATAACTATCGGAAAGAAGTGATATCGATTTAGCCACGGGTGACCAGGATTTGCCAACATAAAACCTACTGACGCAAAGAAAAATATATAATTATATGCAGAATTCTCCAATTTTTAGAAAGAATTTCAAGCAAATTTATTTTTTAAAATTCAAATTAAATTCATTTATAGATAGATAGATAGATAGATAGATAGATAGATAGATAGATAGATAGATAGATAGATAGATAGATAGATAGGATAGGAACAGACTGAGAATAGATAGATAGATAGATAGATAGATAGATAGATAGATAGATAGATAGGAACAGACTGAGAATAGATAGATAGATAGATAGATAGATAGATAGATAGATAGATAGATAGATAGGAACAGACTGAGAATAGATAGATAGATAGATAGATAGATAGATAGATAGAACAGACTGAGAATAGATAGATAGATAGATAGATAGATAGATAGATAGATAGATAGATAGGAACAGACTGAGAATAGATAGATAGATAGATAGATAGATAGATAGATAGACAGAGAATAGATAGATAGATAGATAGATAGATAGATAGATAGATAGATAGATAGGAACAGACTGAGAATAGATAGATAGATAGATAGATAGATAGATAGATAGATAGATAGATAATGAACAGACTGAGATAGATAGATAGATAGATAGATAGATAGATAGATAGATAATGGACAGAATGAGATAGATAGATAGATAGATAGATAGATAGATAGATAGATAGGAACAGACTGAGAATAGATAGATAGATAGATAGATAGATAGATAGGAACAGACTGAGAATAGATAGATAGATAGATAGATAGATAGATAGATAGATAGACTGAGATAGATAGATAGATAGATAGATAGATAGATAGATAAATAGGAACAGACTGAGAATAGATAGATAGATAGATAGATAGATAGATAGATAGATAGATAGATAGATGAACAGACTGAGAATAGATAGATAGAGAGAGAGAGAGAGAGAGAGAGAGATAGATAGATAGATAGATAGATAGATAGATAGGAACAGACTGAGAATAGATAGATAGATAGATAGATAGATAGATAGATAGATAGATAGATAGATAAAGACTACAATAGATAGATAGATAGATAGATAGATAGATAGATAGATAGATAGATAGATAGATGTTAATTGTGGTGCTGTGAATATAGGTTCAGAACGGAAAATCAGAGAGGCGTGTTCGAATTCCACTTCAATTCGTTGCATTCACTGACGCGCAAATAGCGGATGTGCGTTGTGGCGCAGTGGATGTCGGCTCGCAACGAGAAATCGGAGATCTGAGTTCGAATTCCAGTTGGAATACCCTTGGGAAAGATATTAATTCGTCTCTTCCCTTCAGTTATGGGTTAAATAACAGGACAGATTAGGTCCTATAGCCTTGGTCGGCAACCAGTCTACCGCAAAAAGCAATAGCAACCTACTGCGAGGTAATCTTTTTCCCAGTCAGTCATGCCTCTTTCGAGACATGATCGCCCAAGCGTGTATCACGTATGGCACTTAACTGACTGAACCTTGGGAAAAGTATTAATTTGTCTCTTCTCCCTCTAGCAATAAGTTAAATACCGAGACAGATTGGGTTCTATAGCCTTTAGTTAGCAACCAGTCTACCACAGAAAGTAATAGTGGCCTACTGCGGAAACATTTTCTGCGCAGTCACTCATGTCTATTTCGTGATCTGTTCGCCCAAGCCAGTATCACGTATGGTACTTTACTGGGATATCTTGAAAAACTTTTCGACGGATAGATAGATGTAAACAGAATGAGATTGATAGATATTTTGAAATTCAAAGTAAATTTATATCTACGTGTAGGCATACAAAATACAAATTCTATATCATCCAAAAATTTACAGAAAAGCAAAAAGAAAATTGAACAACCATAAAAATGAATCAGAATGACTGAAAACACTTTGGAAAAACCCAGACCAAAACAAAAATTCACAATCAAGTGTGAAATTTAATTTTGACCCCATACTGAAAGAAAAAGAAGATGCCAAATTTCGCGATCCAGTGCTAATTTTATTTTCTACCCAATGAAAGGAAGCGACTTGCGAAACTGAGAAAAGGTAACAATCTAGTGTGAAAATACTAAATGACTATAAAAGCACAAAGAAAGTTAGAATAAGAGTCAAATGGGAGCACAGAGAGACGACTAAAGAAATTTTAATTTGCCGACCCGGACGTAAAGTCGCGTCACACGTTCGTTCCCCATGCTAATTTTTTTTACCTCTTCTTCTCCATCCTTAACCTTCTAGCGGTCAACAAAGAAGAATACGACGACGACAACAACAACAACAATATACTTCAACTGACTCCTAAAAACTAAAGTCCGAGAAATACAATTTCCTTTATTGCTTCACCTTCCTTCTCACTTTCTCGCCGGCCATTAAAAAGGAATGAAACACAGACTTTATTAGTAACCTGTTAATTTTCTCTTTGAACATTTTACTCTTAAAAATTAATTAAACAATTTCTTCTTACAAATTTGTTATTCTGTTTAATTAATAAAATTTTACTTTAACATACGAAACGAAATACTTTATTTTTCCACAATTCAACATCCAACCTTCTGATATTTTAAATTGCGGGGACTTCGGTTGTGTTTGGCGCATGGCTAATTTAACAAACGTCAACAAGGCCTCTAAAGCACTGTCCAATTATATATATATTTATTTATTTATTTATTTATTTAGATAGATAGATAGATAGATAGATAGATAGATAGATAGATAGATAGATAGATAGATAGATAGATAGATAATGAACAAGCAGGGATAGATAGATAGATAGATAGATAGATAGATAGATAATGAACAAGCAGGGATAGATAGATAGATAGATAGATAGATAGATAGATAGATAGATAGATAGATAGATAGATAGATAATGAACAAGCAGGGATAGATAGATAGATAGATAGATAGATAGATAGATAGATAGATAGATAGATAGATAGATAATGAACAAGCAGGGATAGATAGATAGATAGATAGATAGATAGATAGATAGATAGATAGATAGATAGATAATGAACAAGCAGGGATAGATAGATAGATAGATAGATAGATAGATAGATAGATAGATAGATAGATAGATAGATAGATAGATAGATAGATATCAATGAATTCACACATTTGTGTAGTCGATAAATTTTTTTGGTAGATCGAAAAAAATCTTATCAAATGTGTAATTATTTTATGCATTTGCCAATTGTTATACTTCAGTTTCATTCAATTCTGTCTTCTTTCTTGTAAAAGGAATCTCCGACATATTTGCTGTCTTTCTCACTTATAAATTTGAAGCAGTTATATTTAGTGCATGGATTTGCAAATGCTTTTAATGTTTTAATGCAGTCTAATATAATTATTCATTATGTTCATTATTGAAAATCTTTTAATTGATACCAAACCGTATCAAGTACAGACGTTTTTCCTTTTTAAGAAAAATACACAAGTCTAAATTTTATGCAACATATAATGGAAAGAAATTTTGATAAACAGTTTTGTATTGATTCTTTTCGATTTCTAAGGCTAATTTTAAGCTTAGAGTTTTTGGTTTATTGATATTTTTATATCAGTTCTTAATTGTTTCTAATCAATATGTGTTATGTATGAACTACAATTTTAATTTATCGTGATGACGGCCAAAATGTCGAGTTTGTTGTTGGGTTTTATGTTAAACGTATGTATGTATGTCTTTGTAATTTTGTGGTTTTTATTTATATCAAATTTATTTTATACGTATGATCAATTAATTCCATTAACAATATTTGTGTACTTACTCAATTCATTTTTATCGGCATGCAGGCGGTTCGTTTTCTATAAATGTTACCGATTATTCTATCTTTGCCAAATAAATCAATTTTTCTTAGTAGTTCAAATCGATTTTTTTATATTCAGGACCGGCGCGTACTAACCCAACCCCACTACCGGAAAGGAGGCTTGCCAGGTAGGGGAGAGCAGCGTTTTGTGATCCTCGTATCTTATCAATATTTGCTTTTACCTACATTTATATACGTTAAAATTAAACTAAAACCACCTGACTATTAATGGATGAAAAAAAGTTTGGTGAGATTCTGGGCTCTTCTCTTTTTTTTGTCCAAATCCGTGAATTTTTGTTTGCTCATGCTAACCTAAAAAAAGATATTACATAAGATGTACTATTTTTTATCCATTATTTTGAATGTGCTAAAATTATTCAACTTTTTTAACAAAAACAATATCAAATTGATGTTAAAATTGCCGCAAAACATTGTTGATTTATTTAAGATGTAATGATCTATTAAGGTGTGACTCTAATTTGCATTTAGATGCATTACCTCGTTTAATGATGCGACAATTAGTCAGTTTCTACCAAAAACATCATTAAATCCTGAAACCAAAAGCAATTAACATTACGTTAATAAACACATTACACTGGTCAACAACCCAATTTTTTTCTGGCATGAAGATCTGGAGCTAATTTATACTGACTTTTGGGTGCTGAATTCAAATATGGTCTCAGATTTGTTCTATCACATCACATTTTTATTATATCAGTGTGCTACATTTTCAATCATTTTGCAGAAAATAATCATATTCTTGACAAAATCCAAAGAAGGGTCTGTAATGTAATCGATCTTGTCCAGGCATCTCTATTTCAGGCACTTTCTCACCGACAGAGCATGGTTTCTTTCTGTCTGATTTGTATCACTAAAGCCATTCAGTTAAGTGTCATACGTGATACACGCTTTGGGCGATCATGTCTCAAAAGAGACATGACTGACTGGGCAGAAGATTATCACGCAGTAGATTGTCATTGCTTTCTGCGGTAGACTGGTTGACACCCAAGGCTATAGAACACAATCTGTCCTATTATTTAACCCATAACTAAAGGCTATAGAACCCAATCTGTCTCAGTATTTAACTTATGGCTAGAGGGAGAAGAGACAAATTAATACTTTTCCCAAGGTTCAGTCAGTTAAGTGCCATACGTGATACACGCTTGGGCGATCATGTCTCGAAAGAGGCATGACTGACTGGGAAAAAGATTACCTCGCAGTAGGTTGCTATTGCTTTTTGCGGTAGACTGGTTGCCGACCAAGGCTATAGGACCTAATCTGTCCTGTTATTTAACCCATAACTGAAGGGAAGAGACGAATTAATACCTTTCCCAATGGTATTTGTGCGTAAATGAATGCAACGAATTCAACTGGAATTCGAACTCAGCACCCTGATTTGTCGTTCTGATTCGATATCCACTGCACCACAAATCTAAAAAGAAATCTCACAATCTAAAAATATTTTCTGGCTTTGAATAAAACAAACGCAAAAATGAAACTAACTCTGGCATCTCATTTTTAAAAGATATATTTACCACATTTACACAAAAATGCGAGAGAATAAATTTATCGAATAAAATCGCCATGGCTTCCAAACGATTTCGAAATCTTCAGACATTCTGGATGATCTCCTTGTTTAAGTTAGTGGATGCTGCCATAACCTTTGACTTCAGTTCATCTTTGTTATTACAAAGAATTTTGTTTTCCTCCTGATCAACTGCACCCTGCATATAATTTAAGAGAGAAAAAATCTGGACAAAAAATTGTTAGAGATAAATTCAAAAATACTAAATATTGAGAGGAATTCAACATGCGTGAACGTGTTGCTAAAAATACTAGCTAATTAAAAAATACTAAAAATAAGCATTATCTATTTCTCTCTCTCTCTCTCTATATATATATATATATAAATCTAAACTTATTTATAAATGGAACTTTGTCTCTGTGTGTGTCTGTGTGTGTGTGTCCGTTACTTATAGACTCCGAAACGGCTGAACCGATTTTCTTGAAAATTTACAAAGTTGTATTATAAGCGCCTGTGAGTGTTCTTAGCTAGGTTTTGTGTCGAGGTACCCCCGATAAATATCGAAAATCGAAAAAATCGGGTTATAGAAGGTGTGATCCGATTTTAATCAAATTTCATATACTCATAGACAAAGACATAAGAAACGATATTCAGAAGTTTCAAGGTTGCAGTTCTTACAATAGTGCAGAAAATCGATTATATATATATATATATATAAGGCAAGATGTTTGTGTGTGTGTCAGTTTATCTGTCTGTATGTCCTTTATACAAATCCAAAATTTTTATACGATTCTCACCAAAATTCCCACATATATTCTTTAGGCTGAGTCTGAGCTCTAGGACCATGTATTGGTTTTAAAGCATTCATTACACTCGAGCAACGCAGGGCTATACTGCTAGTATATATATAGTCATCCGCAGACAGATCTGTTTCGCTGTGTCATAGCTCATCAGTACGATTAGACAACCGATTGCTTTTAACCCAGGATTGAAACCCGACCGAATTGGCGTCAGTCGGCGATTCTACCTCTGTGCTACGGGCACTCGGTAGAAGGAGGCAGACTTTTTAACGTGTATATATATATCACTTAAGTGCCACGCGTGATACCCGCTTGGGCAATTTCGAGACATAATTACACACCAGCCACTTTCTCACCGGCGGGGTGTGGTTTCCCTCTGTCTCTTCCTCAAATATTTTCATAGCTTCTGCTCTGACGAACTTAGGTCACTGGTGCCTCCTCCACAAAACTTAACTCGAGCAACCAGACTGACAACAAGGTCCCACCCTTTTACAGTAAAATCTACCAAATGCAGCCGACAATTCTACTCCATCAGCTTCTTTTCTTGCACTTCCCGCCTGTGGAACTCCCTTCCCTATACTTGCTTTCCTGCCGGCTACAACCTCCAGGAATTTAAATGCAATGTCAATTCCCATCTCTTATCCTCTTGACTCTGGTCTTTTCCTCGTCCTTTCTACATCACCCTGTGTATCTTGTTCTTTTCTTTTCTCACTCTACCTTCGCAACTGTCATCACATGTGTTTTCCCATCCTTATCTTGCCCTTTCTCTGACACCCCCTGTAACTGGTTCGTCTTTCTCTTTGCTCTCCTGCTGCCTACACTTTTACTCTCTTATGTAGCCCCCTGCGCATCATTAGCGGCACCGCCTTGCTTGGGGTGAAACGATTAAATCAAAAAATTAAATTACTACAACCAAGTAAGCAAGAAGGAAGGGATTTTCACAGGTGGGAAGTGCGAGAAAAGTGAGTAGACGTGGTGGTTACATCTAGCTACTTCAAATATAAAACAGGAAAGCCTAATTGCCAATAGAGTAGTAAACATAAATTCTTATAGTCAGGCACCAGTGTGAAAGCTTCTCAAAGCAATTGCCATGAAAATATTTGTAGAAAAGACAGAGGGAAGTCACATTACGTCGGTGAGACTTGGTCAGTATTGATTACATTACAGACCCTTTCTTTGGATTTTATCGTGACCCTCGATATGAATAGCAAGAGAACTTGGACCAGATATCTAAACGTATTTAATGCACGGGTGAATGGTGGATTTATAAATGTGCAAGATGTAAGATTTGTTGCATTACGTTTTGGGATTTACAGTTATATATATATATAACTGATGCATTTTTTCTTAAATTTTCTCTTTTAAGGGAGCGACCGTTATTTTTATTCGTTTTTTTAGGTCTTTGTGAATCTCATTCGTGTAAAATCCTTTGTTAATAAAGACGGAAGCTGACGATGGTTCGCCTGAAATAGGCTATACTTCCGATTCACCATGAAATAACGTGTCTGTCTTAATTTTTCTTATATATATATATATATATATATATATCTTGCCCTTTCTCTGACACCACCTGTAACCGGTTCTTCTTTCTCTTCACTCTCTTCCTGCCTAAACTTTTACTCTCTTATGTAGCCCCTTGCGCATCATTAGCGGTACCGCCTTGCTTGGGGTGAAACGATTAAATAAAATGACTGACTAGGCAGAAGATTTTCCCGCAGTACATTGCCATTGCTTTCTACGGTAGACTGATTGATAAGGGAGTTGCATTAGGAGTTAGAGGGACAAATGTAAGCGGTGATGTAGGCGCATCTAATTTGTCTGACAGCCATGAGTGGGTTCTCCTGATTGTCTATTGCCAGACATAGGGTCATCTAAAAGACACTCTCTTGACCTAGGGCAGCTCTTGATGTAGGCCTCCGGGTTGAGTTTGCCCTCACAATTAAATTCAGAAATTATTTTCTTATCTGAACAATCGGATTCCAAGTGTCCGTACATTCGTAATCACTATTAGACTCATCCAACACTTTTTAATTCCCTGCTCTGTCCTCAAATTAACGCCCAAACGTCCTGAAATGTTCGTATTAGCGATTCCGGCACGAATGTCACGCAGTACAGCATGCTGTTTCCAAATTTTTGGCGGAATGAATGGCATCATGGTGCTCATTTCTCACAGATGGTGCCCAACTGACCCTAGTATACTCTGCTGTCGACAAAATCAAAAACATATATTTTTATTATTTAACATAAAGAATACTTGCACTATTTTAAAAACTATTTAATTATTAAAATAACAAATATTTATTTAATAAAAATGCAATATTTTTTCTTTTCGTAAAGTTTTATATATACAAGGATCCAGTTACTGTTTCATCAGAACTATAAGCAAACCACAAGGCCAACGAGTTTTGCTCCCGAAATAAATATTTACGCATGGCCAGTTATATGTTCAATAGTAAAAAATCCTAAGTATTTTTTCTTCGCTGATAAAAAGGGAAAAAATTAATTAAAATATATTGTTTATTATAAAGTCCAATTAAATTAATGAAATTATTAAACCACGAAATGGGGGTTTTGTCAACGTATTTTTACAAACAAATCAGTTTATTCAAATATCATCGATTGATCTGTGAAATATAGATTTTGTAAATATGGACAAAAATGTTAGCTATAAATTCAACAATATTAAATACTGCGAAGATTTCAACATGCGTGAGCGTGTTGCTAAAAATATTAGTTATTTAAAAATACTATACATAAACATATCAATCTCTTTCTCTCATATATATATTTAGGTGTGTGTGTGTGTGTGTGTGTGTGTGTGTGTGTGTGTATCATACGTGATATCCGCTTGGGTAGTTAGGTCACCTTCGAGACATAAAATGAAAATTGGATTCAGGATTCAGAGTTAGACAAATATAGTAATCTGCAAACAGGAGGCAGAAAAAAATGGCTACTAATTGGTGCTAAGTATATATATATATATATATATATATATATTTCTAAATAATACCTCCCTCCCTCTCAGTCTCTCTATCCCTCTCAGTCTCTCTTTCTCTCTCTCTCTCTCTATATATATATATATATATATACATATATATATCATATTATATTATATTAAATTATATTTCTAAATAATCTGAAGAATATTTTGTAGACGAACATGCAATTGTTTTATCAGAAGTAAATTTGTGAATGTTTATAGATAAAAGTTTCAAAATTTTTTATGCCACACGTTTTAATTTTTTCTTTTTTTTTTATAATTCTTTCACCCAAGTAAGGCAGTACTGCCACTGGGGCGCAAGGGGTCACATGAGAGAAGAATGGGAAGAATAAGATAAAGTGGGTAGCGAGGAAAGTATAAGAGAAGAAAAAATCAGAGAAGCAAGTATATGGAAGGGAATTCCACAGCAGGGATTTGTGAGATAAGAAAATGGTTGAGTAGAAGTGATGGTTACATTTGACTTCTAGGCAGAAGATTTTCCGGCAGTAGGCTGCCATTTCTTTCTACGGTAGACTGATTGCCAACCAAGGCTACAGAATCTAATACGTCCTGTTATTTAACCCATAGCTGAGGGGAGACGAGACGAAGTAATAACTTTCTCAATGGTATTTGCGCGTAAGTGAATGCAACGAATTCAACTGGAATTCGAACTCGGCTATGCGATTTCTCATTCTGTGCCGATATCCATTGCATCATAACGCACATTATTGCCGTAAAACTTTTGTTAAAGAGAAAATATACATGATTTGCAATAAAAAAATTAATTCAGTATTTTTAAATTAACATACGCAAGCTCTGTCTTAAAACAAGTGTGCCCTTTATAGGCTTTATTAACCATCAGCCGGCTTACAACAAATGGGGATTAGCTTCAAAGATCATACTAAAGATTAGAAGGTCATAGTAAAGATTAGCTTCACAGATCATGGTAAAGCCAACGTAAAAATAATTGAGTTGATGATGTTTATAATCTTTATTTATTTTTTTTTTATTTGAAGCATTTTTGATATTTTTCTGTTATTGCTTGATTTAATCTATCTTATTATTATCGAAACTACTCTTGGGCGATTAAATCATCTAATGGCTTAGAAATAAAAATATTTCATCTTTATAAACCTCTTTATTTTATGAGGATAAAAATTCTTTGAAATTGAATTAATTGTACTCTGTTCAGGATGATTTTAAGCATGAAAAATTCAAAATGTTTGCAAAGCTAATAGTTTGTTGCGGGTTTTACAGGTGAGGATGGTAATGTTTTAAAACTTTATCTTTTAAGTAACTTTTTTTTTTAATTGATTCACTCCAAGCAAGGCAGTAAATCCAGTAACACACAAGGGGTTACTAGGTGTAGAAGAATTAAGAACAGAAACATTAATGATGAGCGGGAAGAGAAAAGAGAAATCGGAGGACAGTAGATAGCAATTCACATTGCGCTTAAATTAAAGTTGGCTGGGCAATATGGAGCCGGAAGAGAGGTCCACGTGTGAGAAGTGTGAGAAAAAAATTATCAGAAAAGACTTAGTGACTAGAATTGAGAGCGATTAAGAGTGAGGTCTGCAGTATTGGTCCGAAACCCGTTGATTTGTGACTCATTGATAGTAAGGATTGTCGTAAGACCTACAAAATTATGGCAGAGGAGGAATGTTGATAATTCATCTACATTTGGTTACATTTTCATCATCATTTGGTTGGTTAATCTAAATAATGTCAATTTCATTTAATTGGTTAATTTCAAAAATGGTTATTTTCATCTAGTTGGTTAATTCCAAAAATATTATCAATTGGTTCGTTATTCTGTGAAAAATGAAAATTGGATTCAGGATTAAGAGTTAGACAAATATAGTAATCTGCAAATAGGAGGCAGAAAAAAATGGCTACTAATTGGTGCTAAGGATATATATATATATTTCTAAATAATCTGAAAATATTTTATAGAAGACCATGCAATTGTTTTATCAGAAGTAAATTTGTGAATGTTTATAGAGAAAAGTTTTCAAATATTTTATGCCACATGTTTTAATTTTTTTATAATTATTTCACCCAAGCAAGGTAGTACTGTCACTGGGGTGCCCCCCTGCACCAGGGTTACATGAGAGAAGAACGCAAAGTAAGGATAAGATAAAGGGGATAGCGGGGAAAGTATAAGAGAAAAAAGAATCAGGGAAATAAAAGATAGAAATTGGTGTTGCACTATCAGAGAAGCAAGTATACGGAAGGGAGTTCCACATGCGAGAAGTGCGGGAAAAGAAACTGATTGAGTAGAAGTGGTGGTTATATTTGACTGTTTTGACTGTAAAAGGGTGAGACCTAGTCGCTAATTTAGTAACCCGAGTAAATTCATGTAGAGGGAGCACCAGGGAGATAAGCTCGTCAGAGCAGAAGCCGTGAAAATATTTGCAATAAAGATAGAGGGAAGTCACATCCCACCGGTGAGAAAGTGATAAAAGTCGAGATTTCAAATCAGGATCGATTATATTGCAGATTTTTCTTTGAATTTTATTGAGAACCCTGGGATGAATAGCAGGAGCGCCGGACCAGATATGGCAACATTATTCAATGCACGGACGAATGGCAAATTTTTATATATGAAAGAAAGATTCTAACGAGAAAAACGTCCTGACCCGACACAGTTACCGATCTTTTTAGCAGTAGCTGTAGTTATTAATTCGATGTAGTCGTTCCCCTTGAGATCGGCTGAGAGAGAGAAACTGGGGAGGCGCAATGTATTGCTTTCTGGGAGACTAGCGTCATTCATACTGATAGGAGGTAGGATAGTTTGTCTATGGAGGAATAAAGAGAACAGCTTCGTTTTGGAAACACTAAAAATTATAAGCTACTTCTTGCTCCAGTCTACTACAGATTGGAGGTCTTTTTCAAGATCAGCATCGACTTTTACTTTGTCAGCTTAGCAGATTTCTTATTGAAACTGAAGTAAATGGTGTCGTCAGAGTAAATGCCTACTTTGGAATTGATTACATCAAGAAGATCATTGATGAAGATCAAGAAAAGCGTAGAACCTAGGATAGAGCCTCGAGAAACACCCGCGTTCATGTGATAGGATCTGGAAACACGCCCGAATACGACCTTCATTATGCAATTTGACAGGATTAGATTGAATTAGTGTCCATTTATACCATAACCCTGTGGCTTGCGAAGAAGGATAGAGTGCCAAAGATTGTCAAACGCTTTGGAGGTATCCAGGGCAACAGCTCGAGCTTTGCCGTTCTTATCGAGAGCCTGGTATATGTATTCGGTGATGGTCGTTAGCATATCAGCAGTAGACCTGGCGAAGCGGAAGCCATACTGTTTGTCAAAGTATAGGATGTGAGATGTGAGATGATGTACCACTTCAGTATTGATAATAGCCTCGAATACTTTACCAAAAATCAGTAGTCGGCTGATAGGGCGATAATTTGGGTGGTCTGACGGTTCTCCAGAGATTTTAAAAACAGGAACTACAAAGAAGGACTTCCAACGAGCTGAAAAAAATGAAGCACAGAAACAATAGTTGTATAGTTTTGAGAGGGTAAGGAAAAGTTCAGGAAAACGTTTCTTTAGGACGACCACGTATGGGCTGAAGCTATCCAGTCTTTACTTTTTACTCTTGATAGAGTCTAAAAATATCTATACAGCATGAGTTATTTTTCTTTCGATCAAAATTTTCAAGATATTCGCTACACTATCTAGCAATTCATTTAATATAATCACACAAATTTATCATATTGCTTTTCTGGAGTTACCATCATCCGTGGAAGGATGAAAGCATTCCATATAATGATTAAAAGCTTTTCTTTTCCTTTTGGAAGCGTTAACGTTTACAAGTCATTTCTTGCCCTCATAAACATAACATAATCATATATGATCCTGTAGAATCACTTCTACATACATGTACATACTCATATATGTCATATATATATATCGTATATATATATATATGTCATATACTCATATATGTCGTATATACTCATATATGTCGTATATATATACTCATATACTCATATATGTCGTATATACTCATATATGTCGTATATATTTACTCATATACTCATATATGTCGTATATACTCATATATGTCATATATATATATCGTCATGTACTCACGTATACACACATGCACGTACATACTCTTACTTTAGTACCACACGTGAAACCTCTTTTTCCCGCGCTTTATTCAGAAATATATAAGCTGATGTTCACACGTGCTTAGAACAGTTGGATCCTGCTTTTCGGAGCTAACCGTCCGAATGCCGCTAGTTTCTTTCCCACTCACACACTGCGCTAATTGCCTTCAGCAATTAGCTACACCAAAAATGTTTCCCTCTCTCTTATAAGCATACTTCACTACATGTATAATTATATTCAACTACTAATTAGTACAAACATAATACTTCCTTATTTCAGGAACTTTTCCAGTATGAACACTGAAACATTTTCTTCAACATCCAACAGAGAACTTTTTCCACTATATCTTGCATACACAAAATAATCAATCCTGTAACTATGTTTAATACATTGTTATTATTCTTGTTATATTGTTCTCTGAGTTATTTTATTTATAACTGTAGTGGATTAGGCAACTAGTCTACTTTAATATGGTGATTCCACTTTTTCAATTTCTACCACGACGTTCGAGCTACAACTAATGGTAACCGCGTTGTCCAGTCCACAACAATCCAAATGACATTAAATAAGTGAAATCGAAACGAAAAGCACATCTCAGAATGGTGGATTGAAATGCAAAACACAAGACTGTACTCCAAATATATTTCCTAAAATGATTTGATATATTCCAGAATACTGTTAAAAGAGGTAAAATTCAAAGCTAACTGAAAAAACAAACAACTAGAGAGTAAACATCCAAAAAACGGAATCTTTTATCGTCATAAATTCCTAGAACTGCAGCGGTCTTCGATATCTCGTTTACACTTCTATTTGTCATATCAATGAGGTCATTGAATTATTCGAAATCATCAAGTTGGATTTCCATTGACCCCAACGGAAATGGTCAGGCATTTCATGTAAATGAATGATGTTCGTTTATTACCCCCCCCGCGCCAAAAATAAATAATTCAGTAACGAAAACAAACTGGAGGCGTTGATTAAAGCAGGAATTTTTATGAAGACATCAAAATCAAATTAAACGCTGAAAAATGCAAAATACCAACGATATTAATGGTTCTTCCCGAAACTTAAACAATGCAAGACTATGGCGTCAAATTAGTAGTAAACAAACACAACAGAATATTATGCAGGAATTTTCAAAACGAGTTATTATCATTATTATATGCCTTTCCTTTTTCAATCACGAATATTCATCTTGGCTGTTATACTCTGAACAATTCCGTCGTCATACTCACTGACCATCTTCAGATGTCTGTTTTATTATTGTTTTGGGATACGGAATAGCAATACTCATCTTGGCTCTCATACACCGAAAGTGTCGTTCGTTCTAAACTCTGATCATCTTCAGGTGTCTGTCTTATTATATGTTTTGAGATACAAAATGGTAATACTCATCTTGGCTGTTATACTCACTACGTTTTGGTCGTAGTACGCCCTAACCATCTTCAGGTGTCTGTCTTATATATTTTGAGATTCGGAACAGCAATGCTCATATTAGCTGTTATTCCAGCATTTTGGTCGTTGTACTCTCTGACCATCTTATTCTACTCCATCAGCTTCTTTTCTCGCACTTCCCGCCTGTGGAATTCCCTTCCATTTACTTTGCTTCCCTTGGAGTGGACAGTGAACAGAGAAAGGAGCATGAGAGAGGATGCAGGTTAGTGAGATAGGAGATAACTATTGAATTTATATTCGAATTCTTGGAGATTGTAGCTGTCGAAGAAGCAAATAAACGGAGGGTATTCCACTACCTTCATTGTGCGATTTGAAAGGAATGACTGGATTAGGTCAAACAATTATCCAGTTATACCATAGCCCCGCAGCATGCGTAGAAAGCCAGCAAACTGTCCGTCGACAAACTTACCGTCGGCGAATTGTCTTTCGGCGAACTGTCCGCACACAAATATCTCAGTCTATTATTTCGCTTGAATTTGTGACATCGACCGACCAACGAGGAAAGCTCGTCAGAACAATTTTTTTTAAATTATATCACCTCGAGCAAGGCGATAATGCCACTGATGTGCAGGGAGCTACGTAAGAGTGAAAAGATTGGAAAAGAGAAAGCCGGAAACCACATCCTAAACCAGGAACAAGGGGTGAGCCTCTTCACCTGTTTAATAGACGTGGGTGGAGTGTGAACCGGGCGATAGTTTAGTCTATCTACTCCAATTGAAAAAAAAAAAAGAGAAAAAGGAGTGAAAAGATTGAAAAAGAGAAAGCCGGAGACCACATCCTAAACAGCCTCATCACCTGTTCGGGGAAATACTTACAGACGAGACAAAAAGAAGCTACGTTACATCACTGTGGTTTTTACTGCAGCCGAGGTACCAGGTTAGGATTGATAACATTACGGATTCTTCCTTAGGTTTGCCAAAAATCTCTGGACGCATAGCAGAAGCACCAGACCAGATGTCACAGCAATATTCGATGCATGAACAAATGGTAGACGTAAAAAAGAACATGATAAATTCTGGCGATAATAATTGTGAAATACATTGAACCGATTTCCCTAGCAACTGATTGAACATAATTTTTCGGCTTTTTTTATTATCCATAGTGGATGTGCATTGTGGTGAAGTGGATATCAGCTCGGAACGAGAAATCGGAGATCCAAGTTCGAATTCCAATTGAGTTCCTTGAATTCACTTACGCGCAAATACCCTTGGCAAAGGTATTAATATGTCTCTTCCCTTTATTTCGGGTTAAATAACAGAACAAATTGGGTTCTATAGCCTTGGCTGACAACCAGTCTACAGCTGGAAAATCTTCTGCCCAGTCAGTCATGTCTCGAAAGAGACATGATCGCCTAAACGTGTATCACGTATGGCACTTACTGACTTACTGAAAAACATGAGATCAATATGGTGCAGTGAGTTGCGCACCTGGAGGCTAGCATTAGCCATTCTGATGGAAAAATATGGAAAAAGGTCTTTAACATGATTAATAGAGAACACTTTTGTTTTAAAGACGTAAAATTTAACAAGCCACTTCTTACCCAAGTTCGCAACAGATTGTAGGCCATTTTCAAAATCAGTTTCTAATTTGATTTTACTGAACTTATCAGACTTGCTATTAAGACATAATTTATTTAGCAATAAATAATTGATACCTAGTCGAGAAACAATGACAACAGGAAGGTCGTAGTTGAAATAAGGAACAGATTTGATTCAAGAATATAGCCTTGGTGGACCCCAGCAATGCAAAATGCTCGAGACTAGAGTGGCCGTTCAAGACAACGATAGTTACGTGGTTTGAATCAGCTTAATCCTTAAAGAATGTTATTGAATACAGCAGACAACTAAGAAGGGCCGGAGAATACAACGGTTAATTCGTAGCAGTATGGCTCCAGATTCGATCCTTGCTTAAGTCTGAGAGTCCTGTGGCCTAATTAGTTACGGCGACGTCCAGGTAAGACGAGTTTCTTAAATTTGATGTGAGTTCAAGTCATTAGAAACGACTGATTTATTTCAATGTCACAATATTTACTTGTAATAGTTAAAGACTACATCAATCCAGAATGTTGTGATTACGAGCTAAAATTAAATTAGTAAATATTTAAAATATTCTACGGAATTAAAAAACAAAGATTTTAAAAAGTAAATCTGCATATTGCCCATTGTTATTCATTAGACAACATTAGCCAGGTATATTGAGGACACTTATGCGTATTTAACTTATATGTTAAAAAGATCGTCTTTTTTTTTTCAAAATTCCCACTAACCAATGTACATATACCACAAAACTTATGACTGACCAGACCGTAAAACTGTTAAGTTATCCACAAAATATTACATATTCTACATCTTATATATTCATCTACTCCGTTGTGGTACAGTGGATATCGGCTCGGAATGAGAAACCGGGGAGCCGAGTTCGAATTCCAGTTGAATCCATTGTATTCACTTACGCGCAAATACCCCTGGGAAAGGTATTAATCCGTCTCTTCCTTCCAGTTATGGGTTAAATAGCAGGACAGATTGGGTTCTATAGCCTTGGACGGCAACCAGTCTACCGCAGAAAGCAATGGCAACCTACTGCGGGATAATCTTCTGCCCAGTCAGTCATGTCTCTTTCGAGACATGATCGCCCAAGCGTGTATCACGTATGGCACCTAAACTGACTGACTCCGTAATTGGTGAGATTGAGTGAAGTGAACTGAAGGTGTTTTTCTTGAACTAATGTATATATGCAGTATTTACATTATTCGGACTATTGCCCTCATCTTTGTTGCCATTCGTGCGACGTTTCGGCCATTGTACGCTCCGGCCTTCTTCAGGTGCTAAGAATTTCGAGCCGAACCCTTTATAACAATCCCTGGAGTATATCATCCTCATTCCTTCTGTAAAGCCTAACCAACGTCTATATCCACTAGGTAATGTGTCTTTTAGGACACAGGGCCTAGTGGATATAGACGTTGCTTAGTTCCTGACTTGACTTTTAGAGTTGTGAGTTCAATACCAGGCTACAGCAGTGGTAAACATGCATCTTGCAGTATTAGAAGGAAACTCATGACTTCCAATCGAGGTTTACGAAAGGAATGGGGATGATATACCCCCGTGATTGTAATAAAGGTTTCGGTTCGAAGTTCCTAGCATTTGAAGAAGGCCGAAGCGTACAACGGCCGAAACGTCGTACGAATGGCAACAAAGATGAGGACAATAGTCCGAATAATCTAAATAATGTGAATACTACCTCATCTTAGAAATATAGACAAATAACAATGTGCATATGGTCGCAGCCTATCGTGTTTAAGACCTCTTCCAATGCAGTTTGATGGCATTGTCATCCGTTTCCATGTACTTTTTGACGGCAATTGCGTTCTTTATGACAGATTCATTTCAAACATCAAAGTAAAACAAAATGAAGAAAATTGTCTCTAGATTATCCATCATATTTACTCACAAATTATTTCAGAACTTTTAAAGTAAAATCGATTCGAAAAAATTACCTCAAACATTTCTTGCATAAGGCAATATAAATTACTAACAGTTAAATACGACCCTCATCTTCGATGATATTGTCTAGCACTCTCTTCTTTGTTTCTAGTGAAATTTTCCTGTGTCTTAGTACTTTAATCAGCTTCTGGGACGCGTCATTCGCCATGCCAATTCGCCTTCGGATACTCTGTGTCGCACATTCCATCTGCTGTTAGAACACTTCCTAGGTATTTAACTTTTTGTACTTGGTTGATTCTAGTATCCACCATCTGTATTTGGCATTTGGGTTGCTCTTTTTGCTGATGACCATGCATTCAGTTTTCTTACAGGTGAGGAAAAAAACTTGAAGCAGCGGAAAAACTTGAAGTATGCTGCGAATGTCTTGGACCGAGCATGTGAGCAATGATGAGGCGTTGAAAAGAATGGTAACGAAAAGAAAATTAATAGTGAGCATCAGGAAGAGACAACTGAAGTTCCTGGGACATGCAATGAGGAAGGAGGGCTTGGAGAACCTGATACTGACAGGCTAGATAGAAGGAAAAAGAGACAGAGGAAGGCAGCGGATAACATATCTAAAGGGCCTGATCAATTGGATGACGGAACGGGGGTTGCGAGGTGTAACAGGAGAAAACATACTAAGAGCCACCAGGGATAGGGAAATGTGGAGAACCATGATCGCCTACGTCCTGAAAAGACAGGGCACATAGAAGAAGAAATATGACCCTAATAGATTACACATGAAATGAAAGAAAGAACAAGAAGAATTTAAGAATAATTATAACTAGTTGAAAACCTGACTGCCAAACATTTTTATTAATAAAAATGCTTATAAGTAAAAGTGAACAAATGAAAAAATTTGGAATTGACAATTTATTCCATTTCATTGAAACTGACTAAATAATGACATTTACTTTGTGCCTCTCACTCTCCTGACATCTCTTCATCTAACATATTTTCAGATCATTGAAACATTTTTAGAGTTTTATTAATACAGTAATACAGATAGAGGTTTTGCTTCATATTCCTTACTCGTCTGGCATTGATTGATTCAGCTATAATCATTTCAGATCATTGCAATATTTTTAGAGTTAAAATAATATAGGAATGCATATACTTATAAATTTCACGGTTTCTGCTCCGATGAACTTAGCTATCTGGTGCCCCCTATATATGAATTTACTCGAGCCACAAGATTAGCAACTAGGTCCCACCCTATTATTGTGAAACAAATAAAATGTAAATGCAAATTCTACTCCATCAGCTTTTTTCTCGTACTTCCCGCCTGTGGAATTCCCTTCCGTTTACTTGCTTCCCCGACAGCTACAATCTCCAAGAATTTAAATGTAAAGTCAATAGTCATCTCCTATCTCACTAACCTGCATCCTCTCTCTCTCTCTCTCTCTCTCTCTCTCTCTCTCTCATGCTACTTTCTCCGTCCATTTCACTCTCATCAGTATTCTTATCCTTCTCTTACCCACTTCCTGACACCCCCTATAACCTACACTCTTTCTCATAACTTTCCTTCAAAAACAGTGGCAGTAAAATGCCTTTCTTGGGGAAATATATTAAAAAAATATAGAATTTTCGGGCGATCATGTCTTTTTCGAGACATGAATAACTAGGGCAAGATTATTCCCGCAATAGGTTGCCATTTCTTTCTGCGGTATACTGGTTGCCAGCCAAGGCTATAGAACCCAATCTGTCCTATTATTTGACCTATACTGGAGGGAAGAGACGGATTAATACCTTTCCCAAGTGTATTTATGCGTCAGTGAATGCAAGGAATTCAACTAGAATTCGAACTCGCCACCTCGATTTGTCGTTCCGAGTCGATATCGACTGCACTACAACGTACATTATTCTCCTTACTTACCCGGAAATGCTTCATCTGATTATTATCTTTTTTTTAATACAGCAATGCATATAGATGTTTTGATACATCTTTTTACACTCCCTGTATTGATGCATCTATCGCAATACATATAAAAAAATGTGCTTCATCTTCCTAACTCTCCTGGCATTGCTTCATCTATTTATCATTTTTTCAAAAAATTTTAACATTTTTGAGAAATAAAACAGTTTATTAATATTAAACGTGTTAAAACTGATTTTGATCGTATATAGGCTTAACCCAACAGATTATCTTACCTTGATCAAATATATCATTTAAAATGATTTGTTACTTTTTGTATCTTTAATCCCATCGTGACTTATATTACAATTCCAGTATCGAAAGAATAATTAAAGATTCAGGAAACATATATAGCCTAATTAGTTTATGCATGATTTATTAACTTAAAAGTACAACATATGAGTCAATATTTGACACATCTCGCCGTTTTAGCTTCAACGAAATCTTTGATGATTTTCTTTCTACTCAATTGCATACGATACGATCAAAATGAAGCAGCTTTGCATTTAAAGCAAAATATTATATTTTAAATCAAATATCTAAACTTATATATAAATGGAACTTTGTCTCTGTGTGTCCGTTACCTATAGACTCCAAAACGGCTGAACCGATTTTCTTGAAGATTTACACAGTTGTACTATAAGTGTCTGCGAGTGTTCTTAGCTAGGTTTTGTGTTGAGCTACCCCCAATAAATATCAAAAATCGATAATCGAAAAAATCGGGTTATAGAAGGAGTATCCGATTTTAATCAAATTTAATACACTCATAGACAAAGACATAAGAAACGATATTCAGAAGTTTCAAGGTTGCAGTTCTTACAATAGTGCAGAAAATCGATAATATATATATAAAAGGCAGGATGTTTGTGTGTGTGTCTGTTTATCTGCTTGTATGTCTGTATTTTTTCAGCCCTTTTATTTTAGTTTTTGATTCGGGTTTGGCTCTAAGTAAGTATAATTGTAGTTCTTAGTCTCAGCCATGATACCATTTACTCAGAGGACTTATTTGGCCTTCAAAATTCAGTTTACGACGGAAAAAAACTTTTTTGATATCGATAGCAGGAAATCAAAATTTGACTTACATCCATTCATTTTTCTTTCAGTCTACGGTTTCGCTTTAACTGGAAACAACTATTGCTTTTTAGTCTTTCGTGCCAACGTCCAATGAGTCTGAGCTCTAGGACCATGGATTAGTTTTAAAGCTTTCATTACACCCGAGCAACGCCGGGTTATACTTTTTTCTTTTTTTTTTTAATCGTGTCACCCCAAGCAAGGCATTGCACTGCGCAGGGGGTTACATAGAGGGATTAGGTATAGGAAATGTCAGAAGGAGGGTGATAGACGACTTAGGATGTAAATAGGGAGAGAGTTGGAGAGAGTGGGTGCGAGTTAATGTGTTAAGAGGTGTCTATTGACCTTACATTTAAACTCCTGGAGATTGTAGCCGTCGGGGAAGCAAGCATGCGGTAGGGAATTCCACGGACAGGAAGTGCGAGGAAAGAAGCTGTTGGAGTAGAAATTGCGGTTACATTTCATCGGTTTCACTGTAAAAGGGTGGGGCCTAGATGCCAATCTAGTATCTCGTGCAAATTCACATCTAGGGGTCACCAGTGATTTAAGTTCGTCAGAGCAGAAGTATTTATATAAGAGGCACAGGGAAGCCACATCACGCCGGTGAGAAAGATACTGCAGGCGGTCAGCCAAGTCGTTATCAGTCACATTACAGATTCTTCGCTGTATTTTGTCAAGAACCCCGAGGAGAATAGAAGGGGCACCCGACCAGATGTGGCAGCAGTACTCAATACACGAGTGGATGGTGGATTTATATAATTGCAGGATAGATTCAGGCGGAAAGAATCTCCGGGCCCTGCACAGAGAGCCGACTTTCATAGCTGTGGATTTAGCTATGGATTCGACGTAGTCATTCCACTTGAGGTCCGCTGAGAGTGTCAGGCCAAGCAGGCGTAGTGATTTACTCTCTGGGAGGCAAGCCTGTTCCATGCTGATGGGAGGGAGGTACGGTTGTCTGTGGTGGTTAATTGATAGCAGCTTCGTTTTGTTTTGTGTTTCAGGAATTGCATTCGACGTTTTTTGTTGTTGTTTTTTTTTTTGTTTTGTTTTTTTTTTTTGTTTTTTTCGATTAACAGTTTTTATTTGTGTTTTCCGTTTTGGAAAATGTTTTTATTCCTTTTCTAAGAAAAAACTCATGTTTGTTCTTCCGATATCATCATTCAATATTTTTTATATAACATTACAAAATATTTATCATATATTTTTTCAAATTAGAAAAGCTAACATTTATTAGGTCAAGCGATAAATTTTATTTTCCTTTAAAAAATGTATTCTACATAAAAATAAATTACAATCGCATTTTCTTTCATTATATGTTCGTCATTATTTATAATTGCCTGTTGCTATTTATTTAGCAGTTCTTCCTTTAAGGAAACTTCTGTTGGTTTTGACAGGAAAAGGCGTTCAACAAACTCTTAAAACTATGATCTGCTTATCATCTTTTCAGATCACTCCAACATTTTTATATTTATTAATATAGCAATACAAATCTATGTTTTTACACATTCATCTTAATCCCCAGGCATCATCATTTATCCATCACACCTAATGGTGCATAGGGCAGCAACTTTTTGTTGCTGTTTCTGTAACAAACTGTTTTTAACGGGGCAGGGTTGTTAGCCCTGCGCCCAACCCCCAAACCTGGAGGACCAGTGGACCATTCTTGGTGCTTATGTTTACAGCACCTGGTATTCCCAAATGGTCACCCATTTAAGTACTGACCAGGCTCAATATTGCTTAACTAGGGTGATCGGACGGGACCTGCTGCATTCAACACGATATAGCCGTAGACTAATCCCCAGGCATTGCTTCATTTCAGATCATTGCAAAGTTTTTAGCGGTACATTAATACATATAGAAATTTTAACTTATCCTCCTTATTCTCCTGGCCTTGCTCCATCTGACTATTATCTTTTAAGATCATTGCAACTTTTTTAGAGGTTTATTAATATTATATGTAGATGCCTATTGTCCTCAAGTGGATAAAAACATTGGTCATAATAATTAAGTAATGTAAGGTGCTGAAAACAATGTACGAATTTGAACAGACTGATCAATCTCTATATTTACCATGTCTCGACGGATATTTCAAATAGCTATGTAAATGAGGGTGACTTTTTTGGGTTTTCTGCTCTCTAAGGAATCTAAGAGAGGTGCTTCTGCAATGTAAGACCTGAAGCTGTCCTAATCAGCTTTCGTGTATCGGTAGATTGTTCTATGAAATGACGCATCTGCGCGTATTCGACTTTACATCAACTTTTGACAGAGATCAACCTCAATGGTCTTAGGTGTCCAACGGTGGTAACACCTCGACGGAGTATTGATCACGACAGAAGGTGAAGAAGAGGTCTAAAACGTTAGCATCATGCCCAGTCGTATCGAGTAGACTAACCTACAATTTCAGTCAGTTCGTATGCTATAAGGAAGTCATGACGGTATTTGCTTTCCTCGTCGGTTATATTTGAGTGAACTCCTTGTGGTGAATGTTGAAATCGCCACAAATATGAATGGTAGCTGAGAGGTGAGTAGAGAGGATGTCGTCAATATTTTCCTTTATTCTGTCAACCAAAGGCATGCTATGAACGAGGAGCACCAGAAAAAATATGTGAGAAGTCAGTCTTCGTTTTGGATATTTCCCGCAAGAAAACCCATCATGGACATAATCCCCAAGTTCATAGCCATGTCGAATTAAAGTGTCGTTTATGGGGGTAGTAATGAGTAAATTGGGATTATGGAGTCTTGAACTGGAATAGAGTCCATGTTTTGGATAAGAATATTAGGTCAGGCTTAACTTATTGAAGATGTAGTTCAATCCCGGGAGAGTTGGATCGTATGCTTCTTATGTTAGTAAAAGAGATTGAGGAATTGATGTTTAATTTTTAATGCATGGTCTAGCATTTGATTCTACTGTGTGTTTTATTTTTTGTTTATTTTTTTTTATATGTGGAGCTATGCGTATCCCTCCACCAGTTAATCCGCTGTTATATAAGTCGGTTCTCTGTGCAGGGCCGGGAGGTTTTTTCCGTCTGAATCTATCCTGCACATTTATAAATCTACCATCCGCCCGTGCATTGAATACTGTTGCCATATCTGGTCGGGTGCTCCTGCTATTCTCCTTGGGCTTCTAGACAAGGTACAGCGGAGGGTCTGTAATGTGATCGATACCGACTTAGCAGACCGCCTGCAGTCTCTCTCTCACCGGCGCGACGTGGCTTCCCTGTGTCTCTTCTATAAATACTTTCACGGCTTCTGCTCCGATGAACTTAGATCACTGGTGCCCCCTAGGTTCGAATTTGCACGAGAAACTAGATTAGCAACTAAATCCCACCCTTTTACAGTGAAACCGATAAAATGCAACCGCAACTTCTACTCCAATAGTTTCTTTTCTCGCACTTCACGACTGTGGAATTCCCTTCCACATGATTGCTTCCCCGACGGCTACAATCTCCAGGATTTTAAATGTAAGGTCAATAGACACCTCCTAACAAACTAACTTCCATTCTTTCAAACACTCTTCCCACCCACCCAACTATCTATCACTCCCCTTCTGACATTTCCTATATCTAACCACTCTTCCTATTTACCTCCCCCTATGTAGCCCCAAGCGCAATAGTGGCAGTGGAATGACTTGCTTGGGGTGAAATGATTAAAAAAAAAACCACTATGGAAACTGTACACTTCCTCATAGCATCAAGAGATCCTCCCGGGAAAAGCTGTACAGTCCAGATCCCATTCACGAAGTAGCTACGTAGTAAACTCCATATTATGCATCTGCTGATAGGAGAGTGCTGTGGGATCTCCCCTTTGTATATGATTGACGTTGACCTAAATTAGGACCATCAATAATAAGACAAACGCCAAATATAGGTTTAGACATATATTAGACAAAACAATACAACGATACAAGATATACACATAGAAAAGCCAAAAGAGAATACTGTACTGTAAGTCATTCAGTGAACGTTACTAGAGTCTCCACAGAGTCTCAGCAACACACTGAGCGTTAATAAATATCGGCTACATATAGTCCTATGACAAGTCCATTATCATATGTGAGTAACACCCCACAACAATGATAATAGACTCAAGTGAGTATACTTATACTCCTGCCATAGAGAGAACAGCAGTTGAGAGTTATAGAAAGATCCGTTAAATTTATCGGAGAGTACCGGAACTGATACGTAAGTTACCGAGAGATACCGAAGTTACCCAGAGATTACCGCGTCAGAAGTCAGAATAGCTCTGAGCTCTACTCAGCTAGAATAAGATACACAGATATACTATTTCCAACGACTTCACTTCAAGACTTGTATATATTTACTTCTTATGAATAGTATTCCTGGATTTACTAGCCTGCGTTCAAGTTTGTATATTACGTTCAATATTACCTACTTTTCTATCACAATATCTGTTTTTGTTGTTCATTATTTTGTGCGGATCCTCACTCGGAATCCACAACAGATAGCCTTCTTAAAAGCTACTCTACGTGCCGGATCCTTAACTATCAGGTGGATAACGCCAGCCCGGAAAAGCATTTACCTCATGCACACTTTATGAAGAGACAACCAGTCTAGGATTGAGTAGGATCTATAGGCTGTGGCAAAATAAACTTAAAACAGCAACCAGCGAATGAATCGTGGCTCTCTCAGCTGGTATTTCAATCAAGTCTTTCCTTCTTGAGCTCTGTCTCAAAATCTCACTGACAGACGTTTCAGCCACCAACTGTGAACGTTCTTTTTTCTCCCTTTCACTGGGAAAAATTCGTTGCTTTTATATCTGTCCATGTACCCACAATCCATTTGCGTCTTCCTGTTATCCCATAATGCATTGCATATTTTTAGTGTATAAAAATGCAATGCAAGTCCCCCCTCATTCTCTTACATTATCTGGCCGAGGACGGATTACGTCAGAGCGGTAAGTGATTTGTTCTTTTTCCTTCATTTTAGCTGCAGTAGCTTTACACGTTAAGCAAATACGGGCTCTCTTTTGGCGAGGACAAGGCAAGTCGCAAACAGTAGTGCTAGTCCCAGGTTGTATCTCATGTCTGCCACATTTTCATACGTCTGAAGTGAAGACATGATTTTTACCTAGGAATCAAGCTGTTTGGGTCAGAAACATCATACCTAAACTAGACATCGAGACAGGATCGCTAGAACGCAAGAACGAAAGTATCCACTCGGAGAAAGGAGTTACAAATGCTCCTCTCCTATCCCCATTTCATTTAGAATTATTGAATGACTGTACCCCTAGAATCTCTAGGGGATAAAGACTATCTAAGTCTGGGAGGGAGGCACGATTTTTACTATATTTTTCATTTGTGTGGTTTTGTCAAAAGTTAGAATGTTAGTCTGTTTCTAAAAGACAAAAAAAAAGGAGGGAACTTTTGCATAGTTACATAGAGCATCAACAAGTTTAACCAGCTACCTTAGGGTCAGATGACAAAAAAGTTATTGTAATATATTATGTAAATTTCTAACTTATTATAGGTTATTTTATCCTTCATGTAATTAAAGAGAAAACGAAAATTCAGACTTTCGCCTTCACAGAAGTTTGCCTTTAACAGAAACGGAGAATAAAATATTCATGATACGTAAGTTACCGAGAGATACCGAAGTTACCCAGAGACTACCGCATCAGACGTCAGAATAGCTCTGAGCTCCACTCAGCTAGAATAATACACACGGATATACTATTTCCAACAACTTCACTTCAAGATTTGTATATATTTATTTCTTACGAATAGTATTCCTGGATTTACTAGCCTGCGTTCAAGTTTGTATATTACGTTCAATATAACCTAGTTTTCTATCGCAATATCTATTTTTGTTGTTCATTATTTTGTGCGGTTCCTCACTCGGAATCCACAACAGATAGCCTTCTTAAAAGCTACTCTAAATAAACGGAGAATAAAATATTCATTCAAACCACACATAAAACAGAAATTTTTGCATTGTCTTTATCGACTGACATGCGAACATGGAAGTATTTTCAAATATACTTAGCAAGTTAATATATATATATATATATATGAACAAGTTTGAATAAAAATCCGACAAAGTTTGTTAGTTTAATTTATAACAAGAGAGGAGATAGGGAAGAAAGATTTAATCTTCCAATATTTCCCCCATTATTGGCATTATAATATCCATAATTCAAGGACAGAACGGAATGACTAAAAGAAAAAGGAATGATAAACATTCTTTGTTCTCAGAGAAACTTTTAAACTACTAATACATACACAAAACTATATATACAAATATGGCCAACGCAGTGAAAAAATGTATCGCATATATCTATGGCAAAGCAAATATGAGAAACAAAAAGGAATGGTTTTATATAAAACCTAGAGAAACTACTGAATCTGGAGAAGCCATGTTTAAATCTCCAGATTCAAACAAGCCATATTCATCTACTATGTCCCAGACATACGGCAAGATTTGGGATTTCCCAAATTGAAGACTGCGAGCTGGAGTTTCTTTCTACATCTGAGAAAGATATATTCTCAAAGGAAAACGGCGTCATGTGCTTGTAAACTGCTGGATGGGGGTATTAAGCCTCAGCCCAGGTCCAGCTCGGTGTGGAGTGATGGACCTTGCCACTGTATGGAGTGACGTCATTAAGAGGCCGTCATGTATATTTATTTAAATGTATTACTTTTTATGGATAATTTTATTTACGTATATATTTGAACGCATCACCCTAACGATCCCGTTATTTCAAATGCCTTGGGTAAATTTCAATCATTTGAATATTTACTTGAAAAATCTAATTCATTATAAATAAATGTAATATATATTCTCCATAAATTATTGCATAATATATTAGATTAAAAAATATATATACGGGAGTAGATAGATAGATAGATAGATAGATAGATAGATAGATAGATTGATTGGAGATTTAAGAAAGATAGATTGGAGATTTAGGAGATTTAGATAGATAGATAGATAGATAGATAGATAGATAGATAGATAGATTGATTGGAGATTTAAGAAAGATAGATTGGAGATTTAGGAGATTTAGATAGATAGATAGATAGATAGATAGATAGATAGATAGATAGATAGATAGATAGATAGATAGATTGATTGGAGATTTAAGAAAGATAGATTGGAGATTTAGGAGATTTAGATAGATAGATAGATAGATAGATAGATAGATAGATTGATTGGAGATTTAAGAAAGATAGATTGGAGATTTAGGAGATTTAGATAGATAGATAGATAGATAGATAGATAGATAGATTGGAGATTTAAGAAAGATAGATAGATTGGAGATTTAGGAGATTTAGATAGATAGATAGATAGATAGATAGATAGATAGATTGATTGATTGATTGATTCCGGTGTAATGCTCTCAGATATCAAATCTCACTCCTGCTTTTTGACGGTACCCGTAAGGAACACCAGCAGCAGCTTGTGCCTGACTTAATTTAATAACTCATAAAAATGGTGTGTTTTTACTTGTGGAATAATTGGCTGGGTTCTATTTCATTTGGCAGCTAATGCAAAGAAAATAGAATTGCGTGGAGATTGAATTTTCAAATAATTTGCTTCTTCATTGAACTATTGAGATCGCTTGCAAAATTAAATAAGAAACATTACTTTGGTGACGTGTTAGATAACAGCTGAAGATTTTTTTTAATTTTAACATACAATTGAAATCCTTAAAATAAGAATTTAATAAAGTAAATCAATAAACCGATTCATGTGAATAAAATTAAATGCATTTTAAATATCAGGAAAACGAGACTTGCACTCAAAAGGAAATTCAACATAAAAATGAAAACGTAAAATTTTTCCTTTTCTTCCCTCAAAAGTTGTTGGGGGTGGAAATGGATGCTGTATCAAATCGATTATTTTATTTATCGACTATTTAAAAATAATATGCAAAGTCTTTTTTTTTCAAAGCTGTTGAATATCAGAAATATAGCTTAAGAAGTAAACCGAAAATTCTTTGGGAAATTTAGTTCTTTTGTTAAGTCTTACAGACATTTTGATCACAATTTTGATCACAATTTTAAAATGTTTTCGAAAGATAATAGTGAAGATTCTCTCAAGTTGTTAATTTCTGATTTTGAACAGGAGAACGAAAATAGAGGGGAAAAAAACACTGTAAACAGTGCAGGCACATCACTCGAAGCACTATTTAAATGTAGCGCCTGCTTCTCTTTTTAGCAAGTTGATGACGTATTAAGTAATTTATTAACTAATGAAAACGTTTCATATTTCATAATTCCCAAAGCCTCTTTCAAATCGCCCAAAACTCCAAATAGCCTGCGACCAAACAAAAAAAAATCATCTTTCTCTCTCAGTAGCATTTGTATTGAACAAAACAAGATCTAGATTTAAAATTCAAATGCTAAGCACTGACTCATTGATTTTGTTAGAAAAAAGGACTCGAATTTACAAACTTTGCCTCGTACACACGCAAAAGCGAATCTAAAACAAAACTCATGAAATTTCACACCTTAATGCGAAATGTTTTTCGCCCAATAGATAACTAGGAAACATCTAAAAACAAAATTCAACTAATCTTCAATTCTCAGAAACAAATTCTTTTACGGACCTTTTCCCGAGCCGAGACGAAGTTTGTTCGTCGTTCAATGGAAAGGCCAGAATCACATCCGGGAGTGAATTCCCAAATGACCTTTTCGCGTCTCACAAACGAAATAAAAGCCGAGCAAGTTCGACTGTCGCCAGAGAAAAAAATGACGTGATCATTAATACGTCCCTTGACAAACGTCAAGCGATCGATATTATTATCTCTATCTTTCTGTCTCACCTCCTTCCTCTTCATCGTTCACCCGTCTGTCTCTTTTTATACTTGATAACCGAACGGATCCCTTTAAGACTAAGTGAATACTTCAAAGACATTCCTACGCAACGATAACGCTTATACATACATACACACAAGTTACTACTACGAACTCCTGATACCCTTAACTCCTTACTGTTTCTAATGAACGTTTAACTTCTACCAATTCATGTTATTCTGTTCTTTTAATAAATTTCTATTTAAACAAACAAAAGGCATACTTATATTCTTCCACAAATCCACCTGCTGATACCCTTCTGATAATTCCGATAATATCTGATAAAACTTTAAGTTGTCGTCTATGTTGGTTAATTGGCCTTATACCAGCTGACAGTTTCTAAAGCTACAGTGGTGACCCCTCCTACCACACAGTCACAAGCCGACTAAATGTCACTGTATCCAGTCCAGATCAACGTCAACAACCAATAAGTCATTCCTATTACCACTTCTTACAGCAAAAAGTATTTTTACCTCGAACCTACACTACGAACTCCGAAATGTAATGGAGAAACTTTATTTTCTACGAGTGTGAACAAGACTACTTTGTGCCTATATACAACTGCTTAACTTAATCCTTAACCAGCATATATCTGTAAATTTACACTATCATAAATTGTATTATGCAAATCAATGTTTTATATATAAAATTGTTAATTGAAAATTTTCAGGATATGTTTGTGTTCATACCAGCGATATATCTTTTCTGTTTTAGCTCATAATATCTAACCTTATTAATATATGGAAAATAAATTATTTTGCTCAGTTGCTAGGTTTATTACACAATTAACACGGAACGTTCCTACGACGTTACAGACAGATTTTATTTTGGTTGGGGAGATGTGACGTTTTAGCGACTTTACTGTTGTAATTTTCCACGCCCCAAACAGGCAGTTCATTCGCAAGACCACCATAACATTGAGAATTACTGTAGCGGAAAAAATCTGCTGTAGTCAAATTATATCAAAATATTTTTCTTTCGCTTAACAATATGTGAGGAAAATATAACATTACCTGACGTATTGTTTTAAATATAGAGTAATATATTTAGATGATGAAGACACGTTCTAACATCACCTTGCAACTTATTAAAAATGGATAACTAGCTAGCTACATAGATAGATAGATAGATAGATAGATAGATAGATAGATAGATAGATAGATAGATAGATAGATAGATAGATAGATATGAACAGGCTGTGGTATATAAATACAAAACAGACTTAGATAGATAGATAGATAGATAGATAGATAGATAGATAGATAGATAGATAGATAGATAGATAGATAGATATGAACAGGCTGTGGTATATAAATACAAAACAGACTTAGATAGATAGATAGATAGATAGATAGATAGATAGATATGAACAGGCTGTGGTATATAAATACAAAACAGACTTAGATAGATAGATAGATAGATAGATAGATAGATAGATAGATAGGGAACTCTTCTTTATGCTAAACTTGAACTCTGAAACGGGTATCAATGCCTCAATGCCATAGCATCAGCTCTCAATTCCTGGCTATTCGCCCATTATAGCAAAATACGACCTCCTAGATCGCGGCGGTCACGGGCCTTATGCCTACATCAAGGACAGATTTCCCTGCAACAGTGACAGAAAACACGAGGAACCTTACCTCGTATATGAGTTTCAGCGTGGTACCTATCCATAGTCCCACATTCGTACTTTGCTCTATATTGTCTTCAGGATGAAGGGTCAGTAATCTTTTATCAAATATCAATGAAGATTGACAATATCCTCACAGAAATTCGCTCGACCAATTTTCACATGTGGTGACTTCAATGTTCACCACAAAGAGTGGTTAGTCTAACAAAACTGATAGGGAAGTCAGATATTGCAGAGACTTCGACATCGCTTATAATTTGGCCTAGATCATCGCGTAACCCACCCGAGTCCTGGATGTGACGGAAACAGCAGGCAAACCTCCTGGGCTTTTTTCTAACATCCTTCTCTTAAAAATGTACATCAAAAGTTTTACCCATCATCGATACATCAGATCATTCCCTAATTAGTTTCAAGATTGATTCCAAACAAATGACATTTCCTGATTTATCGTTCCATAGAACGGTTTTTGCTATGAGAAGGCAGACTAGGACAGCTATATGAAGCAATCTTTTCTTTCAGCACTTTTCAGACATGCTGTTTCCAAAACTGCTGCCTTAATCTCCGAAAGGGATCCTTTCTGGAATGGAGTGTTTTAAACCCCTACACACCCACCTACCAAAAAGTCATCCCTTGTTAACACCCTAAACGCGCTGTAGCAATAGTTCACCGGAAACACTACTTCAACATCTATTGCAATAAACGGTGTAGTTTGAACATTAATTCTTTCAGAACCGCCCGCAATCACTGTAAGAGAGTTTTGAAGAGTGCAGGCTGCAGCTACGAGCGAGCTATCCAGGTTCAGGTTTAAATGAAACAGAATGGATCTCGTGAGTAAATTATGAATAGTGTTAAATCGGCTGTGCCCACTATTATAAATGACTCAATATCCTCCTTGACAAACAAGGCGAAGCTCTTCTCCTATATCTTTGCTTCAAACACAACGTTAGATGCCAAAGACCATCCTCTCCCCAACTTCCCACGTCTCACTGAGCACAATCTCAGTAATAAACCCATTTCAGTAAAAGAAGTTTACATATCGAAAACCGTGACTCCGAAAAAGCCACAGATCCGGATAAAATTTCAGTGGCTATCCATAAGAATATCAATCTAGAATTCTAGAAAAACATATTTAAACGCTACTTGAAAGAGAAACCTTTCCCAATCATGGGAAAGTTATCAAGCGTATGTCCGGTCCTTAAATACGCGGTCAACCGATTTTCCCCCTCCAAGTACAGATCCATTAATCTCCTCAGTAAAATGAGCAAACTTTCTGAGGACATTAGTAACGTCGTGGTGCAACTCGATAGAAACAACCTCTTGTGTGACGAGCAGTCTGGGTTTCGATCAGCCCAATCCACTGCTGATGTACAAATTACCATTACACACAGAAATAATGAGGTCCTTGACGACACACATATCACAAGAGCCACAACATTAGATAACACGAAGGCCTTTGACAAAGGTTTACTACAAAGGCTGTCCGGCTATGTAATCGCTGGAAGAGATTTCTCTTTTATAGTCTTTCCTAACTGAAGGGCTAACCGTCCGAGTCCCTAGCGGTCAACGCAGGTGTCCCCCATGGAGCACATCTCGGACCAACCCTCTTTTGGTTTACATAAATGACTACCTAAAAATATACTCCGATCATTTGCAAATATATGTACTGATATACGACGATATATGGTCACATTGCCAAAAGACTTAACTATCAGAAATTGGCAGCTGACTTCTTTTCCGATCTAACACTAACTTCCCAGTGGGAGAAAAAAATCGGAGAGAAGTAAGTTTCACTCAAAAAGCTTCTTCTCGTGAACCACAGCTCTATTGAACAAACGTCTAAGAAGATTTTCCCCGATCATAGCAAAAGGCCTTATACTTAAAAAGAAACAGTTAAAACGGTCTGGAACGTGTAATGAGCAAAGAAGGTGTGGCAGAATAAACTTAAAACAGCAACTTAATTGTGGCTCTCCCAGATGGTGTTCCAATCAAGTCTTTCCTTCTTGAGCTCTGTCTCAAAATCTCACGGGCAGACGTTTCAGCCACCAACGTTCTTTTTCTCCCCCTCACTGGGAAAAATTCGTTGCTTTTATATCTGTCCATGTACCCACAATCCATTTGCGTCTTCCTGTTATCCCATAATGCATTGCATATTTTTAGTGTATAAAAATGCAATGCAAGTCCCCCCTCATTCTCTTACATTATCTGGCCGAGGACGGATTACGTCAGAGCGGTAAGTGATTTGTTCTTTTTCCTTCATTTTAGCTGCAGTAGCTTTACACGCTAAGCAAATACGGGCTCTCTTTTGGCGGGGACAAGGTAAGTCGCAAACAGTAGTGCTAGTCCCAGGTTGTATCTCATGTCTGCCACAGAAGGTTTAGAGAATTTGACACTCACTGTACATATTGAAGGCAAGAGAGGCAGAGAGAAGCAGATAGTAACCTATCTAACGAGTTCATGTAAATAGATGGCAGACCAGCGAGTGGAAATGATAGTAAAAAGATAATCATTGCTACAAGGATAGAAAGTTGTGAATATCCATGATTAGCCCCATCCTGAATAGACATGGATCATAGAAGATGAAGAAAAATATTAATAACATACAAAGAAAAGTCATATAAGGTTATTACGATTTTTATAGAAGGTGTAAATAAAGTCGACAATATTGTATTGTTTTGTCCCACAGAAACATTTAATAATTGATTTTTTAATAATTGTTTTAATTATTTCACCCTAATTTTGATCACATCTCTCTCCATCTATTGCATTTTGATCAAATCTATCTATTTATAGCATTTTCATCGCATCTATCTATCTATCTATCTATCTATCTATCTCTATCGCATTTTGATCACATCTGTCTATCTATCGCATTTTGATCACATCTATCTATCTATCTATCTCTATCGGATTTTGATCACATCTATCTATCTATCTATCTATCTATCTATCTATCTTTATCGCATTTTCATCACATGTATCTCTATCGCATTTTGATCACGTCTATCTCTCTATTATAATAAAGCCAATAAGATTCAAAGAGTTACTGAGTGTGAAAGAATATAAGAAAAACATTATTAAGACGAGTGAACAATAAAGCAACAGGAATTAAGAAGACAGGGTGTAACGATTGACGATACATTTAAATTTGTGAAGATCAAGGTTGACGGTAAAGCAAGAAGTAGGAAGGGACTTCCACAAGCGAGAGGTGAGAGAGAAGAAACTTAACATAGAACATACTGCTACATCTAGTAATTTCAACTCAAGGCTGTATCCGAGGTCCTACACGTTTTCTCATCTTCATCAAGTAGACATCTATACAGATGACACCACTATGCCACTACCCGGCCGGTCGCTGTTGGTTTCGATCCAGCCAGCTGGTCGTAGATTGACTCTGTCACGGTTTTCTCCCTTGTCCCACGTTGTGTTGATTAATCACAAGGCAGTCACGTTAGTTCTTCACTAGCTGTCTCTCTGCCGAACTAAACCAAGCCGGGAAGTGTGCACACAGTTAAGTAATAAAAGAAAGAAATGTAACATCAAAGGAAATAAGTGTGCCGACGTCTGAAGTGTTGTGAAATAATGTCTTTATATACAGATTAATAGTCTCTTGAATAATTTCCCATCCCTGCTTCTATCAACTGGTAGCGGAACGGACTTTTCTTAGGTAAATCGAATTATTCTCCTAAGCAATAACAAGGAATCTGGCTGGCCGCAGCTCGCTGCTTCGAACAGAAGTCTAAGTTCGTTATATAAGTCTAGTCAACTTGTTGCTTGTTTTCCGGAATGTTACGGAAATTGCCGAAGTGCTGGGTTATTCTCTTTCAGTTAGCAATTTCAGACTTGTCTGAAAATTCTCTTCTTGTCTGTCTCTTAACTCTGGTTGGTTGATTGGCGACAGGCTTCTCTACGGTCGGCACCCAACAGCATGGCAATCATCTCTCTGTCTCTTTACTTCTTCGGTTGGGAACTGTCTTTGATCATTATGTTTCTGGACCGGGAAATCGAACTCTCTGCCACTCGAGCTGCAACTCTGATTTTGGTCCCTCGGGACCCTGTATTTATGCCTATGCCATGGTGTGGGGCCGACGGTCGCTGGGTGTCTAATCTTCCATCTCGGCGACCAATAAAATCCTGAGGTTAGCTGCGACTCGTTGTTGCCTGTGGTTTAGCCAATGGGATTAGTCTTCTTTCCATGACGTCAGTTGTTAGTCGTCTCACCCTTTCGGGGCTTGTTCACAGGACCAATGGAATCCCTCTCGATCTTATGACGTCATCTCCCCATACCTCTTTTCTGGGCTGGACTTAACCGAATTTTCTTTCTCAAAATTTTCTTTCTTACGAAACAATTTCGGGGATTTTTTTTTCTTAAAACAGTAGGTATTAACCTTTTTGAAATGTCCTCGCCCAAAACAAACTGACAAGGGTCCATTGACATTGTTACCCAAATAATAATTTATCCGCACCTGTTTTTAATATCCATTCTCTGAGTCACCTATATTTTCAAGCGACAAGAATGCCTTGTTATCTGATGTCAGTAAAAATACATTTTCTCTAAATTACTTGACTCGAAATCAAAACATTTGTTATCTTAATTCTTTACACAATTCATGTTAGCGAGACAATCCGGACACAAAATGAAATCTCCTTTTCCTTTACCCAGAAAAAGAACAACATTTAAATTTATCTTTCCTTTCTGTCTAGAATGACCGTCGCTAGGTTTCTTTGGGTGACCGAAAGCGACATCTTTTGTTTCGTGGCTTGAAACTAATTTAGTCTTTTCTTTCTTTTTCTTCTTTCTCTGGTCATCTTTTTCTATTCTTTTGCCGGCCAAAAAATAACAATTGAATCTATCTTTCTTTTAGGTTCAAGAATGACACTTGTTTTTATGGGTGGGCCGAAATCGAAAACAAATCCATTTCTCTTTTCTTTCTCTTCTTTCCGGGTTTACAATAATAGAGAAATACCAGGTGTTATTTTTGGTCCCTGCTTTCTTTTTTAAGATAAAGATTTTCCAGCTACAGTTAATAATTAGTTAATAAAATTAATCACCTCCGTTTTCCTTTGCTCATATTCGGAGGATAAGGAAAATTTCACTTAGTATGTTCTCTTATAATCTATAAAAGCAATTAGAAGATTTTCTGGTGATGGTTATTAATTAATTAATAAAATCAGTTATTTTCGATCCGCTACAAAATATTGTTATACACCATTCACGCCCGTCTCAATGAGAAATCTTCCAAGGCTGACAAAATATACCTGGTGTTGGGGCGCTCTCCACCTTTCCACGGAAATGGACTATTCAAATCACTGTATAAAATAGTAGTGATTATAACACGAGGAAGTAAGTCAGGGAAGGAAGTCGAGTAAGAAAGTCGAGTGAGCGAGTCAATCGGGTATTGCACCGGAAATGTTCTTGTAGTCAATCTATCACGTCTCTACGACGATACTGTATACTAATTACCTTGTTCTGTATTCTACTAATCTCCACCTCTTGTAAATACTTCTCTTTCCTGTCAATACACTTAGTTTTATACTATTACGTTGTTTCGTATTTGTTTGATTGTGTTTCTGTTGAAAATTTTGTTTAATTCTGATTCTTTTGGAAAGTGCTTATCTATTAGTTTAAAAAATATATGTCCTATTTTAGTCTTTACTTCTAAATTAAATGGTGGGTTGCACCAGATAATATTTTGTTTTCTATTGTTGTTTTTGATTTGTCTGTTTGGTTGAGAATTATATTGTAAAATGTTTTATGGCCAGAATTTTTTTAGTGCATCCTCATATATATTTTTCTTTTCATTAAATATTGATTTGTTTGACGAATTATTAGATAGTCTGTGTTCTCTGGCTTTGTAAATGAGGTTTAATGTATTTTATGTATGATAATTTAGTGTTTGTTTTCATGTACGGCGAAACATTTCCAGTTTGTAAATTAAGTTCTACATCTAAATATTATACCACTTTATTATTTGTGTCCACTGTAAACTCAAAATCTAGATCTTTGAATAATTTAAAAAATTGTTTCCTTATTTTATCATTCATTCTTTTGTTGTCTGGTGCTAGTATTAATCCGTCATATATATATATATATATATATATATATATATATATATTGATTAATTTTTTAATACTTAGTTTTTGGTCATAATAGGGTTAGACCAGTACACATTTGTATTAAAAAGTGTTCGATACAATTATATTACAGAACATTTGAATATATTTCCATATATATATATATATATATATATGTAGATAAAGAGAGAGAGAGAGGAAAACATTTGCTGAGATTTCTCTTTTGTATATATATATATATATAGAGAGAGAGAGAGAGAGAGAGAGATTAATCTATTAATTATCAGTACTGTAACAAAGTTCTAAACTGCCTATAATAATATTTCGTTATAATATGTAACTTGTAATAAAAACAAAACAAATAGTTTTAAACGTTAGTATTGCAACCTGTATGGATACTAAAACTGAGTTATCTCCCCCACACCTTATAATTTTTAAATCGGCGTCGTGCGTTCGCACGCGGATGCTTAAAACGGGTAACTATTTAAGCCATAAAACTTTTCGTAATGTACAACTTTTCGTAAGAGACATCACGCATTAATTACGTTTTAAAAATCAACACACCTTGAAGATAATTTTGGATGAGATTGAAACTACTAGGGACTCCATAATTAAAATAATAATAATAATAATAATAATAATAATGAAATTGGATATATAGTGACTTGTTCTGTTCATGTTTTCTGGAATCAAACATGCTTAAATGAAGATATACAGACGCAACAACAACAACACACACACACACGTGCGCACACGCACACACACACACACACACACACACACACACATGGATATATATATACAGTAATGTGCAAAATTATTAGGATAAGAAGTTAAGAACTATTTTATCTTTTATGAGGCATCAAAATAAACTTTAAAATCACCCCTGTCCTAACACATTTACCCACTACCGGTAATGTGCAAAGGTATTAGGACAGGGGTGATTTTCCTAAAAGCCTCACTGAAATTCAAATACAGGGTAAAAATCCAAGTAAATTACTAATAAATATTGATTATTTAAACCTAGGTGTAAAAGAAATGTATTAAAAATAAGTTATATTTAATTTTTCCTATTTTCTGTTAAACAAGTTATTTTGAAACTACTCTACTGTACATCTATGGGATATTTTTGATTAAAAAAATGATAAATCTAATGTTACTTCGCAAGACACACTTTGGGAACAAATAAAAGCTGCTTGGCAGGAGATACTATAAGATATACCGCACCCGACCGGAAGTTACTGCCGGCTGCTCAAACGTCCAAAAGTGTCACCACGGAAAGCAGAGCGAAGCTATTAATTTCCGGTCACTCAGCGTTTCCAAAAGTCAAAACACAGAAAAACAACAACAAGGTGACTTTCCTCTGTCATTATTTTTAACAAATATTTTCATGGCAACTGCTCTAAAATTCATTTATTCCTGGTGCCCCGACCACGTGAATTTAAGCGTACTACTATATCGGAATCATGGTTGCACCCTTTTACCATTGAAATAGTTAAATTAAATTTAACCGTCACTTCTATTCCAACAGTTTCATTTCTGGGATTTCCCGCCCGTGCAACTCCATTCCGTTTACTTGCTTCCCTAAAAGCTACAATCTTTAAAAAATTGAATGCAACGTTAATTGTTATCTTCTATATCTTTGAATTTCATTCGTCTTTTATTCTGGCTTTTTTCCGATGACTTGCTTCCCTACTTTCCTGATAGCTAAAATATCTAAAAATTTAAATGCAGCATCAACTACCATTTTCTATCTGCTCAAATCTCTTCATCTTTTAACCTTTCTTCAATACTACCTGTACCCTGTCTTTTCTCTTATCACTGTAACCCTCTGTGCTCTAGTGGGCGAACCCGCCTTATTTAGGGTGAGATGATTAAACATATATATATATATATATATATATATATATTCTCACAAAATTTACAATGTTTGATGGTATGTGTAGGTGTATGTATGAGTGTCTGTAAGTGCTTAACAGTTTTGGCAAAATCATTTATATACGTACTTAGGAGCAGCTGTTTGTGAAACAGAAAAATGGGAAAAGACGAAGATCATTGAAAACTCGCTGATTTTATATTAATACCACGTGATCCTAGTCACGTGATTGTATATTTAAGGAAGATATTCTACTCCCGTCATGTGATCGTCTTATTTAAGCATTTATCTATTTTATTTTGGTTCCAATAATGCTTCTATAGTTTAATCCATGAAAAAGAAAAATACTTTCAAAATGTTGGATGTTTTAAAAGAAAGATATTGATGGATAAATCCTCATCTAAATTGCGCATTAATGATAATAACACTGACATTTTATTTTAACAGATATATTTACCAAAATGGCAGAAAAATATCTTGAAATATTAAAGTCACTTTATTCAATAAATTTGCCATCGGTTTCACCCACGGCTTCGGAATCTCATGCATCTCTTCTGGACGGTTTCCTTATTTAATTTGGTGAATGCTATCATAATTCTTGCTTTCACTTGATCTTTGGTGTTACAAGGAGTCTTGTTGGTCTTTTGCTTCCACGCATCAAGGGGGCTGCACTCTAAGGACCTAGGTGACCAGATGTAAGGGATGATGTGGCCGCAGAATTTATCTGACAGTCATGACTGGGTTCTCTTGTGTGCTATGGTGCAGAGTCCTGTTGTTAGACATAGGATCTCCCAGACTCCCACCTATTGGCCCATGGCAGCACCACCTCCTCAAGGCACGTAAAGTAGGCCTGCGTGTTGAGTTTGAGCCCTCATCAACGGATAACTGTTACATTACAATATTTATATTTATGATTCAACTCGACGTATGTGAATACTCAAGACTCATGAAATAAGAATACGACACCAATGTAACCATAATAAACATGTATTAACAATAATATAATAGTTGAGAAAGGCATGCAAATTAATGTTTACAAGTACGAAGAAGGAGAAAGAGTTTTCTCCCATAGACTGTAGAGAAGGTTAAATGTTCTTTGGAAGAATGAGTGGAATAAAATTCTGTTCTAAAAAGAAGAATAATGTACATACTGTTCTTGTAACGGCCTCCTGCCGTTGAGTTCACATTAGAGTTTGTATTGGGAAATGTGTTTGTTTACATACATGTATGTGTGTGAAATAAGTTGCGCCTCCAGTTACTACCTTCAATCGCGTGTGGCTGTGTATGTGTGTGAGTGAGAATTATGACGTAAGTCGCCACAACTGCTATGGTAGCTCCGGTTCTCACCGGCTTGCTCCAAGTGGAAGCCTCTTTACATACTGTTGGGGCGCTCTCCGCCTTTCCACGGAAATGGACTATTCGAATCACTATATAAAATAGTAGTGATTATACCTCGGGGAAGGAAGTCGAGTAAGGAAGTCGAGTGAGCGAGTCAGTCGGGTATTTCCGGTATTGCACCGGAAGTATTCTACTAGTCAATCTATCACGTCTCTACGACGATACTGTATACTAATTACCTTGTTCTGTATTCTACTAATCCTCACCTCTTGTAAATACTTCTCTTTTCCTGTCAATACACCTACTACTTTTATGCTATTACGTTGTTTTGTATTATTTCACATAATTCTGTTACCCGACGTAGCACATACTCACGCTTTGATGCGCGGGAAAATTAGATTTAAACAGAGGATGATCGTTTAGATAACCCAATCGCTGTCTGCTAACGTGTCGTGTCTCCCGGATGGAAACACGCGTGTTGTTTTAATGCATAGGTGTGTAGGTGTGAACTTCAAAAGGGTCTGCAATCTGTGGTTGAATTGAGTAGGAAATAGCCAGTAAATTTTAACGCCTTCAAAACGAAGCCGCTCTCTTTTAGCCACCATAAAGAAACATGCCCTCCTACCATCAGAATGGATTATGCTAGTCTCCAAGATAGCAAAGCATCACGCGTCCTTGGCCTCACTCTCTCAAATGACCATAAATGAAATGACTATATTGAATCTATTGCTAGAAAGATTAAGTCACTGTGTGGGTCAGGAAGTTTTTCTCGTCAGAATCGATTTTGCACTTTCTAAATCTACCATTCGTCTGTGCATTGAATACCGTTGCCATATCTGGTCAGGTGCTCCTGCTATTCATCTTGAGGTTCATGACAAAATCCAAAGGAGGATCTGCAATATAACTGATCCTGACTTGGCAGCCTGCCTTCGGTCACTTTCTCACCGACCTTATATGGCTAACCTCTTTTTTTTCCCACAAAGTATTTTCATGACAACTGCACTGAACGGCTTTTTTCCATGGTATGTAATGCGTGCTCTCAGGAGTTACCTCCCATGGATTATTGCTTACTGTTTATTTGCTAAGCATAGCTTAGATGTGACACAATGCCGAAAGTATGGGACACCAGGTGAAGATCGAACTGATTACTCATTTGCAATGATTTAACGTGACAAGCCTGCTAACCATTACGCTACGTCGAGGTGGACAATGTTAGAATATTTTTGTGCTGTTGAAACAATATCAAACATAAAAATCTTGTCATCAAAGGGGTGGTTATTGTTGAATGTTTACCTATATGGTCGTTTGAATATATGAGTTCAACTTACGACCATATCTCGTTTAAACACCCATTACAGCAGTTAAGCAGCGTCGAGGAAGGTCAATACTTGGATGGGTGACCACTTGCGAACACTGGGTGCAGTGAGCTTGGATGTGCGGGTGGGATTCTGGATAACGATTGGAATCACAAATCATAGAGACGAGTTCGAATTCTAATTCGTTACATTCACTTATGCGTAAATAGACTTGTGTAGTCATTGATTCACGGAGATATGATCGCCCAAGTATGTCACATCGCCCCACCCTTACCCTACGAAATGACTAATACACATTGGATCAATGCGATAAGGTAATGGTCCATTCTTCCCTACCAATGAACGGAATCTGAGAGAGACTTACGTCCAACAAAAGAAAGTTAGAGACTGTGGAGAAATATGTGTTTGCAAATGTGACACAGATATATATATATATATATATATATATATATATATATATATATATATATATTCTTCCCTGAAGATCCGGTTAGGTGAAACCTTGGTAGGTTTATTGGCTCTTTAGGTTAGTTACTTTCTTTGTTTGCTCTACTTGTGTATTGAGCACTTTTTTGTTTTAGGTTACTCGTCTCGGTATTTTTTTCTTTGGGCTACGTACTTTGACTGATGTTCAAGTGCTTAGCTCTTTCTTTTTTTATTACCATTTTTTCTTCTGCTTATATACTCGGAGGGTTTTTTTAAACGAGTATAGCGATAAGTTTAAATTTATATATATATATATATATATATATATATATATATATATATATATATATTGCATTATGATGTCAACTATATTTAAGTCCATTTGTTATTTCTGTGGGTACAAGTCTCTGTTTGTATATTTCTGTCAAAGGTACCCCAAAGAGGTTATTGTCCAAATCAATCAGGTAGTCTGTTTATGGCACAAAATTAATTCATTAAGAATAAAATGATCCTTTCTTAGGTTTTGCATTATGAGGACAACTTTATTTAAGTCCATTTGTTATTTCTGTGGGTACAAGTCTCTGTTTGTATATATATATATATATATATATATTAGTCATCCGCAGACAGATCTGTTTCGCTTTATTACAGCTCATCAGTACGGTTAGAATTCCGATTGCTTTTAGCAAGGATTGAACCCCGACAGAATTGACATCAGTCGGTGATTCTACCTCTGCTATGGGCGCTCGGTAGAAGAAGGCAGACTTTTAACGCGTAATAGCTAGTAACTGAGTGTGTTCTATTTCATTACTGAATAAACGATGCTTAGATATATTAATAATAAATTTACATTTTTTTCCTCACCGGTAGCACAACTCAGTTTTCAGTCAGTCCCAGTTTCTAGAGAGGAAAAAATATATATCTATATATATATATATATAAAATTGATAGTTTTGTTATTATACATCGAGCACTATTTTATTAACACCATCACTCAATGTGTGTCGATTGTTAATGCCTCAAGATGAGTGAACCGAATGATTAAGAAAAAAGATTAGTCTACGAACCTCCAGAGTCAGAGTGCAGAATATATCATCAATTAGATAAGTCACAAATTTTATAGTTGTACTAATCTAAACTTATTTATAAATGAGACTCTGTGTGTGTGTGTGTGTGTGTGTGTGTGTGTGTGTGTGTGTGTGGCCGTTACCTATAGACTCCGAAACGGCTGAACCGATTTTCTTGAAAATTTACACAGTTGTACTATAAGCGTCTGCGAGTGTTCTTAGCTAGGTTTTGTATCGAGGTACCCCCGATAAATATCGAAAATCAATAATCGAAAAATCGGGTTATAGAAGGAGTGATCGGATTTTAATCAAATTTGATACACTCATAGACAAAGACATAAGAAACGATATTCAGAAAATTCAAGGTTGCACTTCTTACAATAGTGCAGAAAATCGATAATAATATATATATATATATATATATATATATATAAAAGGCAAGATGTGTGTGTGTGTGAGTGTCTGTTTATCTGCCTGTATGTCTGTATTTTTTTCAGCCCTTTTATTTTAGTTTTTGCTTTGGGTTTGGCTCTAAGTAGGTATAACTGTAGTTCTTAGTTTCAGCCATGATACCATTTACTCAGAGGACTTATTTAGCCTTCAAAATTCAGTTTACGACGAAAAAAACTTATTTGATATCGATACCAGGAAATTAATATTTTACTTACATCCATTCATTTGTCTTTCAGTCTACGGTTTCACTTTAACTGGAAACAACTATTGCTTTTTAGTCTTTCGTGCCAACGTCCAAAGGCTGTGAGCTCCAGGGCCATGGATTAGTTTTAAAGCTTTCATTACACCCGAGCAACGCCGGGCTATACTGCTAGTCATATATATCTGCAGGGTGACATAAGTAAATTATCTTTACTTTTAATTTTGCCTATACGCGTTGTTTTTTTATTTTGTCGACTGCACAATATAGTAGGGTCAGTTATGATAAAAAATATGATGCAATTCACTCCGCTAGAAATATGGAAACTGCATGTTGTACTGCTTGGCATTCGCGCCAGAAGCTTAGAGTGTTTGGGTGTTAACCTGAAGAGCATGCAGAGGATTCGGAAAGAGTTGGATGACTCTAATGGTGATTACGTGAGCTCAAAAAAACTTGTAAAACATCATCACTATTCACACCTACACACCTAAGCTTTATAACAACACCCGTGTTTTCATCCGGGAGACACGCCACGTTAGCAGACAGTGATTGGTTTATCTAAACGATCATCCTCTGTTTAAATCTAATTTTCCCGCGCATCAAAGCGTGAGTATGTGTTACGTCGGGTAACAGAATTATGTGAAATAATACAAAACAACTTAATAGTATAAAAGTGAGTGTATTGACAAGAAAGAGAAGAGGTGAAGATTAGTAGAATACAGAACAAGGTAATTAGTATACAGTATCGTCGTAGAAACGTGATAGATTGACTAGTAGAACACTTCCGGTGCAATACCGGAAATACCCGACTGACTCGCTCACTCGACTTCCTTACTCGACTTCCTTCCCCGAGGTATAATCACTACTATTTTATATAGTGATTCGAATAGTCCATTTCCGTGGAAAGGCGGAGGACGCTCCAACAGTATGTAAAGAGGCTTCCACTTGGAGCAAGCCGGTGAGAACCGGAGCTACCATAGCAGCTGTGGCGACTTACGTCATAATTCTCACTCACACACATACACAGCCACACTCGATTGAAGGTAGTAACTGGAGGCGCAACTTATTTCACACACATACATGTATGTAAACAAACACATTTCCCAATACAAACTCTAAAGGGAACTCAATGGCACTACTGTATTATTGTTAATACATGTTTATTATGGTTACATTGGTGTCGTATTCTTATTTCATGAGTCTTGAGTATTCACATACGTCGAGTCGAATCATAAATATAAATATTATAATGTAACAGTTACCCGTTAATGAGGGCTCAAACTCAACACGCAGGCCTACTTTACGTGCCTTGAGGAGGTGGTGCTGCCATGGGCCAATAGATGGGCGACTGGAAGAACCTATTTCTAACAACAGGACTCTGCACCATAGCTCACAAGAGAACCCAGTCATGACTGTCAGATAAATTCTGCGGCCACATCATCCCTTACATCTGGCCACCTAGGTCCTTAGAGTGCAGCCCCCTTGATGCGTGGAAGCAAAAGACCAACAAGACTCCTTGTAACACCAAAGATCAAGTGAAAGCAAGAATTATGATAGCATTCACCAAATTAAACAAGGAGACCGTCCAGAAGAGATGCATGAGATTCCGAAGCCGTGGGTGAAACCGATGGCAAATTTATGAATAAATTGACTTTAATATTTCAAGATATTTTTCTGCCATGTTTGGTAAATATATCTGTTAAAATAAAATGTCAGTGTTATTTAGACGAGGATTTATCCATCAATATCTTTCTTTTAAAACATCCAACATTTTGAAAGTATTTTTCTTTTTTATGGATTAAACTATGGAAACATTATTGGAACCAAAATAAAATATATAAATGCTTAAATAAGACGATCACATGACGGGAGTAGAATATCTTCCTTAAATATACAATCACGTGACTAGGATCATGTGGTATTAATGTAAAATCAGCGAGCTTTCAATGATCTTCGTCTTTTCCCATTTTTCTGTTTCACAAACAGCTGCTCCTAAGTACGTATATAAATGATTTTGCCACAACTGTTAAGCACTTACAGACACTCATACATACACCTACACATACCATCAAACATTGTAAATTTTGTGAGAATATATATATATATATGTTTAATCATCTCACCCTAAATAAGGCGGGTTCGCCCACTAGACGCCGATTTAAAATTATAAGGTGTTGGGGAGATAACTCAGTTTTAGTATCCATACAGGTTGCAATACTAACGTTTAAAACTATTTATTTTTTTTACAACTTACATATTTTTTTTTTTTTTTTTTTTTTTTTTAATCATATCACCCCGAGCAAGGCAGTAACGCCACTGATGCGCAGGGGGCTACGTAAGGGTAAAAAGAATGGAAAAGAGAAAGCCGAAAACCGCATCCTAAACAGGAAACAAGGGATGAGCCTCTTCACCTGTTCAATAGATGTGGGTGGAGTGTGAACCGGGCGATAGTTTAGTCTATCTACTCCAATTGAAAAAAAAAAATAAAATAATAAAGGAAAAGAGTGAAAAGATTGGAAAAGAAAAGAAAACCGGAAACCGCATCCTAAACAGGAAACAAGGGATGAGCCTCTTCACCTGTTCAATAGATGTGGGTGGAGTGTGAACCGGGCGATAGTTTAGTCTATCTACTCCAATTGAAAAAAAAAATAAAATAATAAAGGAAAAGAGTGAAAAGATTGGAAAAGAGAAAACCGGAAACCGCATCCTAAACAGGAAACAAGGGATGAGCCTCTTCACCTGTTCAATAGATGTGGGTGGAGTGTGAACCGGGCGATAGTTTAGTCTATCTACTCCAATTGAAAAAAAAAATAAAATAATAAAGGAAAAGAGTGAAAAGATTGGAAAAGAGAAAACCGGAAACCGCATCCTAAACAGGAAACAAGGGATGAGCCTCTTCACCTGTTCAATAGATGTGGGTGGAGTGTGAACCGGGCGATAGTTTAGTCTATCTACTCCAATTGAAAAAAAAAAATAAAATAATAAAGGAAAAGAGTGAAAAGATTGGAAAAGAGAAAACCGGAAACCGCATCCTAAACAGGAAACAAGGGATGAGCCTCTTCACCTGTTCAATAGATGTGGGTGGAGTGTGAACCGGGCGATAGTTTAGTCTATCTACTCCAATTGAAAAAAAAATAAAATAATAAAGGAAAAGAGTGAAAAGATTGGAAAAGAGAAAACCGGAAACCGCATCCTAAACAGTAAACAAGGGATGAGCCTCTTCACCTGTTCAATAGATGTGGGTGGAGTGTGAACCAGGGCGATAGTTTAGTCTATCTACTCCAATTGAAAAAAAAAAATAAAATAATAAAGGAAAAGAGTGAAAAGATTGGAAAAGAGAAAACCGGAAACCGCATCCTAAACAGGAAACAAGGGATGAGCCTCTTCACCTGTTCAATAGATGTGGGTGGAGTGTGAACCGGGCGATAGTTTAGTCTATCTACTCCAATTGAAAAAAAAAAATAAAATAATAAAGGAAAAGAGTGAAAAGATTGGAAAAGAGAAAACTGGAAACCGCATCCTAAACAGGAAACAAGGGATGAGCCTCTTCACCTGTTCAATAGATGTGGGTGGAGTGTGAACCGGGCGATGACAGAAAAAAGTTAAGAAAATTTCAAAAATTATCTTCATTCTGTTTCTTCTATACAGTTCTGGAGAGATTAAGTTACCCTCTATACAGTTCTGGAGAGATTAAGTTACCTTAAGCAAGCAGTAACA
>JBBBDQ010000486.1:0-35000 GCA_037127315.1 Ascarosepion bandense | reverse complement strand
ATATATATATATATATATGACGGATTAATACATTAATAAATCAATATTTAATGAAAAGAAAAATATATATGAGGATGCACTAGAAAAATTCTGGCCATAAAAAATTTTGCAATATAATTCTCAACCAAACAGACAAATCAAAAACAACAATAGAAAACAAAATATTATCTGGTGCAACCCACCATTTAATTTAGAAGTAAAGACTAAAATAGGACATATATTTTTTAAACTAATAGATAAGCACTTTCCAAAAGAATCAGAATTAAACAAAATTTTCAACAGAAAAACAATCAAACTAAGTTATAGTTGCACAAAAGAAATAATTTATAAGGCAAAGGTACATGACCCGGATGGCCCAAACAAAATATATTTGGGCTCAACCAAAGACAGTTTTAAGACCAGGTGGCTCAACCACAGATCTACATTTAAAATAGAAAAATTAAAAAACAATACAAATTTGGCTAACCATGTCTGGAAATTGAAATCAAAATATGAAAAAGATACACCTATCACGTGGAGCATTGTAAAAACAGACAAGCCTTACAATGGTGGACAAATATGTAGACTGTGTCAAGAAGAAAAATTAGAAATTATGACATACCCAAATAAAGACGAACTGTTAAATGAAAGAACAGAAATTATGACAAAATGCATCCACACTAAGAAATACCTCTTAGGTTCATACAAACATGGATGAAAACGTCATAATTTGTTTAAATTTAAACAATGCGCATTCATAAATTCTCTGCCACGTGAACGTTCAAATAAAACACCGTTACAAGAGCGGTCTTAAAAAGATAAATGGTAAATGGTAAAATCAGTTATGTGACCGGGAGTAATTTTTTTGCTTTCTCGTTTCAGGATTAAAAAAATGTCAATTAAGTTAGCCAGCTTGAATGTGAAGGGCTTTAGGGATCGGAATAAGGCTGCCAGCCTTCTTCGGGACCTCTTGTCCTTCGGTATGGATGTTGCCGCGATCCAAGAGACTCGCTTTGTTTACAAGGACGATGCCTGTGTGCTGTCTACCGACTTTGTCGTCTATTCAGCAATTGGAGACCGGCTGGCCAGAGGAGTTTCTTTGCTGGTTAAGCGTACCCTGGACGCAAAGGTGGATCTTGTCCATGTCGGTGCCGAAGGCCGGCTGATCTGGCGATTGGCACGAAATCGGTTGCCTCTCAGTGACAAGATCTTCATATGGGGCCTGGCGGATTTGCCAGATTGTGAACGCTGCGACCTTGGCATGGAAGAAACGGCTTCTTACGCCTACCATTGTTCGCGGGTTCGCCCTCTATGGGACCGGGTCGGGGAATTGACTGCTCGTATCGCGTCGCCGGAGCTTGTGCTCATTGATCGTGCATTTGCATGCGACAACGTATCGCCCCCGTTTTCTGGGATGAAGCGTATGGTGTTTCTATCGCTACTAGCCACGGCTCAACTGGTGATTTGGACGACGCGGAAGGAGGAAGTCTTGCGAGGTCTGCGTCTTTCACATCAGGATCTGATCCGCTATTTTGAGCCTCAGCTCAAAATAAGGATTAGAACTGATTGGAAACGTTTGATTCGACAGACTTCAGCAAAAGGTGGGTAAATGTGGCGAGCCTGGTTCGCGTGAACGGGGCTAGTCTTGATTTTCTTTTTTTAAATCTGCTGGTTACATCAGGGTGGATTCCTTTGGAACACTCCCCTGGTTAAGGTAGCTTTCTTTTGTGTACCTAGTTAATGTGAATGAATGTGTTCCTAGCCGGTACCCGGCTTTCTCTTTTGTTATGATCCAAGTCGAGATTTCCACCCCCAGTTTGTTTTGGCCTCCTTTTTATCTCGGCTGGATCAGCCTTGTATTGTCCCATTCCATTATTTTTTAACCCCCTCCTCACTCCTTTAGCGAGTGTGCTGTTTGATTTCGCCGTTTGGCGGGATACAGCGGCCACTCTTTTTTCTGGGATGGATGGGTCTTACTAATATTGTTTATTATTTTAGTTAAAAAATTTGTTGTATTTTCAGTTTGTTTTTTGGGTTCATCCCCTCCCATCATTTCATTTTTCATTAAATGTTTTATACTTTACTATATTGTACATATATTTTATATTGTATATAAATATATTTCTTGTTGTCATGGGTTATTTCCCCACTTTTTTAGGTGTCCCTTGTAAGTTTGTGACATTATAGTGTTTGAACGATTGGGAGTCGATGGATGGGTTCTTGTGGTGATTGTGCAAATTGTAACGAATGAATGGGTCGTGAAAGTGTTTAGCTAGGTCTAGGATAGTTCAGTGAGTACCATAGAGAGTTACCAAAACGTTAGAATGAAAACTAACGTTATAAAAAAATGATCTTATCTCTGTTTAAGGCTTGCTTGTTTGTTTGTTTGTTTGTTTGTTTGTTTGTTTGTTTGTTTGTAACGATCAACAAGACCACACAGCCTCTTTGTCCATATTCACTCCAAAAGAGTGATTAATTTTTCTTTATCACTTCTCTTCAAAGGATTCCGAATTAATGTTATATATATAAAAAAAAATCTGAGCGAAATTATAACGAGCGAGCGCGTCAGGCTGGCCTCTATTTCTGTGGGACATTTCTCACCTGGTGGCTTGGTTCAAACCAGATTTTTCTTTTAACTGGATTTTTTGGTTCTCCAGAGCTTTAACTAATAAAATCATAGACCGCAACAAATTCAAATTTATTCAATTTTCATGGATTTACGTGGAGGAGGAAACCGAGGTAAAAAAGAAAATATATTTTACCAAGATTTTTTTTAAAATAATAATTTCAAAAATAATTTTATTTGTTTGTGAATGAGTACTGAAAGTTTCATTAAATCCAAAAATTATTTGATTTTTGCGAGAATTTCCAAATTAATGTGTTTGTCACCGGAAAAAAAAGGGTTCTGTCATATAGGTACCTCCAATTAATGGCTAAAAAACAGCATGAAACAGCATAGTATGAATTAAAAAAGTTTATAAACTTAATAAAACAAACTTTTTCCATCAAAATATTTATATTATTATTAAGAGGAAAGATTAAAGTAATTTTTAATTATTTTTCAAAACTTTTAATCCCTGCTAACATTTTCGAAATTTTGTTAGAAAATTTTGTTTTTATTTGAGTTAGTGGCGAAAAAAAAGTTTACGACTGTTTTACAATGGGTAACGTAATGATGACACAACCCACTTTTTTCCCCCGGTGACAAACATATTAATTTGGAAATTCTCGCAAAAATCAAATAATAGTCAGATTTGAATGAAACTTTCAGTACTCATTCACAAATGAATGAAATTATTTTTGAAATTATTATTTTTTTAAATATCTTGGTAAAAATATTTTTAACTCTGTTACCCCTCTCTACGTAAATCCATGAAATTTTAATAAATTTTAATTAGCTGTAAAAGTTTTTTTATTAGTTAAATGCAGGACTCATTGGGGCATATAAATCATCTGTTTTTATTTTAAAGTGGACAACCTGACCGAAAATCTGCTCCGAAGAGTAAGATAAAAATGCAATAAAACTCTGATATAATTTAATTTGATAAACTTTTAATTGTTGGAATAAATAATAATTATTAAGGACATTATAGTCTGAAGAAAAAAAATTTCGTTTACTAATAAAATTTTGAAATAATTGTTTTTATTTTTTTATTTTTTTATTATAATAATTCATAAAAGTGTTACAAATATTTTAAAAACCTTTTATAGAAACGTTGTTTAATTTCTTTTTTACTTAAGAATTGATTATTATATTGCCTATCGAAAATTGAAAAGTGTAATAAAAATCATTCATCAATTTTATTTTTAAAATAATTAAAAAAATAAATTTTGGTAATTTTTATTAAGTACGGTGTTCTAAAGGGGGCATAACAAGTTTCTGTAGAGGTCGTATTATTTTTCGAAGTTAACAAGTGTTTGGATGAATTCCCCTTACATCGAAAACGACACAAACCACACTTTGATTCTAATTTCATTCTCTTTTTATTAAATTAAAATTATTCTAAAACAAATTTAATTTTTTTAATTTTTCAGAAAGCATATTAATAAATAATTTCAGAAAAATATGTAATATTTAAACATAAAAATATTTAATATTTCAGAAAAATATTAATAAATAACATAATATAACTTAGTTCGGTTATTTTAATTTAATTCTTTCTTATTAAATTATTTTAAAAGAAATTTAAATTTTTATTTATTCAGAAAGTATATTTTTATTTATTCAGAAAGCATATTTTTATTTATTCAGAAAGCATATTTTATTTATTCAGAAAACATAGTCTGGCTATAAATCTAAACTAAAATTCTATAAAATATTATACACTTGCTGAAAATATTATGTTAAATTTTTAATTTTACTATTTAGTTAAAAAACAACAAAAAAAAATTTTAATTTCCAAATATTACGTTTTAAGCTACATGAATTTTTTGTCACTTTCGATCGCCATCCAAACGTCATTAACACCTACTGCTTGTCAATAAATAATTTATCACCTAAGATAACGCAGATAAGAGGGCTACCGTAGTTAAAGAGAGATTTATATCGTAAATTTCCAGGCAGTAAGCACTTACTACGTGTTTGAAATCAGATAAAGGTAAGTTTCAATTATAAAAATCGACTTAAATAACGTGTCAAGGAGGTATATATATATATATATATATATATATATATATATATATATATATACCTCCTTGACACGTTATATATATATATATATATATATATATATATATATATATTGCAAGATTTTTAAAACAGAAATTTGGCTACTGTTTACATAATGTGTCGATCAATCAATAATGGCGGTAAATTTTTTAAAACCTTTTTTTCAGCAGTTAAATTTTTTATTCCGATCAATATAATTTCGGTTTGAAGTAAACCAGGGTATTTTGCTTACTGTAATTAGTAAATTTAATCTCTTGGCTTTCAATTAAAGCTAAAATTAAAGATTCAAGAAAACATTTTTATTTTTAAAAATTAAATTTAAATTGAGGTATCGAAAATGAGCAGTGATTTATTGGAGGTACCTACATCATTACGTTTTCCATTGTAAACAGTCGTAACGTTTTACCCGCTAACTAAAACCAATACAAAATTTTCTGCCAAAATTTTTAAATAAGAGCTGGAAGAAATGATCGATCCATCCCTTACACAAGTAAATCAATGTAATCCTAAAAATCTATGATACCTAAATGGGATGACATTTAGATAAAAAAAAAATTTTTAAATTTAAAAATTTTTAAAATTTTTAAAATTTAAAAATTAAAAAAAAATATTGCAGTAAATGCGAAGGTTTGACAATAGTTACCTCCCGTGAAAATATACCCAGAGTTACTCCCCTTACATTGAATTTTCTGCAATTGTCTAATTCGTTTAAAAAATGTCTTTAATTTTTATTTCTTTTTTCGTTTTTCATTTTCTTTACATTGTAATGCCAAGTTTTCCTTCTTTTAGTCTTTCAATTTTATTCTACTACATTTCTGTCACCGAAAATGACTTAGAACCGTTTTTATATTACGATTATCTATGACACCTGCCTCACCTAAAAAATGTCTGAAAATTTCTTGGATGTTGATTTTCTAAGCTCAGCTTAGATGTGGCACGAAGTTGAAAGTATGAGGCACCCAGTGAGAATCGAATTCACTGCTCAATTGTAATGATTCTAGCGGATCAATCTTGCTAACCATTACGCCACGTTGAGGCAAAATTCACCTTGTATCAAGAGGTAAAAAAAAATTATACTGGTCGGTGTTTTCATCTAATTTCGTGAAGAACTGAGCAACATTAGTTAGTTTGAAACTTGTAGCTCAGTATAGCGAAGAAAATGGCAACTTACTTCGTCAAACCAAGCGACAGCGCGTCGCGTTAATACTACGACGGAAAATGCGGCGAAAAAGAAAATTACAGACGCAAACAGAAAAAAGGGCACATTTTCCGATTAACATGCTGAAGACGGAATATTTAAAATAAAATAAAATAAAATAAAATAAAAAAGCAAGTCCATCACAGGAGTCGCTATAAAAATATATGCAAATATATGGAAAAAATTGATCGGCCGATAAAAGCAGTCGTTGTTCTCGAAGCGGGGAGAAATTTTTTGGTTGGACTGGTGACGTGGATAGCAGTTCACGACATTGTCCCGGCGAATTGAATTTTCGGCATTTTTTTTTTCTGGCCCGATATTCGAGTCTGAACTTTACGTGATTTTTCTCTGCGTTGTGGAAATAATTTGCGAGAAAATATTTCTTTGCAATACCAGATCTCCTACACTCAGACAAACTTGTTGGCTCATGTATGTATAAATTTGACAGAGCCTAGCCCTCTCCGGGATGATTTGGATTCAGAAGTTTCTTTTTCCTAGGCTGGTTGCCAAACAGGACTATAAAGCCCATTCTTAATAGTATTTAAATATATTCACATTCACAAAGACAAGACATGGTCAAAAATTACTCAGTAACATTTATTTATACGAAAGAAGATAATGTTCACATGCAATCAATGAAACATATTTGAACATTCATTCATCGAATTAATAAAAGAAAATGTTCCAGTCATCGAATTAATCAAAAAGTTATTCAAAGAGTTTCATTTGATATTCCCTTAAGGTATGGTGGGTTATCCATTCTTTTCCAGTTTATAGTGGAGAGTCTGTCGTAGTGAAGGTTAGTTGTGTATTGTTGAAGATTGATGGAATTTGGCCTTGTTGTAGATAGCCCACTATAAGTCATAAAATGATTATAAGTCAAGAAAAGCAAATTGAGTTGAAAAATAGCATTTTATATATACACATATCAATTAAGGATTTTACAATTAAAGTAATACTTGAAGTATAGGTCCAACGGACGTTAAAATGTTCATGGCAATAAAATGCTGAAATGAGAATTGATGCTTAGGAATGTGGGAGCGTTGTAAGTAAGGAATGTCTTTGATGTATTCGCTCCTTAGGTCAGTAAGTAGTTTTGAGACAGCAAAAGATAAGAGGAGAGGGAAGGGAGGCTGGGATAGTAAGCCGCTTGACGTAGGTCAAGGAGATACTGATTACACTCCTCTCTCTCTCTCTCTCTCTCTCTCTCTCTCTCTCTCTCTCTCTCTCTCTAGTATGGGTCTTTCTGTCGATGCTTTCTGTATCGGCTTTTTATTTCGACTTTTTGGATCGCAGGTGATCATTTGGGAATTCATATCCGTATTTGATTCTGGGCTTCCCATTGGCCGATAAATAAAATTCGCGTAGGCTCGCGAACTGGAAATTTAATATTTAATTAATTTTTATTTTTCAACCGGAACACCTTCGTGAAGCCAGCTGCGCACCGTCGAGTTTTGGTCATTTTCTTTTTGGTTGTGTGGGTGCAAACATCCGGTGCCTCGCTTTTGCTCGGTCGGTATCACTACAAAGGTTGCCTGGATCAACAAACGCTTGAAGAATTCAGGAAGTTATAAAGGCAGAAACATAATAATAACGGGAATGTTATGAAAACGATTACAAATTTACTAAAAAAATTATCTTAACGTATTCTGTATTTCATGATCCGAAAGCAACTAAATATCCATGTCACTGATTGGCTGTTATTGTGTTTGACTTCCAACTTATTTCTAGCTACGCTAATATTAGAAGTAACTCACTTTGAATTACTAATGAAAATTCGAGTTTATTTTATCTTGCCATGAAATTGTAGGGGATCTATAACAATGAGAAAATAATTATAAACTGCTTAACATTTCTGAATGAAAAAATACTAGTAAAAAGAAGAAATAGCAAGACATAGAAATATCAGATAACAAGAATTAATGGTTTTTATGCGGTGTTGAGAAGAAAATACTAAGTAAAATTGTGAGTCTGAGGTCAAATGTTGATCAAATATGGAGCGGAATCCAATAGAAGGAAAACATAAAGAATAAGCAAAGTATGCACAGCCTTTCCCCTATGTCTTATTTATTTATTTATTTATTTATTTATTATTTTTATTTTATTTTATATTTTTATAGATGTGTGTAATAAGTGTCCAGATAATTTAGTTTTAAAAATACAAGAAGTGTCTGGGTTTTTACAGCGAATTTTTATTGAGTATTAAAAGATAAATGTTAGTATTATGGCATTAAAATGCAAAAGGAAATTAAATTTTCGTTGAGGCACGTTTTGACGACCCGTTCGTGTGAACTGCCTGTCCGATGCTGAAAATGTCACGTGTTTGTGTGTGCAGAAGAGAAAAGTGGGCTCGATTCTCATTGGCTTAGAATGAGTGAACTATTAGTAATTATAACTGCTATAATTATTTTATTATAATGATTTTTGACTCTGTACTCACGTTTTATTGATTTTTGTAGAAACGACACCGTAACAAAAGCATTTTTTTTTTTGTTTGTGCATTTCTTTATGGACACAACAAAATATGGCTTGGCAAGCTAACCTCATCGCTAGTCTAGTACTGCGATTAAATTAATAAAATCTAGGAATCATACCGAAGAATTCATCCAAAAAGATGCCATGAAACCGCACTGGGAGACAACTTTATGGCAGTGAGAAAGTGACTGAAGCTGAGAAACCAGATCAGGACTAATAATATTGCTTTGGATTTTATCAAGGAATTTTAGATATATAGCAGGAGCACCGACCCACATCTGGTAGCAATATTCTATTTATGAATGGTAGACTTATAGATATGTAAATAGATTCTGGAAAGAAAATTGTCTAGCGCGACACAGTGAACCAACTTCATTAGCGGCTGACATAGCAATTTATTCAATATAGTCTTTCCACTTCATGTCAGCCGAAAAAGTTAGCTCGAGAAAGCACAACGAGTCACTGTCCTGGAGGTTAGCACTAGCCATCGTGATGGAAGGCAGAAATGGGTCTCTCAGATGATTAATAGAGAACAGTTTTGTTGTTGTTTTTTTTTTTTTTTTGGTTTTTGTTTTTTTGTTTTTTTGGGGTTTTTTTTGGGTTGTTTTTTTTTTTTGGTTTTTTTGTTGTTTTTCTTTTTTTGGTGGGGGAGTATTAAAATTAACAAGCCATTCTTTGCTCCAATTAACAACAAAAAATTAACGTTCTTTTTTACATCAGCTGCCAATTTAACAATTTGATCAAACTGATCAGATTTAGTATCGAGACAGGAGTTAATGGTTGTGACATCTGCATAGATACCAAAGTTGAAAGTAGATTATATCGAGAAGGTCGTTAATGAAAATAAGGACCAAGAAGAACCAAGAATAGAACCCTGAGGGTCACCGGAATTAGTACAAAAGGATCTAAAAGACTGGATGTTTAGGATAACTTTGAATTTCGCGGTTTGATAAGACAGGCTGGATCAGTTCAAAGATTTAGCCGAAGCACCGTAACTTTTCAAATTATAAAGATTGATTAATTCCTCGATTGGTTGTGTTTAACGGCACTTCAACATCTTGTGGATAATTTAGAGCCAAACTGATTGTGTTGTAAACATATACCATAGTTCGTCAAGCAAGGATTTGTTATGTCGTGGCTCGTACCATGTGACATCCGGTCACCCGGATGTATAAAAAAAACAATGTGCGCTTAGCATGGGGTTGTTAGTATCACGGAGTTCGGGAAGTAACACCTACTACTGCGAGAGACTATCAATATTGTATCTAACTCTTGGTTGTACCACTCTGTTAATAAAGTAGTTTATCTACATTTCTCTGTGTATCTCTTCATTCCACAATACAAAAGTTGGATCTCATCCTCGTCGCCAATTGTTGAATTGTGGAATGAAGAGATACACAGAGAAATTAGATAAACTACCGTTCTTGTCGCTACGACATCTCGGAACAAAAAGAAAAATAGTAAATTTGTTTCTTTTATACTATTGATTGACATGTTGTACTGATAGATAGATAGATAGATAGATAGATAGATAGATAGATAGATAGATAGGAGACAAGGAAATAGATAGATAGATAGATAGATAGATAGATAGGAGACAACGGAAATAGATAGATAGATAGATAGATAGATAGATAGATAGGAGACAACGGAAATAGATAGATAGATAGATAGATAGATAGATAGGAGACAACGGAAATAGATAGATAGATAGATAGATAGATAGGAGACAACTGAAATAGATAGATAGATAGATAGATAGATAGATAGGAGACAACTGAAATAGATAGATAGATAGATAGATAGATAGATAGATAGATGAGACAACGGAAATAGATAGATAGATAGATAGATAGATAGATAGATATGAGACAACGGAAATAGATAGATAGATAGATAGATAGATAGATATGAGACAACGGAAATAGATAGATAGATAGATAGATAGATAGATATGAGACAACGGAAATAGATAGATAGATAGATAGATAGATAGATAGATAGATAGATAGATAACGTAGATAGATAGATAGATAGATAGATAGATATGAGACAACGGAAATAGATAGATAGATAGATAGATAGATAGATAGATAGATAGATATGAGACAACGGAAATAGATAGATAGATAGATAGATAGATAGATAGATATGAGACAACGGAAATAGATAGATAGATAGATAGATAGATAGATAGATAGATAACGGAAATAGATAGATAGATAGATAGTTAGATAGATAGATAGATAGATAGATATGAGACAACGGAAATAGATAGATAGATAGATAGATAGATAGATAGATAGATATGAGACAACGGAACTAGATAGATAGATAGATAGATAGATAGATAGATAGATAGAGACAACGGAAATAGATAGATAGATAGATAGATAGATAGATAGATAGATAGATAGATATGAGACAACGGAAATAGATAGATAGATAGATAGATAGATAGATATGAGACAACGGAGATAGATAGATAGATAGATAGATAGATAGATAGATATGAGACAACGGAAATAGATAGATAGATAGATAGATAGATAGATAGATAGATATGAGACAACGGAAATAGATAGATAGATAGATAGATAGATAGATAGATAGATAGAGACAACGGAAATAGATAGATAGATAGATAGATATGAGACAACGGAAATAGATAGATAGATAGATAGATAGATATGAGACAACGGAAATAGATAGATAGATAGATAGATAGATAGATATGAGACAACGGAAATAGATAGATAGATAGATAGATATGAGACAACGGAAATAGATAGATAGATAGATAGATAGATAGATATGAGACAACGGAAATAGATAGATAGATAGATAGATAGATAGATAGATAGATATGAGACAACGGAAATAGATAGATAGATAGATAGATAGATAGATAGATATGAGACAACGGAAATAGATAGATAGATAGATAGATAGATAGATATGAGACAACGGAAATAGATAGATAGATAGATAGATAGATAGATAGATAGATATGAGACAACGGAGATAGATAGATAGATAGATAGATAGATAGATAGATAGATAGAAGAATGATAAAGATAAAAACAAAATTTAAAAAAAGTAATAAAACCACTGACAGTTTTTATTTTATAATTTCCCTTTCTTCTTCTTTCACCTCCAGGAAAGTTCACATTGTTGTTCGTTATTTCTGTCTTTCTTCTAGTTCAGCGAGAAACTTGCTGGGATGAAGTCTAATGGATGCAGCTACGCATTCCGGTGACACCAAACAGAATGCAAAATCGTACTTACCGATCCCTGCAGTAATGACAACTTACAATCGGAAGTATTGTATAAATCCTGCAAACACGGGTCAAAACAAAGAAATGGCAGACGAGGAGGTTTTCAAAACCAACACAAACTATTGTCGATCGAGAGTTTTACAACTGTCGTGTATTACCACTGACATCTTGTCGCCTGCGGGTGACTTTTCAAAAGGCAGACGACAAATTGTAGAACATAAAAAAAAAAAGAAAAATAGAAGCCAGTCAATGTAATTTTATGTTTGTAATAAATGTGACTTACTCTTTGTTAACAAGCGGTTTTTTTTACCCCCGTAAAAGATAATTAATTGAAAGGAAAATAATAAATATTTATACACCTTTTTATTGTTTGGAATATAAGAGAGAAAATCTGTAATTAATTTTCACTTTTATTACTCAAACATTTGTCCATCGCAATATTTTAAAGCTGACATTTTTAATATATTTTAAATCGAGGCCAAACAACTGAAACAATTTAGGGCTGGCTGTCTACAGATGGTTCAAGGGGCTGGCTGTCTACAGATGGTTACACGAACAACTCTAGATATCCTCCTCATTTCTAACGTATGTAAGGGGATCCAAATTCTATATTTATTTAGGTTAGGGCCTGTTCTGACTAACCGTTAGACCCCGATTTTTTTTTTTTTTATGCTAGTATTTTCTTCTCTCGCACTTCTTGTATGTAGAGCTCTCTTCCAGCTCCGTGCTTTCCAGGCAAATTTGATCTTCAAAAATCTAAATGTAATGTCAATCGTTATCATTAGTCTTCTAGATAAGACTTCTTTTATTATTTTATTCTAGTATGTGCATTGTGGTGCAGTGGATATCGACTCGGAACGACAAATCGGCGAGCAGAGTTCGAATTCCCGTTGAATTCCTTGCATTCACTTACGCACAAATATCCTTGGAAAAGGTATTAGTCCGTCTCTTCCCTCCAGTTATGGATCAAATAATAGGACAGATTGGGTTCTATAGCGTTGGCTGTCAACCAGTCTACCGCAGAAAGCAATGGCATCCTACTGCGGGATAATCTACTGCCCAGTCAGTCATGTCTCTTTCGAGACATGATCACCCACAGCGTGTATCACGTATGGCACTTAACTGAATCATGCTTCGCAATTGACTGTTACCCACTGAAGATGGGTCTGTCTAAGAAACTCTGGAGTCAGGATGCTGAGAGTAACATCAATCAGCAAAGTGACAAACTTTTACATTAATTCTATTAAAGCTCTCTCTTTGATATCGAGCACTTTATTACAAAGTCTGCTTGCCTTAAATGTTGTTTCTTTCAGTATCCTACTGAATGGGACACAGCTAAGAAAACTTTTGAAAATGTGACACGTTTCGCTAAATTCATTGTAACTACACCTGGAATTTGTTTTTAGTCAGTCAGTTAAGTGCCATACGTGATACACGCTTGGGCGATCATGTCTCGAAAGAGACATGACTGACTGGGCAGAAGATTATCCCGCAGTAGGTTGCCATTGCTTTCTGCTGTAGACTAGTTGCCGACCAAGGCTATAGAACCCAGTCTGTCCTGCTATTTAACCCATAACTGGAGGGAAGAGACGGATTAATACCTTTCCCAAGGGTATTTGCGCATAAGTGGTATTCACTTACGCGCAAATACCCTTGGGAAAGGTATTAATCCGTCTCGTGGATTCAACTGGAATTCGAACTCGGCTCCCCGGCTTCTCGTTCCGAGCCGATATCCACTGTACCACAACGCACATCCTTGATCCTTAAAAAAATGAAAATGTATTGAATCATATCAAGTTTTTAACTGTTTTGTATCTGTTTGTCATTTAATTAATCACTCTGCAAATTTGAACCTTATTTTCTTTTATACACACATTATACATTATTTTTTCTTTAAAATTGATTGTGTATGTGTTCTTTACATTTCTGATCTCTATTGCCACAGTGTTTAACTGTATACACCTCTACCATTCATCAAACCTTATTTCCTCTCAGTGCCAACCTTAATTTGAATTAAATGGGTTAAATGAAACTATTTGAATTTTTAGGTTTGACGAAGCAGTTTGTAATTTTTACAATCGCCGAAAAAAAATACTGCTTATGTGTTGAGTTTACTAATTTTTCCTCTCTCTCTCACTCTCTCTCTCTCTCTCTCTCTCTCTCTCTCTCTCTCAGGCAACCTCTCCTGCCTCCCATAAGCATGGACCAAGCGATTCTCCCGGAAAGTAATACACTACGCCTCCTCGGACTTACCCTGTCCTCAGACCTCAAATGGAACCACTATATTGAAATCATAGCAAAATCTACTGCTAAGAAGGTTGGGTCACTATGTCGATCCAGGATGTTTTTTCCACCTGAATCCATCCTGCATATATGCAAATCAACCATCCGTCCGTGCATGGAGTACTGCTGCCATTTATGGTCAGGTGCCACTGCCGTTCTCCTCAGTGTTCTTGACAAGCTCCAAAGGAGAGTCTGTAATGTGATAGGTACTGATCTGGCGACTCGACTGCAGCCACTTACCCATCGGCGAAATGTGGCCTCCCTTTGTCTCTTCTATAAATACTTTCATGGCTTCTGCTCGAATGAGCTTAAGCCACTGATACCTCCTCAACAGGTGTTTACTCATGCAACCAGACTGGCAACTGGGCCCCACCCATTCACAGTCAGGTTAGCCAAATGTAGACGACAATTCTACTCCCGCAGCTTCTTTTCTCGCACTTCCCGCCTGTGAAACTCGCTCCCATATTCTTACTTTCCTGACGGCTACAACCTCCAGGAATTTAAATGCAAAGTCAATACTCATCTATTAACCACTCTCCCCACCTCCGTATATCCTTCCCTTTCTCTCCACCTATGTATCTGTCATCGCACCTGCTTTCTCAGCTTTCTATTGCTCTTTTCTAACTAGTTTGTACTCCTCATTCTTTTCTAATTAATCTTTTTACATTTATGTAGCCCCCTGCACATCAGTGGCGTTTACGCCTTGCTCGGGGTGAAATGATTAATATATATATATATATATATATATATATATATATATATATATATATATATTTAAAATTAATAACATAATTACATCATAAGATCACGATAAAGTGGCTATTTCGTTTCAACACTTCTTGTGTCTTGTCAAAGTAAATAATATGTATTCAAATTTTATAACATAATTATGTTAAAAATTTTTAATAAATATTATTTACTCTACTCTGTATTGAGCACTCTTTTAAGAATACTGTAATTTTTTGTGGGGAGAGGGCATATCAGAATTTTATTCCATATATACCAACCCTATACTTGTTTTTATATATATATATGTCTATATATATATATATATATATATATATATAGGATTAGTGAAATATCACTTAGTGAAATATCACTTAATTGATAAATGTTGTATTCAGCACCTCAACCCCAGAGCTTCGGAGAAAAATCTATTCGTTATTGTTCGGTTCACTCGTCAGAAGGTTTCAGCGACTGACTGCTGATTTTCTCAACTTTTTTTAAAATTTTGATGTAATTAATTTATGAGCAAATTGATATGTTAGTATTATTGCTGTTAGATTGGTTTTCTTGTTTTGTGTGTTCATGTATGCGTGATTTTTCGCCCATGTATATTTATATGCATGTGCATATCTATCAAATGCGATTATTTCTACTTTTTTCATTTATATATATATATATATATATATATATATATATATATACTATAGTCATCCGCAGACAGATCTGTTTCGTTGTATTGCAGCTCATCAGTACGGCTTAGACTCCGGTCGCTTCCTAACCAGGATCGAAACCCGACCGAATCGGCGTCAGTCGGTGATTCTACCCCTAGGCCACGAGCGTCCAGTAGAAGAAGCAGGCTTTTTAGCACGTATAAACATGCCCAATAGCTAGAGTGGTCCAATTCATTATTGAATGAGCGGTGCGTAAATGCCGAAGTAGCTACAGTTTACAAAGTATACCACTCTTCCAGAGTGCTCAATCAGGGTGTGAGAGCGTAAATACTATATATATATATATATATATATATACAGAGTAGCGAAAATAAAGGTCAGAACGATGTTAAGAAAAAGTCTAAATGTGAAATAACTTATTTTAAAGATTCATAGTACATTTTATCAAGGAAAAATAAGGATATAAAACTTAAAAGTAAATTATTTAATTCCAAAATATAAGGCTTCCCTTGTACCCTGTTTTTTTTTTCTCTCGCTGTAACCCCCTGCGCACCAGTGGCGGTCCTACTTTGCTTGTGGTGAAATTATTATAAAAAACAAAATAAAAAAAAAAACTCTTCTCCCTTTAACTGCGTTTTAATTATTAAAACTTGTATCACTAAAGTATAAAAAAACAAATCTTACAATCTAAAATTATTTTCTGCCTTTACCTCATCTTCAAAAAAAAAAAAATAATAATAATCCGTAAAAAAATGAAACAATAAAAAAAACCTTTAATTCGAGAATTTTTGGACTTAACTAAAAAAACAAAACAAAAACCCAAAAAACAAACTCCGTTTGTTTATCATATATCTACAAAGAAATAAAAACTGCTTTGTGCTAATATATTTTTTTTTTTTTTTTTTGTCAGGTAAATGATAAACCAGACAGTAAACACCTTTTCAAGAATCAGTGACCTTTTCTTTTTTCGTGTCGGTTACTTGAATGATATATTACGTTTATACTAAAGGTAATCTTTTTCATCTGATATTTCAGGAATATTTGACACTAAGTGTTCGTGTGTCCATTGATATCCGACTTTCAACATTCAGAAAGTGTCAGGTCGAAAGAATGTTTTATTTCAAGTGCTTTAATTTGCAGATAAATATTTCAGACCGAAATCATACAAGATTTGCAATTCAAATTCAGATAAATGTAAAAAACAAAAATAAAAACAAAACAAAAATAAACACAAAACAAAAATAAAAACAAAACAAAAAAAGGAGATGACGCAAACATTTATTCGTGATTAAATTAATATATATCTAGATATCTATAACATTTGTGATTGTTTATTTATTTATTTTTTCTTTTATTTCCCTGTCTTTATCAGGTTACAAAATTTTAGAGAAAATGGAAACAAAAATGATACATTTTTTTATAACCGTTACACCCCAAGCAAGGCAATACCGCCACTGGCGCGTAAGCGTTTACGTAAGAGGAGAGAGTTGAGAAAGAGGGACAAGTTACAGGGGGTGTCAAAGAGAAGGATGAGAACCCTGGTGTGAAGAGAGCTGCATGTGAGTGAAGTGGGTAGGGAACAGAACATGATATAAGGGTTGTCGGGGAAGGAATGCTAGTCAAGGAGATAGAAGATGGCGATTGACATTACCTTTAAATTCTTGAAGATTGTAGCTGTCAGGAAAGCAAGTATACGGAAGGAAATTCTACAGGCGGGAAGTGCGAGAAAAGAAGCTATTAGAGTAGAAGTTGCGGTTACATTTGATTGATTTTGCATTAAAAAGGGTGGGATTTAGTTGCTAGTCTAGTAGCTCGAGTAAATTCATGCAGAGGGGGCACCAGGGAGCTAAGCTCATCGGAGCAGAAGCCGTGAAAGTATTTGTAGAAGAGACAGAGGAAGGCCACATTACGTCGGTGAGAAAGTGATTGGAGTCGAGCTACCATTACAGATTCTCCGTTGGATTTTGTCAAGAACCCTGAGATGAATTGTTGGGGATGCAAGTATACGAAATTGAATTCCACGGGTGGGAAGTGCGAGAAAAGAAGCTGTTAGAGTAGAAGTTGCGGTTACATTTTATTGTTTTCACTGTAAAAGGGTCGGAACTAGTCGCTAGTCTAATAGCTGGATTAAGTTCATGCCGGTGAGAAAGTGACTGCAGCTGAGCTACGAAATCAGGACCGATAACATTGCAATAGTTTTCAGTCACGGGTTTTTGAAAATGACCTATGCCAGATAGTGACATCTATGTGCTTATACAGTTATAGAGGAATTCTAATGCTTTCCGTTACCCAGAAATTCGAATACTTCAAGGTCTTCTACGTGATTTTATTTTAAGCGCTGAACTTTTGAGCATCAAGAAGAGACAACTAAAGTTCCTGGGACATGCAATGAGGAAGGAGGACTTGGAGAACCTGATACTAACAGATACTAACTAATAGAGGGAAAAAGAGACAGAGGAAAGCAGCGGATAACATATTTAAAAGGCCTGAGCAGGTGGATGAAAGAACGGGGGCTGAGAGACGTTACAGGGGAAAGCGTGCTAAGAGCCACCAGGGATAGAGAGACGTGGAAGGCCATGATCGCCTACGTCCTGAAGGGGCAAGGTACATAAAAGAAGAAGAAGAACTTTTGGCCTTGAAGTATTCATTTCTAAGCAGTATCAATTTTCTATCCGGAACGGAACCATTCCGACCTGAACATGAAATAAGTACGAAAAGGTGCATGGTGGAGGTGTGTGTGTGTGGGGGGGGGGTGACAATTACAGATTCGTCAGACTTAAGAAACGTTTCAACAACAAATTCACAGTGTACACCGGTCGAACCCATGACGGTTTCTGAAAAAATAATTTTAAAAATGGTAAGGCATTAGTTGGATGAAGACATCACCACCACTCGACTAAGTCATTAGCCACAGAGGTGACAGTTTAAAATGTGGGAAGCATTTCTACTGAGCTGTATTTCTGTCGCATCTTACTTTAGTCTAACTTCGAACTCTCAGTCTCGCACGACTTATACACGATGCATGCCGGACGAGCAAACGATCGAACCCGTTGAATAAGAGGAAATAAAACTCTTTTACTTTTCTCAACCAAGTCGTATCATAATTTTGTCTCAATTTAATTTTCTTATTAAAAATAAAGCTGCCATCGCAGATTCATTTCAATCAATTCATGCATCACTCATCTAACTATTGATTTAATTCATTAGAAAAATTGCACTAACAGTTTTTTATCAAAGAATCTAAACTTATTTATAAATGGAATTTTGTCTCTGTGAGTGTGTCTGTGTGTGTGTGTGTGTGTGTGTGTGTGTGTGTGTGTATCCGTTACCTATAGACACCGAAACGGCTGAACCGATTTTCTTGAAAATTTACACAGTTGTACTATAAGCGTCTGCGAGTGTTCTTAGCTAGGTTTTGTGTCGAGGTACCCCCAATACATATCGAAAATCGATAATCGAAAAAATCGGGTTATAGAAGGAGTTATAGAAGGAATTTGATACACTCATAGACAAAGACATAAGAAACGATATTCAGAAGTTTCAAGGTTGCAGTTCTTACAATAGTACAGAAAATCGATAATATATATATAAAAGGCAAGATGTGTGTGTGTGTGTGTGTGTGTGTGTGTGTGTGTGTGTGTGTGTGTGTGTTTATCTGTCTGTATGACCTTTATACAAAACCACAATTTTGCCACACTAAAAATCACTAAACTTCACACAAATATTCTTTAGGCTGAGTCCGAGCTCCAGGGCCATGGATTTAGTTTTAAAGCTTTCATTACACCCGAGCAACACCGGGCTATACTGCTAGTATCATATGACACAGATGCAGTAAGGATATAAAAGAAATAATAAGTTATATTCAATTAATCAAGTTCACTTAGATTCTCATAGACTTTGTATCTCGTTTGTTTTGTTTGCCGTATCTCAAAAATCGTTATTCAATCGTTGCTTACCACACGGACATTGACACGTAATCCGTCTTAAATTTTCACGTAATCCGTTTGAAATTGACATGTAATCCATCTTAAAATGACACGTAATCCGTCTTAAATGTTCACGTAATCCGTTTGAAATTGACACGTAATCCATCTTAAATTGACATCTAATCCGTCTTAAATTTTACGTGGCAGTAAGTTTAAATATGCCTATTATGACAATCAAAAGCTGGCTTCTCGAAGCAGCTGACTGAATGAATGAACTGTGTTTCCGACCTGATGGAACAAATCGATGATACAGTTTCTTTTATTTTTTGTAATAATAGCAAAACAAACAGAATTCGATCTTTAACAAAATAACTATAGGATTTTGAAATAAATTACTTTGAAGCAAAAGGTCTGTGTTACATTTCGCTACGTAAACAGATGATTATAAAAAGGTAGGTAAAATGTTATATAATGAATCACTGGAATCACTGTAGTTAGGCACACAGAATTTATTTCAACAGGAAGCACATGGTCTAAGCCATGATCTTAACGCATAGTACCCGAAAAAAATGGTACGATATTATTCTAACTTTAGTAATTAGAGATGAAGTGCAGCCCTGTATGTACAGAACAGAAGTACCTACAACTTTTTAAAGATTGGCAAAAGACATTTTTTTAAAATTATTCCACTGTTGTTATAAAAAAATGGACTATCGTTTTTATTCCCGAGGTATAAAAAATGAACTAGCCCAGATAGTGGCATAAATGAGTTTACACACTGTGATAGAGGATTTCTGATGTTTTCCGTTACCCGGAAATTCGTATTTTTTAAGATCTTCTACGTGTCTTTCTTTTCAGCGCTGAACCTTTGGCCCTGAAGTTTTTATCTCATAGTATCAATTTTCTATCCGGAAAAGGATCATTCTGATATATATATATATATATATATATATATATATATATATATATATATATATATATGTAAACTTATCACTATACTCCTTTCTAAAAATCCCCTCCGAGTATATACGCGGAAGGAAAAAAATGGTAATAAAAAAAAGAAAGAGCTAAGCACTTGAACATCAGTCAAAGTACGTAGCCCAAAGAAAAAACCTGAAACGAGTAACCTAAAACAAAAGAGCCAACCTTCCCTGAACATCTGGTTAGGTGAAACCTTGGTACGTTCGTTGGCTCTTTAGGTTACTTTCAATATATATATATATATATATATATATATATATAGTGATGATCATCCACGTATACTGTCTTAATATGTATAGGAAAGAATATTAATAAAAAGTTTTGAATTTAAAAACGTACTTTTTTAAACAGTATTTGTTTATTTTTATTGTATTTTTATATTTCAGACCGTCCTCGGTCCTTCATCAGAAACAAATGATTTTTAAATTAGAATTGGAAACGTATTTTACGATAGCGTCCGAATACTTTTTTGTTTACATCACGTGGTGTCGATAAACCAATCAGCATGCGGCACGTCCGTTTGTTTATTTTCGGTAAACCAATCAACACGCGGCACGTCCGTGGAGAGAGTCTGTTTGTTTTAGACAAAAAATCTCTTGGAATATCTATTTTTTTGTTTATATCGCGTGGTGTCGATAATCCAATCAGCATGCGGCACGTCCGTTTGTTTATTTTCGGTCAACCAATCAACACGCGACACGTCCGTGGAGAAAGTCTGTTTGTTTTAGATAAAAAATTCCTTGGAATATCTGAAAGAAAATTCTTTTTACCTATTGAAATATTTGTAGAGATTCAACACACCTAAGTCCCTATTTAACCCTAGCTTGTGTGTGTTTATTTTTAAAATCCAGTATTTTTCAGTATTTTTCTTTCTTTCTGCGTGTGTATGTAGAACTAAAATTGGAGTCTATTAGTAAACATTTGCAATTTTCTAAAGTGTGATCGGGTTGATTAAAATGTGCTGCAATTGGGGAGTATACATTTTTTTGTCGTATATTTAGTTTGTGATTATTGAAGCGAAATCTAAAGCTATTACCGGAAAATTCGATATTTTCGATAGGCCACCCATAAATGCAAAGAAACAAACACCCAACCTAAAAATCAACTATCCTCACTTCTAACAAATATTTAAATAATACAAACCTATCAGGGAATTTAAAATGTGGAAAGCCCCGTTGTTTAATCTGTAAACATCTAATAACAGACAAAACATTCTCTGTACCCAACACAAAAATAAAATTACACCCACCAAACCTTACTTGTGATAGCAAAGACATCATCTACTATCTCTTCTGCTCAATTTGCCCCAACAGTGGTTATATCGGCGAATCCGGTAATAGCTTTAGATTTCGCTTCAATAATCACAAACTAAATATACGACAAAAAAATGTATACTCCCCAATTGCAGCACATTTTAATCAACCCGATCACACTTTAGAAAATTGCAAATGTTTACTAATAGACTCCAATTTTAGTTCTACATACACACGCAGAAAGAAAGAAAAATACTGGATTTTAAAAATAAACACACACAAGCTAGGGTTAAATAGGGACTTAGGTGTGTTGAATCTCTACAAATATTTCAATAGGTAAAAAGAATTTTCTTTCAGATATTCCAAGGAATTTTTTATCTAAAACAAACAGACTCTCTCCACGGACGTGCCGCGTGTTGAAAAAAATTGGTTTACCGAAAATAAACAAACGGACGTGCCGCATGCTGATTGGTTTATCGACACCACGTGATGTAAACAAAAAAGTATTCGGACGCTATCGTAAAATACGTTTCCAATTCTTTTTTTTAATTTAAAAATCACTTGTTTCTGATGAAGGACCGAGGACGGTCTGAAATATAAAAATACAATAAAAATAAACAAATACTGTTTAAAAAAGTACGTTTTTAAATTCAAAACTTTTTATTAATATTCTTTCCTATATATATATATATATATATCCGAGTGAGTATAGAATGAGGAGAGAAAAGAAAAAAATTTTTCCTGTCCAAAACATTAATTTAAAACAATGCTCGATATATGATGTATAGAGCTGTGAATATATATATATATATATATATCACGCAATTGCAGATTCGTCAGTTTAAAAAAAAAACTTGTCGACAATAAACCTACGCGGTGCACCGATCCAGTCCATTAAATTATCCAAAAAAGGCGTTTTAAAAATGGTAAGACATCAGGTATATAAAAACACTATAGCCACTCGACTATGTTGACTAGCCACGAACGTGACAGTTTAAAATATGGGAGGTATTTCTGCTGCAATCTGTATTTCTGTTACACCTTACTTTTGTCCGACTCCGAACTCTCAGTCTTCCACGACTTATATACGATAGATACGAGACGAGTAAACGATCGAACCTATTGAATAACAGAAAATAAAACTCTTTTACTTATCTCAACCAGGTTTTATCTTAATTTTGTCTTTATTCTTTTTTCTTAAAGGCCGCCATTGCAGATTCATTTCAATCAAGTCATACGTCAATCATATAAATATTGATTTAATTCCATCGGAAAAATTGCACTCACATTTTTTATCAAAGAATAAAATGCGATGCTGACGCAGTAATGATAAAAGAAATAGTTATATACAGCTAAGCAAATTCATGTAGATTCTCATAGTCTTTGAATCACATTTGTCTCGATTTCCGTATCTCGAAAATTGTTATAGTTCTTGTGTAACCCTATTTCCAGATGGCTGGTATTAATTTTTATTGGTCTTAAAGATGACAACAGATTTATCTAAAATTGGAAATGCAGTTATTTTTGTCGGGAAAAGTAGCCGAAATGATAAAATTGAAAAATACAAATTGAAAAATAAAAAGAATAAAATTGCTTTGTCGGGAGAAGTAAGCGAGTCTATCAAAGCTGATTACCTAAAAGTATAATTATAATATTGTCATCCGATTTTGACAACATGTGACCCGAGATCTAAATTTGATCTTGAGAATGTCCTGTTTACTTCCTACCAGGATGGCTGGTAGAAACAGGCAGATAATGACAGGCAGTAAGTTTTCTTCCCCTCCATTAGGGGGTCGAAAGATTCAGTCGAAATGTTTAAATGATTTTTTTTTAATCGTATCACCCCGAGCAAGGCGGTAATGCCACTGATGTGCAGGGGGCTATATAAGAGTAAATAGATTAAGTAGAAGAGAGTGAAGAGGAAGACGAACCAGTTAGAAAGGAGCAAGAGGATATGAATACAGGTATGATGACAGTTGCAAAGGTGGAAATAAAGGAAAGGATATACGGGGTGGTGAAAGAACTAGAGTCAAGTGGTTAATAGATGAGTATTGACATTGCATTTAAATTCCTGGAGGTTGTAGCCGTCAGGAAGCAAGAATGTGGAAGCGAGTTCCACAGGCGGGAAGTGCGAAAGAAGAAGCTGCGGGAGTAGAATTGTCGTCTGCATTTGGTTAATCTAACTGTGAATGGGTGGGACCCAGTTGCCAATCTGGTTGCACGAGTAAACACCTGTTCCAGAGGCGCCAGTGACTTAAGTTCGTTGGAGTAGAAGCCATGAAAGTATTTATAGAACAGACAAAGGGAAGCCACATCTCGTCGGTGAGGAAGTGGCTGTAGTCGAGCCGCCAAGTCGGTACCTATCACATTACTGATTCTCCTTTGGAGCCTGTCGAGAACACTGAGATGAACAGCAGAGGCGTCTGACCATATATGGCAACAGTATTCCATGCACGGACGAATGGTTGATTTGTATATATGCAGGATGGATTCAGGCGGGAAAAACATCCTGGACTGACACAGTGACACAACCTTCTTAGCAGTGGATTTAGCTATGGACTTTTTAAATTACATTTCGTGATGGTAATACGTATATAAGGAGGGGGAAATAGAAATCCCCGGCTCATCTTCAACACTCCGTTTTTGTGCCTTTTTGATAAAACTGATGTGGAAAACAAAATTATGAAAGACGGCGACCAGCGATTGAATGATACGGTCAAGCTGAAATAGCCTGCCACCAGAAAAGTGATTTGGGACCGAGATATTGCAAGAGACGGTCAGTCTGAATTCGGCGAGCTGCAAACTGAGCAAACCACCGTACCGTAGAGATAATGGATCACGAATATTAGTGTACTACTGAAATACCAGCCAACTGATTTTTTGCGCCACTTAACTTTGACTTGCTTATAATTTTGTATCTATTCGATATATATAAATATATATAAATCTACACCGTAGCGTCGCAGTTTTAAATCTGCTTTTCATTATCTATCGTTCTCTCGCGTGTCTGGGCTAACCTAGTCGGGTGATGATAGGCAATTCTGTTTGACAGGTCCGATATCAACAAACACAAAGTGAGCGGATTCGACCAAAGGTCAGAAAGGTTGGTTGTACTCACTTTTGGAAATTCTTGCAAAATCAAATATTTTAATTTTTTTTTTAATTATAATAATTTATATAGTTTCAAAAATATTTTAAAACATTTTAACGTTGTTTCAGCTTAGATTATTAAGTTATTAAGTAAAGGATATATTTTCTCATCGAAAATTGAAATGTTTAATACAAATCGTCGTAGATTCTTATTTTCAAAATATTTTGAATTTTTTTTTTTGTGTGTGTAATTGAAGTTTTTTTTTTTTGTACGCTGATTTTTATATGTACATTAAAAGGTCATGTATTTTACGGTTTTTTCCCCCTTACAGAAAATAGATTTGGACAATTTTGTCAAATATGGTCTCCATACTATTATCTTATCTCGCGTCTGTCTGGCTATCATCATATGTCAAATATGCGGGGAAAAGTCAGGAATTTCAGCACACTGCATTTAAGAAATAGTTTTATTCTAAATTTCATGCTATAAAATAAGTAACGCTTGTGTAGATCAGATAAAATAAGCATCAAATTTGTTATTTTTTAAAAACTAACGTGTCACAGATGTATACATTTTTGCAAGATTTTTAAAACCGAGAATTACCTTTTGTTTACAAATGTGTTGATCGCTCAAAAATAGCGGAGAATTTTAATTATTTTTTTTGTAAAACCACATTTTAGATTCTAATCAATATAATGTCTGTTTGAAAAACACCAGAGTATTTTACTAACTGGAAGTAATAAATCTAATAATTTAGCTTTCAATTAAAACTAAAATAAAAATATCAAGAAGACATTTTATTTTTTAAATTTCAGTTTAAAAGTTAGGTATCGAAAGTGAGTTCAAGTACTTACTTTAAAACTAAATGTCGGTGTTACATTTCGCTATGTAAACAGATGATTATAAAAAAGGTAGGTGCAACATTTTATAATGAATCACTCTATGTTGGCATACGGATTTTATTTCAACAGCAAGCGCGCGGTCTTATCTATGATCGTAACTCATATTACCTAAAAAAAAAAAACATGGGACGATACTATTCTAACTACACGCTCTCTCACCGGCGTGATGTGGCTTCCCTGTGCCTCTTCTACAAGTACTTTCATGGCTACTGCTCCGATGAGCTTAGATCTCTGGTGCCGCCTAAGCACGAATTTACACGAGATACTAGATTAGCAACTAGGTCCCACCCTTTTACAGTTAAACAAATAAGATGTAACCGTAAATTCTACTCCAACAGCTTCTTTTCTCGCGCTTCCCGCCTGTGGAACTCCCTTCCACAAGTCTGCTTTCCCGACAGTTACAATCTCCAGGTGTTTAAATGTAGGGTCAATAGACACCTCCTATTACACTAACTCCCAATCATTCTCAGAACACTCTCATCTACCCAACCCTCATTCTCGGTATCCTTACCCGCCTATCACCCACCCTCTGGCATTTCCTATATTTAATCATCCTTTCTCCACTCTACGTAGCCCCCTGCGCAGTAGTGGCAGTGACATGCCTTGCTCGGGGTGAAACGCTTATAAAAAAAAAATAGTAATTGGAGGTGAAGTGCGGCCCTATATGTACAGGGTGTGACAGAAGTAGCCACAACTTTTTAAAGATTGGCAAAAGACAAAAGCGTGCTGTGTGTGTGTGTGTGTGTGTGTGTGTGTGTGTGTGTGTGTGTGTGTGTGTGTGTGTGTGTGTGTGTTTTTATTTATTACAGATTTACTAGTCTAAAATAAAACGTTTCAAGAACAAAATCACAGTGGGCATCGACCCAGGCCATTAAGTTATCCGACAAAAGCCATTCTAGAAATGGTCATATTTTAACTAGATGAAGACGTCATTGCCACTCGACTAAGTTCGCTAACCACAGGGGTGACAGCTTAAAATGTGAGAGGCATTTCTGCTACAATCTGTATTTATACCGTCCCTTTTGTTCTATTCCGAACTCTCGGTCTCCCACGACTTATATGCGATACATACGGGACCAGCAAACGATCGAACCTGTTGAATAACAGGAAATAAAATCCTTTTACTTATCTCAACCAGGTCTTATCTTTATATTGCCTCTATTTTTTCTTTTCATATTAAAAGTAAGGCCGCCATCGCAGATTCATTTCAGTTAAGACATGCGTCAAGTATATAACTATTGATTTAATTCCATCAGAAAAATTGCACTAATAGTTTTTTTATCAAAGAATAAAATACGATGCAGATGCATTAATGATTAAAGAAATAATTACTTATACAGTTAAGCAAGTTCGTATAGATTCTCATAGTTTTTGAATTTCCTTTGTATTTTTAGTTTGTTTGCTTTTTTCTTTTTTATTTATCTCAAAAATTGTTATAGTTCTTGCATACCACACCGCAGTGTGTAAACGCATTTATGCCACTATCTGGGCTAGTTCATGTTTTATACCCCAGGAATAAAAACGATGGTCCATTTTTTTATAACAGTGGAATAATTTTGAAAAAAAAATGGCATTTGTTTTTGTCTTTTGCTAATCTTTAAAAAGTTGTGGGTACTTTTGTCGCACTCTGTACATATAGGACTGCACTTCACCTCCAGTTACTATAATTAGAATGGTATCTTACCATTTTTTGACACGTAATCCGTCTTAAATTCACACGTAATCCCTTTCAAATTCACACGTAATCCATCTTAAATTGACAGGTAATCCGTCTGAAATCTTATGTGACAGTAAGATTAAATATGCCTATTACGACAATCAAATAAAATCTACCTTTTCGAAGCAGCTGACTGACTGAAGGAAGGAACTGTCTCTCCGACCTGATGGAACAAGTCGATGATACGGTTTCTTTTATTTATTTTTTTCGATAATAATAAAACAAACAGAATTTGCTCTTTAACAAAATAACAATCTAGAGAAAGGAAAATGAATTTTGAAATAATTTACTTTGAAAGGTTTGTGTTACATTTTGCTACGTAAACAGATGATTATAAAAAGGCAGGTAAAAAAAAATTCATAATGAACCACTGTAGTCAGGCATATAGATTTTGTTGGGTTGGATTGCCGATGGTTTAAAAATTGGATATCCATTATCAGGATGACGTTTTACACACACACACGTGCGCGCGCGCGCACACACACACACACACACACACACACACACACACACACACACACACACACACACAGATATATATATATATATATATATATATATATATGAAGAGAAAAATCGACGAAAAGTGCAGAAATTATTGTTTAACTAAGTATAAAAGGGCTGAAAAACGAGAAAAACAGCCAAGTGCTGGTATCTCGTAAAGAATGGATGGAGCGATTGCTAGAGGCTTTTTTTTTTTTAATCATATCATCCCGAGCAAGGCGGTAACGCCACTGATGTGCAGGGGGCTATATAAGAGTAAAAAGATTAGAGGAGAGTGAAGAGAGGGACAAACCAGTTAGAAAGGAAGGGAATACAGGTGTGATGAGAGTTGCAGAGGTGGAGAGAAAGGAAAGGATATTCAGGGTGGTGAAGAAAGAATTGGGGTTAAGTGGTTAAGACATGAGTATTGACATTGCATTTAAATTCCTGGAGGTTGTAGCCGTCAGGAAAGCAAGAATAAGGAAGCGAGTTTCACAGGCGGGAAGTGCGAAAAAAGAAGCTGCAGGAGTAGAATTGTTGTCTGCATTTGGTTGATCTAACTGTGAATGGGTGAGACCCAGCTGCCAGTCTGGTTGCACGAGTAAACACCTGTTGCGGAGGCATCTTTTGCCAATCAGATTTAAAAAGGACTCACTCCATTCGAATTCAATTAAATAGACATAAATTATTTATACTACTGATGAGATACCAGTGAAGGGATGTGTCTTAATTTTCCTTTCTTGGTGAAAGGAATATATCTTATTTCTATTCCCACGTGGGTTAGTAAATAATATTAAGACGGGTCACCATAAGGTGGAACGAAGAAATGAAATGAATGAATGAGCGCTTGTTCTGAAATAGATATTTACATATTATAGCACACACAATAATATAGATATACACGCAGGTTTCCACACGTGAAGAAATACATATCTATTATGTCTAAGACAAAGCAAAGTATCAGAATGAACAAAAAGGAAGAAAGCTTAAATTGAAGATACCTCTCTTCGGCCATTGTCATGACTCCAGATTTGAAGAGGCCGAATTCATTTGTATCTATAAAGGGATATGGGAGACTTCTTCTATGTCCCAAAGGGACGGCAAGAATTTTATGTACCAGCGAAAGATGGAGGTAGGAAGATTCTGCCTAGGCCCAAAGGCCCAGGCAGAAGGGAACAACCTTCTTCCTCGGTTGCTGTTAGCTGGAAGCGTGTGACAAGCGCTTGGGTCACTATCAGAAGTTTTATCACGAGCGGTTGTTATGTGACCTGGTAACTTTATCTCGATCAAATAGAAATAAGCACCTTTTATTTTTATTTCTTTATTTTTTAATCGTATCACCCCGAGCAAAGCGGTAACGCCACTGATGTGCAGGGGGCTACGTAATAGTGAAAAGATTGGAAAAGAGAAAGCCGGAAACCACATCCTAAACATGGAACAAGGGATGAGCCTCTTAACCTGTTCAATAGACGTAGGTGGAGTGTGAATCGAGCGATAGACAGATCTACTCCAATTGAAAAAAAAAAACAAAGTGTGAAGATCGGAAAAGAGAAACCTGGAAACCACATCCTAAACAGGGAACAAGGGATGAGCCTCTTAACCTGTTCAATAGACGTGGGTGGAGTGTGAATCGGGCGATAGACAGATCTATCTACTCCAATTGAAAAAAAAAACAAAAAACAAAGTGATAAGATTGGAAAAGAGAAAGCCGGAAACCACATCCTAAACAGGGAACAAGGGATGAGCCTCTTAACCTGTTCAATAGACGTGGGTTGAGTGTGAACTGGGCGACAGTTTATTCTATCTACTCCAATTAAATATCCTTACACTAGTTTTAACCGGTTTTCTTATTTTAATGTCTTAATGAATCTAATTTTTTCCATTAATTATCGAATAAGCGCATGGCAAATTATATGACAATAACAATATTAGCAGAAATTCTTCTATTGCATCATTAAATATTTGAACTTAACTTTAACAAATTATTGCAATAACGATCATAAATATAAAGTTCTTTGTCTTCTTCGTTCATATCATTCCTCCTTGCTCGCATTCGTTCTCTATTATGGCTACGGATTGCTTGTCTCGCTTCTGCTTGTAATTGTTCTCGTCTTCTTTGCCGTTCTCTTGCTGCCTCTGTTTGTTCTCTTATTCTTTATTATATCGCAATGATCTGCTCCAGAAATATAATGCATTTACAAAATACATTCAATTTCATTCATTATAGCAAAAGCGTGACACACGTAGATACCTAAGTAGGTATTACTGTATTATAATATGATGTCTACGACTTGCTATGTTGGTCTCAGCGAGAAGTGAAGGACCGATCGGATAGCACAAATAAAAATAAACGGATAAAAACTACTTTTTTAGTTGAAGGAGAATTATAGATGAAGGTTGTAAAAAACATTTGAAACTATTATTTAAAGCACAAAAACGCTAAAGTACAATAATGCTCTCTTTTTTTATATATATAATAGATTATATATATTTTGCAGTAATTCGCTTTTCGTTTTATATATTTTGTTCAACGTTTTCTTTCATTTATCGTTCACGTTTGTGCGTACGTCATCAGGCGTTCCTATGTTTAATCTTTTGTGCCTGTGGGTGCGTTCATATCTCTTTCTAGAGCGGGACACACGTAGATAATACAGTATTAATATAGTGATCTTTGATTCTGTTCTTTTATTTCAAACTAGCCATATAGCCCGGCGTTGCTCGGGTGTAATGAAAGTTTTAAAATTAATCCATGGTCCTGGAGCTCAGACTCTTTGGACGTTGGCACGAAAGACTAAAAAGCAATAGTTGTTTCCAGTTAAAGCGAAACCGTAGACTGAAAGAAAAATGAATGGATGTAAGTCAAATTTTTATTTCCTGGTATCGATATCAAATAAGTTTTTTTCGTCGTAAACTGAATTTTGAAGGCTAAATAAGTTCTCTAAGTAAATGGTATCATGGCTGAGACTAAGAACTACAATTATACCTACTTAGAACCAAATCCGAAGCAAAAACTAAAATAAAAGGGCTGAAAAAATACAGACATACAGGCAGATAAACAGACACACACACAAACATCTTGCCTTATATATATATATATATATATATATATATATATATATATATATATATAAGAACTGATTATAAAAAACTTAACTATGAAATACAGAAAAATCGACACGGAGCACCAAAACCACATAGACAGGATTAACCAAGCAGACAAAAAAATTACGGACAAACTAAAAATCAGCGACAGGGTCCCCAAAATGACAACAAAGGAGGCATATGTGTTCTCAAAGACCACAAACCGGATTTTTTACCGTAAGTTACCAACAAGAATAATTAACCCTACAAAATCTGAAATCGGTAGGATTAGCAAAGTAATATTAGAAAGAACCAACCAGCAAATAAAAGAAAAAATTAAACTAACGCAGTGGAATGGTACAATGGACGTCATCAAATGGTTTGAAAACCTTGGGGAAAAAAATAATGCCACCTTCTTACAGCTCGACATCGTGGATTTTTACCCATCGATTTCTAAGGACCTCTTTAACCTCGCCCTTGATTTCGCCGAATTCTACTCGGACATCACTAAGGTGGAAATCAAAATAATCCTGAACTGTAGAAAATCAGTTCTCTTCCACGACAACCAACAGTGGACAAAAAAATTTAACGGATAATTTTGATTTATCCATGGTAGCCCTGGATTCAGCAGAATCTTCAGATCTGGTGGGGCTATTCCTGCTGTACAACCTCACTGCGCATAAAGAAATAGATACGAATAATATAGGACTATATAGAGACCACGGACTCATGATAATTAATGAATCTACTGGAGGTAAGGTCGATAAAATCAGGAAACTAATTCATAGAATCTTTAAATCCTTCCGTCTTAACGTAGTGATTAACCCTAACATCAAGCGAGTAGACTTCTTAGACATAACATTAGACTTAGTATTGAACACTTTCCAACCTTACATGAAGAACAATTCGAACCCAATATATATAAACCCCAACTCTAGCCACCCACCATCCACATCCCATCATCAATAGAACGCTGCATTAACACACACTCATCCAGTAAAGAAATATTCAATAAACACAAGGTAATTTACGATAAAATCCTAAAGGACAGCGGATATCAATCATCAAAAATCAATTTTGTGGAAAACTTCAGAAGTTCAAAGAGCAAAAATAGGAACCGAAAAATCATCTGGTATAACCCTCCTTTTAATCAATCAATTAACTTCAAACTGGGATATAAATTTCTTCAACTAATAGATAAGCATTTCCCCCAAAATAACCCTCTAAATAAAATATTCAATAAAAATACCATTAAACTAAGCTATAGCTGCTCCAATAATCTAGAAAAAATAATTAAAATACATAACAAAATATTAAAAGCACACAACAAAAATAACTCCAACACTAATACCAGTCCGGCCCATAATTACAACCTCTGTAACTGTAGAAACCCTAACCAATGCCCCATGAACAACAAATGTCAAACGAAATCCCTGATATATATGTGTTCGATCTCATCCATGGAGAATCCTAAGGATGAAAAAATGTATATCGGAAATACCATGAACGTATTTAAAAAGCAATTTTATAATCACCTGTCATCCTTCAACAACAAAGAAAAACAAAACATGACATCTCTCTCCAAATATTTTTGGAAGTTAAAAAACGAAAATAAAGCACCTAGAGTTAAATGGAAAATCCTTAAACAAGCAAGAACACCTAAATCTATAAAGGAACCATGTTTCCTCTGTCTTCAAGAAAAAATTGAGATACTTAAATATATGAACAGTAACAAGCTTTTAAACCAGAGGCATGAAATCACAGTAAACTGCAAGCACATCAGAGAGCTAACATTCTAAAAAAACACTACAAGAGCCAAGAATATGACCCATACATATAGGTGTATATATACATATGTGTATATATAAAAAAATTTTTACAAGGTTTAATATTAACTACAAATAAGGTGTATAACCATAATTAGTATTGACTAAAAGAGTAAGGTTGGTAACCATAATCGGTATTAATTAAGATTAATTAGAAAGTAAGGTTAATAGCTAAAATTAGTAAAGTTAATAACCATAATTAGAGTAAGGTTAATAATCAATATTAGAATAGAATCAATTAAGGTTAATAACCATAACCATAACCAAAATAAGATGAATTATATATTGAATAGATATGAAAATAGAAGTTAATAATTAAAATAAGGTGTAGAACCATTATTAGTTTTAACTAATAAAGTAAGGTTAATAACCACAATTGATGTTGATCAATATTAATTATAAAGTAAGGTTAAAGACCATAATTAGGAAGGTCAATAACCATAATTAGAGTCAGGCCAATAACCATAACCATAATTAGAGCGAGGTTAATAGCCATAACCATAATTAGAGTAAGATTTATAACCATAAATATAATTACAATAAGGTTAATAACCATAACCATAACCATAATAAATCGAATCATATATAGACTAGATATGAGAAAAGAAATTTATATGAGAATAGAAAATTAAAACTTACAAATTTAATAGTGAAAATGATTTCCAACAAATGATCTAATTAAAAATCAAAGATTCAAAATTAAAAATTGAATAGAGAAAGCGATTCCCAAACAATGATATAAAAAATCAAAAATTAAAAATGTAAGACAAATAACACATTCCCTAAACCCAATATTAAGATTAAACATGCAAACTTACACCGATTGTAAAGACTCTGCAAAAATAAAAATAAACAAAAAAAAATATCCGCACCGACTAATAAATTCCAACGGTCACAGACTGACTACATTATCTTGCTAACACCCACCAACACACACTAACACTCTCTACAAAAAATTCCAACTGTCAACGAAATATCACAATATCAACCCCCCCCGCCCAGCCAAAACCCCTAACAAAACGAAATAAATGAAAATGAAAAGGATTCCCAGTACCACATCGCCTGACGAAGCATCGGTACTCCGATGCAGAAACGGACGCGCCTTCGTAGCGATTATATATAGAGAAGTTATGTCAGTTAGTTAAGTGCCAGACGTGATACACGCTTGGGCGATCATGTCTCGAAAGAGACATGACTGACTGGGCAGAAGATTCTTCCGCAGTAGGTTGCCATTGCTTTCTGCGGTAGACTGGTTGCCGACCAAGGCTATAGAACCCAATCTGTCCTGTTATTTAACCCATAACTGGAAGGAATAGACGGATTAATACCTTCCCCAAGGGTATTTGCGCGTAAGTGAATGCAATGAATTCGGCTAGAATTCGAAATCGGCTCCACGATTTCTCGTTCCGAGCCGATATCCAATGCGCCACAACGCACATCCTGCACCACAAGTTCTAATATATATATATATATATATATATATATATATATATATATATATATATATATATATATATATATATATATATATATATATATATATATATAATCGATTTTCTGCACTATTGTAAGAACTGCAACCTTGAAACTTCTGAATATCGTTTCTTATGTCTTTGTCTATGAGTGTATCAAATTTGATTAAAATCGGACCACTCCTTCTATAACCCGATTTATATCGATTTTCGATATTTATTGGGGGTACTTTGATACAAAACCTAGCTATGGACGCTCACAGACGCTTATAGTACAACTGTGTAAATTTTCAAGAAAATCGGTTCAGCCGTTTCGGCGTCTATAGGTAACGGACAACACACACAGACACACACACACACACACACACACAAAGCTCCATTTATAAATAAGTTTAGATTTAGATTGTTCCGAAGTTTTCGATAAATATTTTCGATAAATATTTTCGATAAATATTTTCGATAAATATTTTCGATAAATATTACTAAGACACCCTGTCGCTTCTCAACATGCATATATTATACGATAATATAAATTAGATAAGAATATATTTTTGCATATTTTATTAAGTTGATATGACACAATAAAAGATTTTTTAAAAAACTACATAAAATTTTCGGTTGCTCCTGCAACTTTCGCCAGTATTGACGCTAAAGATCTTTTTCTTGCATCGGATATTTCATTAATGCAAATTGCTACAATCGAATATTGGTTAAAAATATTAAAATTTAAAAGAATAAAACATGTAATTCAAAATAATAAGTAAATGGGAAATAAATTAAAGAATTAACTTTTTAGAATGTAACTGCTTTCGAATTTTCGACGGCTGTATTGTGAATTCAAAGAAGCAAGAAGGATTTTTATTGTATAAAATTGTATAAAATAATTGTAGTCAATGCTTCTAACATTGACTACAATTATTATTATGTAAATAGAAATGCTTTGTTATAGTTAAGTAAATGAAATATTCGCTTATTGTCTTTTTGCGTTT